>JARHVA010005728.1:515000-1030000 GCA_037957365.1 Torreya grandis
GTTACTTAATTCTACCCATTGAATTGGAATAATTTTAGTAGTATCTTAGACTATCTTATGTTTTTGTAATATACTACTTGTTAATAGAGGTTCCTAGATTAACCCATTAGAACATGCTATTTATGCATAATTATGAGAGATTTGACAAAAATATACAATAGATAACAATTCATATTGAACAAAGTTATTCCTTAGTTAAAACTAAAACATTTAGGCATGATATGTAGATTTTTTAGTTATAAAATAGTCAATATAATCTACATGATTAACATATGTAAATAACAGAGCATTCATTGCACATAAAACAATGATAAAATATATTTCAAGAAACCATATCAGAACTTCATATAAATAAATAAACAAATATATATATATATATATATATATATATATATATATATATATATATATATATATATCACATCAAAACTCTTTTATAATACAATTGAGCACTATATATAGAGCTTTTACAAAATGATGTCATTTCATATTCCATCCTTTTGCTATAAAGAGACACAAGACTTTTCACATTTTGAAGACCCTTAAAATGATTTATAGTTTTTAATAGATTCAAAAAATAGTACAATTTTCACACGTCTACCATTTATACTCCTTAATTTTTTAGCCATGTTTACTACCAACATTTTTCTAGATTTAAACAATTGTCTCATCCTAAGATAAAGTTGCAAGCAATGTGCCTTATTTTGAATCTAAAAATTATGCTTGCATTGAGGAATATAACTAAAAACATAATTTGTGGTAATCATTTAAGGTGTCATTTATTAATTTTCATACATTTCAAACTACTCACCCTACCAAACATTATATGATCCACACAAATTTTGTTGGTATCATGCAAGTTGGGGCCACTCTCATGAAACTTTTTTCTAATTAATAAACTTTGACATGGAATATCTTCTTGGACCTAACTTTAATCATGAATCATTCATACTTACATGATAACAAACTTATGAAGTAGTAGTTAAGGATCATGAAACTAAAACTAAACATGAAGCCCTTAACCAAGCAAATTCTTATTTATTTATTTATTTATAGGGATACCCTTCAAAATCATCAAGATAATTCTAACTAACTTCCCACTACTTAAAATGTCAAAAGTTCTATGGATACTAAGATGAATGGTGATAATTTTGTTAATATGAATATTATGAGGAGATTAGTTTCCTATATTGACCATTATCCAGATTCCACCTATAATAATTTCCCAAACTTGTGTACCATTCAATATTCTTACCCATCCCATCTTATAGAAATAGATAAATTGAAACTAGCTCCAATAAATTCAACAAACTCAAAAGTGTCAAATATAATGATACAATTAGACAATAACTCACATACTATCAATATAAATGCCACTCCTTATTTAATTAAGACACCTCCCTTAGAAAACCCAAAATATTCTATCATTGGTACTTCTTCCTCTCAAACACAAGAAACAATTAATAATTCAAAAATTTCATCTAAGACAACACAATAAGACAACCTATGCCTTACCAACATAAATTTCAATGCACTTCTAGTTTACCTTCAAATAATTTACTTCTACATTATGCACCTTTATCTAATAAAATTATAATGGGATATGATGAATGGGGTCCTATAGTCAAAATTTCCCATCTCCCATCTCAAATCACTTTCTTAGAACTTTTGAGAACTTATCCTCATCATTGCAGTTATATAATGAAAATTTTATTCAAAATGAATATCCCTCATCCCCACATGATGGGAAAGAATCTAATTTATTGGGGTCTAAAGATACTATTCTTTAGTACTGTGAAGAAATGTCTATCTATGTTGATGAAACAATAGATACTTATTTTTCACTCAAATTCCCTATCTCTTCAATGATTCCCAATGAAATATTTTTTTATGTAGATGATCCTCCATTATTCATTAGCATCTACATATGAGATATTCAAGTTAAAAATGCATTACTTGATAAAGGTTTAGTCACTTGTGTAGTTTCCCTTGATTTCATTAAACACTTGGATATTTCAAATGTAATCTCAAATCTAATCAAAGTACATGTTAAGGATATGATAGAATACAAATTCCTCCTTTAGGGTGTGTTTAGATCCCTATCATAGTTTCCCCCATAATTTTACATGCCAAATTCATAATATTTAACTTCCCACTTTATTAAAACATCTTACTCGATCAACTTTGGACACACCACATGATAATAGTAGCCTCATTAGCATGCCAATGTGTTAAGTTTACCTATAACAATTATATATAATAGATTCAAGGAGACAACAATCTTTGGAATTTTGAAAAATTCTAAGAATGAGGTGTTTTTAAAATACCTACCCTTGAACCTTTACTTATCATACCATTTCATGACACACAGAACTTTAATTATCCCATCACCTCTACTACAGTTACAATAGTTACCTTGAATTAATAAGAAACATACCACCTAGACTCTTAGATTCAAATGATGATGAACTAGATGAAATCAATTTGAAAATAAAAAATTTAGATCTCTCTCCTTACGTACTCACTCAATTACCTCATTCTCTTTGACCTTAGTCTCATCAAATACCATTAGATGAAATTTTGGTCACTCTAAAAAAAATTAAACACTCCATTCATCTTGCCTCTTCAATTGATAAAATAATTGGCACTTGTACTAATAATTATCACACTCTTGATTACAATGATGAATATTCTTTAGATGACCTAGTCTAGATTTACCAAAGCTAAAATTATAGAGATAATTAGATATAATTCTTCTTTATAACATTCTCTTAGTTATACTCATGTAATTACTTATCTTTATATAGTACCTAATATTAGTTATTCTTATTTTAATGTTCGTAGGTATAAGATGAAGCACACACACACACACACACACACTACTCCAGTCATTATTGAACCTATTTAAATTATGTTTTTTGACCATGATAGGACAAGAACTTATCAATTTTATATATACCATGATCTTTATAGCCTCTAGAGATGTTGGATACATTATTTTAACCCATTCAGAGCTCATTTTTTATTACAACCTAGCCTAGTCCTAATCCTATTTTGATTCTCCTCCTATTGGTGATGTCATACTACCTTTGCCTTAAATTGAACCTCCACTAAAATGATGGGAAGATGAACCATATTATGAGATCCATAGAGTTTTTAGTCATTGGGCCAAGGATTTTCATGCACACCAATAACACACCTTAGGGTCTACTTTTACCATAGATAGTTGACCTTCATAGTTAGCTCATTGATGTACTTATTTTTTTCATTGTACACACACATTATTCTATGCATTATTGATAAATTTGGTATTAAATTGATATAATTCACCTATATAAGGCATAGTCTATATATAAGATCCTACCTCCTCCTAACATACTTTTAAAATACACCCCTAAATATGGGGAATTTTACTATCTTTGGCATCAATGTACTACACATCATATAGATAGATGTTGAGTACTAAAACAACACATTTGTGACTTCTCTTGGCCTACTCCATCATCTCAATTTCATACTTTAGGACATTCACAAATAAAGGATCATACCTCTTCATAACCCACATTTATTCATATATCTAAGGATGTTCATCATCGTTTGTCATCATTTCCTTGAATTCAAGATCCCTCACAAGAACTACCATGTGAACATCATTCTTATTCTATCATACCACTTTTTTTCATAGAGGTAGTGCATCAAGAAGTCTTTTCATGTCTTTATATAAATATTGATGAGACTTTGATCAAAATTAGAGTAAAGTTACACAAGTATGTATCAGATGTTATGGATGATGTTTACCATACAATTTATCAATACTTATGAACACATCATGGTGTTTCATCACATTATTTATTATAATTTCATATTATTTGAATTTGATTTATAAGTATATAATGATAATACATTTTAATTTTCACTTGAAAATGTTTCATGGATTAATTTCATTTTTCATTTATTTTTATGTTTATTATGCCAATTTTTTTAATAAGATAATTATTATTGTGACATTGTTCTAAATCCACGCCCCTTTATTATCATATTTTTACCATATGATCAATTAACAAGCACATTTATCATTATATCACTACATACCTAGATCTATTTGATCTTTATTTTACCCTAACTTTCCCTTGATAATAAGCACACATATGGTTCATATTGGATCACATACTTGTTTATGGGAAAGAATAATTATTTATCATCATGAAAAAATATTTAAGTATTCTGTATCATGTAACCAAAGCCTAAAGCTTATATGTATTTGTCACCTTTATCACAAATTTTTGGTTATTCTAAATCTATATGGAGGAGGAATCAAATAAGCCATAAAAATTTAAAAGACAAATCATTTAAACAAAAGGAAATGATAAAAAGGCAAAAATAAAAATTCAAAAGTCAAAATCACACCAAAATAAATTATCATACTTTAGGACATTCACAAATAAAGGATCATACTTCTTCATAACCCACATATATTCATATATTTAAGGATGTTCATCATAGTTTGTCATCATTTCCTTGAATTCAAGATCCCTCACAAGAACTACCATGTGAACATCATTCTTATTCTATCATACCACTTTTTCAGTAGAGGTAGTGCATCAAGAAGTCTTTTCATGTCTTTATATAAATATTGATGAGACTTTGATCAAAATTAGAGTAAAGTTACACAAGTATGTATCAGATGTTATGGATGATGTTTACCATACAATTTATTAGTAGTTATGAACACATCATGGCATTTCATCACATTATTTATTATAATTTCACATTATTTGAATTTGATTTATAAGCATATAATGATCATACATTTTAATTTTCACTTGAAAATGTTTCATGGATTAATTTCATTTTTCATTTATTTTTCCCCTATTTTTCTTTAAGATAATTTATTTTTATGTTTGTTATGCCAATTTTTTTAATAAGATAATTATTATTGTGACATGGTTCTAAATCCACACCCCTTTAATATCATATCTTTACCATATGATAAATTAACAAGCACATTTACCATTATATCACTACATACCTAGATATATTTGATCTTTATTTTACCCTAATTTTCCCTTCATAATAAGCACACATATGGTTCATATTGGATCACATACTTGTTTATGGGCAAGAATAATTATTTAGCATCATGGAAAAATATTTAAGTATTGTGTATCATGTAACCAAAGCCTAAAGCTTATATGTATTTGTCACCTTTATCACTAATGTTTGGTTATTCTAAATCTATATGGAGGAGAAATCAAATAAGCCATAAAAAGTTAAAAGACAAATCATTTAAACAAAAGGCAAACATAAAAATTCAAAAGTCAAAATCACACCAAAATAAATTATCATACTTTAGGACATTCACAAATAAAGGATCATACTTCTTCATAACCCACATTTATTCATATATTTAAGGATGTTTATCATAGTTTGTCATCATTTCCTTGAATTCAGGATCCCTCACAAGAACTACCATGTGAACATCATTCTTATTCTATCATACCACTTTTTCAGTAGAGGTAGTGCATCAAGAAGTCTTTTCATGTCCTTATATAAATATTGATGAGACTTTGATCAAAATTAGAGTAAAGTTACACAAGTATGTATCAGATGTTATGGATGATGTTTACCATACAATTTATCAGTACTTATGAACACATCATGGCATTTCATTACAATATTTATTATAATTTCACATTATTTGAATTTGATTTATAAGCATATAATGATCATACATTTTAATTTTCACTTGAAAATGTTTCATGGATTAATTTCATTTTTCATTTATTTTTCCCCTATTTCTCTTTAGGATAATTTATTTTTATGTTTGTTATGCCAATTTTTTTAATAAGATAATTATTATTGTGACATGGTTCTAAATCCACACCCCTTTAATATCATATCTTTACCATATGATCAATTAACAAGCACATTTATCATTATATCACTACATACCTAGATCTATTTGATCTTTATTTTACCCTAATTTTCCCTTCATAATAAGCACACATATGGTTCATCTTGGATCACATACTTGTTTATGGGCAACAATAATTATTTAGCATCATGAAAAAATATTTAAGTATTGTGTATCATGTAACCAAAGCCTAAACCTTATATGTATTTGTCACCTTTATCACTAATGTTTGGTTATTCTAAATCTATATGGAGGAGGAATCAAATAAGCCATAAAAAGTTAAAAGACAAATCATTTAAACAAAAAGGCAATGATAAAAAGACAAAAATAAAAATTCAAAAGTCAAAATCACACCAAAATAAATTATCATACTTTAGGACATTCACAAATAAAGGATAATACTTCTTCATAACCCACATTTATTCATATATTTAAGGATGTTCATCATAGTTTGTCATCATTTCCTTGAATTCAGGATCCCTCACAAGAACTACCATGTGAACATCATTTTTATTCTATCATACCACTTTTTCAGTAGAGGTAGTGCATCAAGAAGTCTTTTCATGTCTTTATATAAATATTTATGAGACTTTGATCAAAATTAGAGTAAAGTTACAAAAGTATGTATCAGATGTTATGGATGATGTTTACCATACAATTTATCAGTACTTATGAACACATCATGGAATTTCATCACATTATTTATTATAATTTCACATTATTTGAATTTGATTTATAAGAATATAATGATCATACATTTTAATTTTCACTTGAAAATGTTTCATGGATTAATTTCATTTTTCATTTATTTTCCCCCTATTTCTCTTTAGGATAATTTATTTTTATGTTTGTTATGCCAATTTTTTTAATAAGATAATTATTATTGTGACATGGTTCTAAATCCACACCCCTTTAATATCATATCTTTACCATATGATCAATTAACAAGCACATTTATCATTATATCACTACATACCTAGATCTATTTGATCTTTATTTTACCCTAATTTTCCCTTGATAATAAGCACACATATGGTTCATATTGGATCACATACTTGTTTATGGGCAAGAATAATTATTTAGCATCATGAAAAAATATTTAAGTATTGTGTATCATGTAACCAAAGCCTAAATCTTATATGTATTTGTCACCTTTATCACTAATGTTTGGTTATTCTGAATCTATATGGAGGAGGAATGAAATAAGCCATAAAAAGTTAAAAGACAAATCATTTAAACAAAAGGCAATGATAAAAAGGCAAAAATAAAAATTCAAAAGTCAAAATCACACCAAAATAAATTATTCATATCTTATCACAACTCCTATTTATATTCAAATCTCAAACTCCATAGTTAGCCTCATGATAGAGCCAAGGTCCATTGGGGTGTGTTAGGCTAGTAGACTGGGATAGGAGGTCTCACAAATTATCTTTAAGTGTTACATACTTTCTCATGTAAATACCCAATCTTCATAGTAGATTGATGATCTGTAAGGGGTCCTGAGGAATGGGGAACACACTATGGGATTGTAGGTTCATTTTACTTTTATTGTATATATATATATATATATATATAACATTCATGATATGATATTAGTACTTCACTTTTTATCCTACAAAGTTTTTTTTCATTGTGAACAAATATATTTTGAATTTAGTATCTAATAAATTCTTATCATAGACCTATTTACTTAGTATGTCTCATACCTACTAATGTTTATTAAAAATTCCTATGTCACATTTTTTCCATTCCTTCTTTCATTATAACATTCCCAATATTACTCCTTTATGAATATTGCTTGTTAGTTTAACATACCCCTTTGGTTCTCCTTTTTTTGAGTTGAACTATAAGACCTTGGATATGACCAGGCCTTCCTTATAAACATTCCATTATCATCCAATTAGTATTTATCATTATTATTTACCTCATTAGTTTACTCTATATGAGTTTTAGTGTAAGACCTTGGATAGGACTAATATTTCCTCACAAAGTATCCTCAAGCTTCATGCCACGATTCAATCATAAAATAACTATACTTACTCTAACAAGTGATTCAAAAAAATATACATGTCATTATACTTGTTATTTTGAAATTACTTAATTTATGTTTTACACATTTTTTCAACTTGATTTAGTGTGTTTTACATTTCATTCCATTTAAATCCATTTATCTACATTTTACATGCTTACCAACATCATTTAGTGTGTTTTACATGTTATTCGTTTATTTATGTTTTACACACTTCTCAAATTTATTTAATATGTTTTAAATTTTAATTAATATAAATTACATATTGTTTTACACAATTTTTAACTTGATTCAGTGTGTTTTACTTTTCATTCCATTTTGTCATTTTTTATGTTTTGCACAGTTTTCCAACTTGATTTAGTGTGTTTTAAAAAATTATTTATTTATGTTTTACATGCTTCCCAACATAATTTATTATGTTTTATATTCTATTTTTACATTTATACATTTCACATTATTTTATCATTCTTTTTTTAAAACATGCATTTGTTCCTAATTACTAGAAAAGAATAAAAAATACATCATACTTTTTATCATAGAATATATATATATATATATATATATATATATATATATTAATGGATCCAATGTTTGATATAATACAAAAACATGCTATAAGCATAATACAATAACAACTTTATATTTTTGGTCTACTTTGCCTATGCGGTGGGTGTTCTACACTACCCATTGATCTCTAAGTCTACCCCCTCTAAATGGTGCAATGTAGTGACTCCATCTATGTACAAAGCCCCTCAATATGGCCCTATAAATTAACCACCTAGCCTTATACATGTGCCAACTCTCTAGATGTAGCCAAGTGAGTAGCTCATTCCTCATATAGTGTCTACTTGCTTGTAACTCTCCATCTCCCACTCCTAGTGGTAAATCCACCTATTTTATCTCTCCATGTCTTTTTATCTTTCACAATGCCTCATCAATCAATAAAAAGCAACTAGAATAATCTAGGGAATAGGGTATAATAGGATCAACTATATCAATCATATCATGATGTAATAACACATCATTTAAAATATCATGGTGCACCACCTACACTACCATGGACCATCTGAACTCCTCAAAAATATATGAAAAACATAAACCAAATGTATACTATACATATATATATATATATATATATATATATCACATGCATATTTACCAAAATCATCTATCTAAACAAATGTATATCTAATTATCCACAACATAATAAACATCAAAATACATATCAAAACATAAATCACTCACCTAAAACTCTCTATCCTTCGACTCACAAGATGATTACCTTCACTAGGGTATGTCTCCAGGTATGATACAAAATTAGGTGGGAGAACACAAGTACACCATTATCCATTATGAAATCATTTCTCTATGGACTAGATCTCTGTAGGATGTGCCATAGGATCTACATACTTGGTTTTCTTTACCTATGGCTCCTCCTTCCCCTACACCTTTATTTGCATCTACATCTACCTATGTCTACATCATTATGAGGCCTATAGTGGAAACTAAAAATCTTATTGTCATACAATAATCACCACATCTACCTCCTCATCCATAACCATATCCCCATCATCTTTTTCCACTCTTTCCTCTCTCTACTTCCATCATCATCATCCTACCCAAGGTATCAACTATCATGGATGAATGACATGCACATCTATAAGTACTCCTACACCTCCACTACCCCTATGCTCCCTAGCATATCATACCCAATATCTAGGCACTACTATAGGTGCCATTAGAAGTGGCAAAACCAAATGAAAAGGTATGCATGTAATAATATTTAGTTTTACCCACTATGTATAATGACTAGTGATAAGAACATAACCCAATCCCTAAAACATAGTTGGCCAAGAAGGCCAAATAGATGTAATACCTACCTAAGTCTACCACATAATATATCCTTCAATGATAGTCTATAATTCTATGTCATGGGGTAAACCTTCAGCACATGTTCATGTCTCCATCTCAAAACATGAGGTAAACTATCATCTATCATATGGGGTAACCTTGTAGGATGATACATATGAAATCTCTCATAAATCCATCTGATCAACAAAATGATGGGGACCATAGACATCTACCATCATGAAAAAAAATTTATATATATTTTGAACCAACTAAACCCATATAACTAACCTCAAATCATACATCATACCCTACTCTAATATCAAATGATACACTATGACCACATATAGTAGCACCTTCCCATTCAACTTATGATAGATCACCCAAGCTGTCATAAGGCCAATAATAGACTTTCAATTATCTAAAATGGATGGCACATAAAAATCAAATTCATAACCCCTAAAAATATCTCTCTAATTCAATCACCCATAAGGTTAAATATCATCTCTCAAGATCTGACTTAGGGGTATCACAAATAACATGAGTACCTACAATAGGAAGTCATAAGATTATATGGATATCCTCAAGGGTAATACCCACCTCAATGGTATCCCCATCCACCACCCACATAAAAGTGTTGGTTAGAAATTTCCATGTCCTTTAGAACATGGAAACTAAGTCAACACTCAAAGGAATATGATGCATCTATATAATGCCCCTAAAGCCCAACATCATCAATCATGCACGATCACAAGTTGTCAATCTATCCAAAAAATATGGTATCCAAAATACGTATACCACATGCTAGAGCCTCTATTGTCTCTATAAAATATCAAATAATAAAGCATGTATTAGACCTTTATATTAGATAATAATCAAATAACATTAAAAAATATCAATAATACATGATTTACATCAAAATTAACTAATTAATCAACCTATTCTATCATTTTCTCAACATTTTATACTACATCAGCCACATAGCTAACATTTTCAACCATAAATAAATTTTATACTAAGTTATCAATATATCTAACTACATCGATGTAATCACCCACAAGTGGTATTTGAGTGCTAACAGTGATACTTGAGACTATCTATCCCTATCTTAGACCTAGACCTATCCTAGAGTCTATTATCACACTTATCTAGCCTTCATTAAGTCTAAAAACATCCTTAGTCATCCCTAAAGTAGTCCTAAATCCTCATTTCTTAATCTTGGTCCTTTGTGTCTGATGTTATGCTAGTTGGACACTAGTGCCATAATAAGGAAACTAACACCACATGGTGCTAGTGTCCCCAAAATGGAGCTAAGGTCCTTTGCCTAATATATTTTCAAAACTAAAACTTCCTAAGGTTAACCTAGACCTATTTTATCACACATAAAATCAATAGAACAATATAAATACATGAATTTTATCCCTCTAATGACTAAATGTAGATTAGATGCAAAATATACATTCATAATCAAAACAAATTATACACAATTAAGGTTATCAATCCCTATTTTTCCCTACTTCTATATACTACCATCTAAAGTATCCCTAAGCTCAGATTATATAGATTTACAATCTCAAGCATATTCAAGACACTCAAGGCCATTATTATACTAGCATAAATTACACTTTCACTAGCACTTAGGTGGGGAGAACTACATCAAGATTGATCCCTCCTCTGAGTATTTGTATATAGGCAACTCTCTTCATAGTAGGGTGTTGAGTATGTCCATCCTACCCTACTAACATACATGCTTTTCATCTCATGCCAATAATATTCCCTAATTACATGGAAGATTAGTGTTTACACACTAAATCAATCATTACAAGCAAGATATAATTTTTTAGGACTCATACATGTAAGAATAGACCCCAAAGATCCAAACATCGATGCACCTAGAAGCTCAAGATAGTCCTACATAGAGGACACTGTTATTAATATCAAGACACTAACACCACTTTTCCAATAATGAAGTGACAATCTAGGAGGGTTTCTAATACTAAGAGCCAATTTATGACACTCAAAAAAACTTTAATCTCATTTTACAACAGTCAGATCATCCATATCAATTGTTTTATAGCTAAGTTAGTACTTGCACTATTTATTACTATTTTTAGAAAAGTGAAAGCTAGTCAATTTTGCAAAAAATTAGTGGATGTATTTATTTCATATTATTTCCTTTATATAGTTTACTCAATTCTTTAATAAACATAGGCTATACACTTGTTAAGTCCTAAAAGGTTAAAAAATCTGGGGAACCTTACATGAATGGAACATGCAACCCTAACCCTAGATGATCATGGGGTTTATATCCTTATTTTTCTTGATTTCATTAGTTTCTTTAAGTTTTTTAGAATTCATATATTCTATTTTAGTATCTCCTTTTCAATTTGTTCATTATATGTCATCTAAAAAATCTCTCTTTCATTAATAAGAAGTGATAGGCTAGATGGTAATCCTATTGAGCATATTCAAATTTCTATTATTAGAGCTTATACCATGGATAAGGGACCTATTTTAACTCCCATTGTTGATCCTTCACACCCTGATTATGTGGATTTCATTGACAATGTATCCAAGATGATCAATATAATCAAGATCAAGTTGATACACAAATTATAAATTGGGACACTCTCCCTCCACTTAACAATGATAACCTAATTGTCAATAAGGATGAGATCCTAAAAATATTTAGAGATAGACTTTGATAACATCCCCTTGATCATACATAAATTTTACAAGCCATAATGGAAATTAATAATAATCAAATAATGGTCAATATTCAACTTCCCTAGATAATAAAATTGTTACACCTATAATGGGGCCAACTTATCTAGACAACCAACAATTATAATTCCATAAACTTTATTGATAGATATGCCTCTTGTGGATAGTTCCTCTACTCTAAATGTACAATCCATTATGCACTAATCTTATACTCTGTAGGCTAAGGTGTTACATATTGAGAATGGAACAACTAGGCTATCACATGCCTTGGATTCTAATGTTCTCTTATATATACCTTTGGCACTTCAAATAGTAGAAAATCCCTTGTCATCTATATTCATGGCACCTAATCTTAAATTTTATGATGTAAAGGGTGACCTATAGCACCTTCTCTAAGATTTTCACACTACATGTTTGGACTATGTGTCTAATGATTGGAATCTCAAAAAGTTATTTCCATGTACTTTAAAGGATTATGCCTTAAATTGGTTTTAGCACTTATCAAATCAATCTATCATATCATCCAATACTTTTGTAGACATGTTTTTATAAACTTCTCATAAATTTCAATGAGAAGATTTCATATGCTCAAGTTACACAGTTTAAACAAAAGTCAAATGAGACTATTGCAGAACATGTCTTATGATACAAGATAGTATTAGCTAAATTGACTAGCCCCATGGTAGATAAGATATTTAGGACATATTCAAATGGAGTATTCTACCATCATTACACAAAATTATATTATTTAATAAGTTTACAACATTCACATATTTGTGCCACACAATAAAAGAAAGAGAAGTCAAGCTTCTATCAATGGGAAAACTAAAATATATAATTAGATCATAATAAACTACTAAGAGTTCAAAGGAGCCTCCATACAAGGTAAGGGCCATTGAAAAAAATAGTGATGAAAAGGCCATATTCAACATAGATTTATATGCATATCCTCATTTGGTTTTATTTATTCCTTCATGTAGAGTCTTCACTAGCTTTCTAGAATCACCAACATGGGTTTTACAAAAAAACTTGAAATGCAATGTCATATGTCTCTCTCCCATCAAAGAGGTTGATATGACATGCGATATTCCAAATAAATATGATTCCAATACATTATAAAAGTATCATAGGATACCAAGCCATATAACAAATAGATGTATTAGCCTAAAACATAAGATACAAGATAAAATTGAGGCTAACATTATTGATGTGGTCACACCCATACAGGCACCAAAAGTGTAGAAAAGGAAAGCTAAGGCATTAAATATATTCTCAAATACATTTACAAAGCACATAATTAATGAGTTAGGGAGTACTTTAGGTGTTCACTACACAAATTAGGCACATCCCCCACTAGCTTCATAACAAACTATTATAAAAGAAGCACACCCATTACATAATATCATTGGTATGTAACACACTATAGTTCTATCTAGACCACTCATCACTTTATTAAAGTAGGAGATTGTTTATGATGATAAATATTTATATCCACTATTTGTATGAGCCTACATAGATAATCATCCTATCCATAATGTTATGGTTGACAATAGGTTAAGAATTAACATGTGCATTATCACACTTTTACAACATTTAGAGTATTTAGAGTAAGATATATCCCCTAAAAACATAGTTATTAGTGGTTTTAGTGGTTATGTTCAGAGATCCATTAGGGAGATTATGCTTATAATATAGGTTGGACTAACACATGTGTTTAATGTATTTTTAGTAGTATCTAGTGCACACATGTTTGACATGCTACAGGGTAGTCCATGGATAAAAAGCTACAAGCCATCCCATCCATAGTGCACAAATAACTAAAATATATACATGAAAATTAGGTGGTCATAGTTGAGGGTCTTTCATATGAGTATCCTCTACCTATTCCATCAATAATTACATCATAGTTACTAATTATAACATATTTAATAGAAACAACATAGTTGTTAGGTATAGCTCAGCACATAATTGTGATTGATACACCATAGAGTTTAGTAGATCCACTAGTGTAGGTGAGATATAATCCTACAATATTAACATGTACACATAATCTCCCATGGATACAATTATTAGAGAGACCCTTATGTCATATATATGTTTCATATTATAGAGGTTCTCAACATAGGACAAAGATGCCACCTATAGCTTCTTATACCATATGGGTTCCTAAGACCCCTATAGTATATAGGGCACCAAATTCAATGTCATATATTCATATAATCATCCATATGTAATAAAAAATATAGATCACTTAGTATAATATATTTGGGACCATAGTTGCCATTTTACACAACATGCATGATCATAGTTCCTTGATTCAACATAAGCCATAATGATAGTGAGTCTCCCATGAGATTCATCAGTTAGTATTGTCCATACATTATTTTACATAATTTTAATCTCTCTTTATCCTTATAAAAATTTCATTTTCATGTTGATTTTACATGTCTTATATCCAAAAAATCCAAAAACATTCAAATAATTACTCAAAAAATACAAAATTTACATATTGTATGCATTGTTATGTTTACATTTCTTATATGTTTTAAACACTACATATGCTATCAATCTTAGTATAGTTGGTTTTATCATACATACATGATTAAATTATTATTGTTAAGTGATTGTAGATTATTACAAGACTCAAGTCCACTACACTAATCTAGACTTACTATTATCCACCCACTAGGGGAATATACATTGATACATAGCTCTTCACTTTAAAAAAATTCCCACTTGGGGCATGTTAACATTTTGGCATTGTGATCCAAATTTCAACCCTCATCATTTTAAAGTTTTGATGGTATTTATTTCATCTTGATTTTTATGCCTCATAGTGCCCTTGTTTAACATAAAAATGACTAAAACAAGCCTAAAGAAGCCAAACTATCATTTAAACATCATGTAGGGATGAATAGGTTAGTTTAGTTTTAAATTTCATAAGTTAATCTACAAAATCAACCAAAGCCAAAATATTATATGAAAATGATGTTTCACATGCATTTAACATCTTCTACAAATCTTATGTCTTGATGAATTCTCTATCTCAAGATATAAGTGTTCAAGAATGAACTAGTAGTATGAGACATGCTTGGGGACATCAAGATTAAGCTATGGGAACTAACCAATTTAATTCAAAATATTTATTAGATCCTAAAGATGAACACCAAGATGATAGATATCAAGATCATGGAATCTAATATAATATCTAATGGAGAGAATACAAGGGTAGGATAAATGGGTCCCAAAGATCCAATGGTGTGTGTTTGATCATACATTAATAGATTAGTGGTGAGATTAAAGTCAAAAGTTAGAGGATTTTGATACTAAGTGAAGGGCTAACAAGTGCCAAGATCTTGGGTGCCCATATGAAGATCTAATGGTGTATGATGATTGACAAATCTAATGGGTCCAAGCTCATCAATGGTGCATGATCCATCATAATAAAGTATATCAATGGTGAGTGAAAGGTAAAAAATTCAATATATCCCAAGAACAAACAAAAAGTTACCAAGTGTCACCATTGTAGTAAATACCGAGTAAATCAATAGATCATGTGAAAGCCATGAAAAGTGAGATCGAATGTGCACATAAGTTTAAAGGGTCAACTAAACTCAATATGAATGCAAGGAAACCATGTGTTGCAATCATAAGAACCATCCAAGACTTAATTTATGGCCAATAGGATGAATTTAGGAGCAAGACACAACCAGTAACAAACCTTACAAATTCATATATTGTCATTAAATCTTAGTTTGGATCTAGTGTGAGGGTTTAGAACTTGTAGATTTTGTTCATTAAGATTGTATTAATGTTTTAAAACTATGTTCATGGTGTTTTTAAAGTGATCCATGTGTATGATGAGTTCTCAGCTTCATAAATGCTCAAAGTTAGAAATAGGTCTTTCTAGGCCTAAAATAAATTCAATATGGGCAACTAGCTATTGAAATGAGATCAAACAACCTACATATCTCTATTACAATTATTATTATATGAAAACTAATAAATTATATTGGTTTTCAATATATAGTAAAGATATATGTTCAAGTTGGAGTAGGTGAAAATATAAATGAGATATAGATGATTGTCTTATCTTCCAACATGGTCATAGTTTTGACAATTGCAAACTTGTATCCACTCAAGGTAGTTATAATCATGTATTTATTGGGTACATGAATGTGAGTATTTTATCCTTATAGTGAAGTGAATTAATGTATAATATATAAAAAAGGATTCATGTGGTGAGGATGGTTTCTTCCTTCAATAGTCTTTACCTTCATGATCCACCCTTCCATGCTAGGAAAAGACATAGTGACATTAATGTAGGGAATAGCTTGTTAAAGTTTTGAGTGATTATTGTGACTAACTATGATGGTAATCTTGGCCTTGATCATTATGACCCCTTATCCACTCTCCCAAATATCCTTTCCCCTCTCTCTCATCCCATTTTACTACAAATTCAAGCTTTGAGCTCTTGATTTTCATCCCTTAGGCTGGTAGGAGGATACTCTACCAAAATTTGTACTTGTGCACTTCTTGGATTAATTAATACAACATTTGTAGTTGTTTACCAATATATACTTATTTTTTGTATTTATTTGATATGAAAAAGTGGTTTTCATCTTCCCTTTTGTAGGTCCAAGTTTAATCTAAGTGATAACGAACATTCCTTATAGGTTATCTAGTGTGTCTAAATATTGATGTCTCAAGTATAGAGTGTATTTATGATTATAAGTGTGTTTAACCAAGCCTTGCTCTTATTACCCTCTATCCTAAGTCAATCAAAATAACCTCTATGTGAAGTATTATTACTTAGAAACTATTGTAGGAACTATGTTAGTTATATTCATAGTCTATTAGTGTGTTGAGAGTTCAATCTTATGAGTGGATATAATGCATTTATGGTACACCACCACATGTTAGTGTAGGTTTAATTTAGGAAATTACTTCACTCTTTTCATACCAACCCATTTATTTATTAGGGGAGCATTAAAGTGGTACACTAGAATATCTAGCCTCATTAAAAATCCTAGAGGTCTGACTCAAGATTAGGTGACCCACAGCCTAGGGTCATTCCCATGTTGGACTAGGTTTGAATAATAAGACTTGAACAATCCATTTTCTCAACTAGGGTTCAACCTAAGACTCTAAAATTTTATATAACACTTAGTGGGAATTGCTTCAAGTTCCTTGAAGCATTAATTAATAACATGGAGGGACAACATGCAACCATCTTCAAGATATTTCAAATACTATATCATCAAAGTTGTAGTCAAAAAAGTTACATCAGTTACAACGAGTCTTCATTATATAGGTAAGATGGGTTATCATTCATGATTTCATTCATCTACATGTGCTTAATGAAGATTTATTGGGTTTTATGGGGTAGGATTATGTTTTTCATATACCTATGAACAAACCTTTGACAATTGCCAACTCAATCATGATCCATACCAATACTATCATGTCCCATATCAACCATATTTTCACTCCTCCTAGTCCTATGATGATCCCCCTTATTACCAAGATCATAACACCTACTATGAGTCTCATCTACCCCTTTTGCATCTTGATTAACATTTTGATCAATCATATCAAGAACATGACATTCTTGAACAACCTATTCATGCCCCAATCCATTCCATATCTAGCCTTAAATAAGCCCTATTAGACCAAGAAAATAATATGAAGGGGTATGGGTAGGAAATTCTAAAACATGTCATTAGGGGGGTTAAAAATTTACTATAATAGACGAAATAAATTTGTTTATCTTTCATTAGGAGAGGTTATTTTAGAAACAATAGTGACATGCTTGACATAGATGGACTCATATTCAAGATTGAGGAGAAGATGACAACCCATGAATAACATCAAACACCTCATTACCCATCATAAATTCCCCCATTCACCCCATTCAAACCTCATTTTGAACTTCTCATCACCATTTTCAAGCCTTCACTAAATTATTTTCAAGGTAATAATAGTTCCCCAAAATACTCTTATCCTTCCCCTCATGGAATATATCCAAGGGAGAGTTTAAGAAAAAAGAAAGGTTAGTGTTGAAAAAATTAGTCACCATGAACAATCAATGTTTGATTTTGAAGTCTCCCTTGCTAGGTAGATTGAAGCTATAGATAAAAATTTGTACTAGACATTGGTAGCTGCAAAGGCAACACCACCTCAATCACACATACCTCCTTTCACTCCTCAAGCCACAATGCACACTATGCAAGAAAATCATAAGCCTAAATTTCCATCTTGGAGTCAAGTCATGTAGTGAAGAAAACCCAAAGTTACTCAATCCCCACCTCTCCCTCCTTAATAATCTAAGTCCTTTCTCTCATGGAGATCCATCCAAAGTGATATGTAAAAGAAGGAGAAAGTGGTGATTGTTGAAGACAAGCAGATGAAGACAAGGAAGGAGGAGGAGAACCAAAATCAAAAGGTTAAAGAGAAACCTCTATATTTCCCATCTTAGAGGTCTATCCAAAGATGTTCTCAAAATAAGAGGGAGACTTCAATTACAAAGGTTAAAGGGAAGTTTGAAATTGTTAAAGAGTATCAAGAAGGCTATGAGTAAAATGAAGTTTTGGTGGAAGGTGCTCTTTCCATTTCCCAACTCAGCTTGATTTCCCTACAAAATTTTCTTCAGTAGTCAACCATTCCCAAGGTTTCAAGTTGAAATAAGGTTCTCTCCATTCCCAGACCCATACATGAACTATCCATCATACCTCATACTCCATCTCCAACTTATCATCCCCCCATCTCATCTTATCTTTCACCTTAAACCCATGAGCCTATCCATCAACCATCCACCCCACCCTTTCTTGAGAAGGATCCCATTTTGAGAGAAGCAAGTGAGGAGGAAATAACTAAAGATATAACTAATCAAGAGGATATCATGAGTGACTATGAATAATAAATTATCATATGGAATTCCCTTAGTGAACACAAGTGTAACTCTACCTTATTTAATGAATAAAAACACATTGAAGATCACACTATAGCTATCAATAAGAATTTGACATGAAAAAGGGTGAACTTGATAAAGACCTCTTACCTGTTATCCATGATGATATAGATCTTGAAGGTGGAATTCATGAGGAATATGGCTTATGGCAAAGGTTCCATTCCATGTGCAAGGAATTTGACAAATTGGAACATGAAGGTGAATGTCTTTCTATTGGGGATGAGCCTACAGTCATGAAGGAGTTTGATGTAGTTTTTACACAAGAATTTGTGAACATAGAGGATGAGGCCAAGGCAAAATTTGAGGTTCTACAAGGATAGTCAATATATCTATCCAAGGTTGAAGCCTTTTCAGGGATGTTAGGACATGGTAAAGTGAATATTGATGTTTATAAACATCAAATACATTTTATCATAAAGGAAAGTAAGGCTAGAAAGGTTTCCATATCTTCAAGATTTTTGATTAAGGGTAAGGTACTTAAGAAGGTAGAGAATATGTTTTATATAAAAGATAATGACCAAAAAATTGGGTAGAATATGTAGAGCTCCTAGATGAGTTTGAAGAACTTGTAGTCAATAAGATGCCTACCTTATTAAGGGCACCATGAAAACCATGAAGGTATGTCTTGTTAAACCATCATTGGATGTTGTAGTTGAGGATCCATATGATAAATTTGAGACTATCTAGATGTAATACAAGTTTATTTTTATTGCTAACCTAGTTAGAGTTGCTTGGTTCTCACTAAACATCATGCCAATGATGTTGGCAGATACCATAAAGAAGAAGGAGAGATCGAGGCCAAGGGTTAAAAGTCTACATGCATCATTAAATACCTCATACCATGATGCAAAAGGGTTTTAAAAAAAATATTTTGATCCATGAGGAAAGTTATATGCATACTTAATTTGTACATATTAGGGTAGTTTTTTTAAAACTCCTCCAACTATTGTCTTAACATATTTATTTGTTATCCTTACTTTGTTTAGGTTAGTTTTCTTATTTTTTGTGTTTCCTTTCTTGTTTTGGTGGGTGTTATCTTTTCAATCAAAGGGGTTGCTTATAATCAAGGTTCAAATTTTTCATTCTTTCATGAGTTCAATAAGTCATGAAAGTGTCTAGGATCTCAAGCATAATAGGCATGGTTCCTATTAGAGTCACCACAAATGTTAACATTTTGGCCTCAAAAACCAAATGTAAACCCTCATCATTTGAAAATTTTGATGGTCTTTATTTTATTTTGATTTTGATGTCTCATAATGCCCTTGTTTAAGATATAAATGACTAACATAATCCTAGATAAGCCAAACTATCATTTAAATGTCATGCGGGGATGAACAAGTCAGCCTAGTTGTGAATTTCATAAGTACACCTATAGAATCAACCAAATCCAAAATATTACAAGGACATGATAATTTTCATGCATTTATCATCTTATATAAATTTCATGACTCAATGATTTTTATATCTTGAGATATGAGCCCTTAAGAATAAACCAACAATATGAGATGTGCCTAGGGATGACAAGATTAAGCTATGAGAACTAACCATTTGAATTCAAAATATTTAGAGGATCCTAAAGATGAATGTAAAGTTTATAGATGTCAAGATCATAAAGATAATATAAGAACTAATGTTGAGTAGACAAGGGTAGGGTTGGTGGGTCCCAAAGATACAATGGTTTGTATTTGATTGTAAATTCATAGATCAATAATGATCTTAAAGTAAAAAAGTTAGAGGATATTGAGGTTAAGTGAAGGGATAACAAGTAGCAAGATATGAGGTGCCCATATCAAAATCTAATGATGCATGGTGATTGATAAAGCAAGTGCATCCAAGTTTATCAATGGTGCATGATCCATCATACCAAAGTAGATCAATGATGAGTGAAAGGTTAATTAGTTAGTGGATCTCAAGAATGAATGGAAAGATACTAAGTGTCACGACTATGGTAGCTACCAATTAAATCAATGGAGCATGTGAAAGACATAAAAAGAGAGATTTTTGATGCATGTAAGGTCAAAGGGTAAATTGAGATTAGGATTAATGTGAGTTCACCACATGGCATAAGCATAAGAACCATCCAAGACTAACTATATGGCCCATGAGACAAATGCAGGAACAAGACACAACTAGGAGAAAACCTTGCATATTCATAGATCATCATTAAAGCTCAATTTGGACCTAATGTAAGGGTTTTGGAACTTGTAAACCTTATTCATTGATATTGTAGTAATGTTCTATAACTATGTTCATAGTCTTTTGAAAGTGATCCATGTGTATGATGAGTTCTTGGCTTCCATAAATGCTCAAAGGTTGAAATATGTCTTTAGAGGCCAAATATAGATCCAAGATGGCCAACTAGCTATTGATGAGATCAAGTAACCTATGTATCTCCATTGTAATTATGAATATATGAAAATCAATAAATTGGATTAGTTTTAAATATATATTAAAGATATATTTTCAATTTGGAGTACGTAAAAATATAAAAAAGATATGGAAAAGTATCTTATCTTCCAACATGATCAAAGTTTTGACAAGTGGGTACTTGCAACCTCTCAAGGTAGTTATAGTCATAGAATTGTTGGGTGTATGAATATGAGAATTTTATCCTTACAATGAATGGAATTAATATAGAGGAGATAAATAAGGATTCATGTGGTAGGGGTAGTTGCTTCTTATAGTGGTCTTGACCTTCATGATCCATCCTTCCATGCCAAGAAAAAATATAATGGCATTAATGCAGGGAAGGGCATAATGAAGTTTTGAGTGGATATTATGATTGATTCCAATGGTAATCTCAACCTTGATCATTATGACCCCTTCTCCACTCTTCCACTCATCCTTTCCCCTCTCTCTCTCTCATCCTATTCAACTATAAATTCAAACTTTGAGCTCTCGATTTTCATCCCTCAAGTTATTATGAGGATACTTTGCCAAATTTTTTGCTTATGTACCTCTTGAATTAATGAATAGAACATTTTTAGTTGTTTACCAATATATACTTAGTGTTTTGTATTTATTTTATATGCAAAAGTAGTTTTCATCTTCCCTTTGTAGCTCTAAGTTCAACCTAAGTGCTAACAAACTTTCCTTGTAGGTAATCTAGTGTGTCTAAATATTGATGTCTTAGGTATAAAGTGGATTGTTAACTATAAGTGCCTTTAAATAGGGTCTACCCTCATTTCCCTCTAGACTAAGTCAATCAAACTGACCTATAGGTGAAGCACTATTGTTTGGAATCTATTGTAGGCATTGTGTTAGTTCTATTCATAGTCTACTAGTGTGTTGAGAGTTCAAGATTATGAGTGGATATAATGAATTTATGGTATATCACCACATGTTAATGTAGGTTTAATTCATGAAATCCCTTCACTCTTTTCATCTCAACCCATTTAGGTATTAAGGGAACATTCAAGTGATACACTAGAGGAGTTAGCCTCATTAAAAATCCTAAAGGTCTGACATAAGACTAAGTGATCCACAGCCTAGGGTCATTCCCATATTGGACTAGGTTTGAGTAAGAGGAGCTAAAAAATCCCTTTGTTTATATAGGGTGCAGCCTAAGCCTCCAATAGGGTACCCTTTACATAGTTTCTATTACCAAGCTATATCTTTCTATACTCTACATCTCAGCTTTAACATTATTATATCTTGATATTGATCATGTTATTCTTACTCATAATTTTTACTAGCTATTACTACTTTAGACTTATTATATGTACATCCTATCTCTAACACATACTTATATTCCATATTCATACATACTTTCATTTCTAGAATTCTAGTTTAGACTTGAATGTATTTCTATGTTTCTTCTATTCAAAAGAATTTGAATATGCCATTGCTCCTTATTTCCACACCACTTTTATTCATAGTATGTATGCTTTGGACATTTATCCATTTCCTTGTGTGTGCCTTCTTGATTATGTATGCAAGTATTTAAACATGTCCTTATATGTGGCTATATTCCAACTTACTTGTTTTTTGAGTATGTGGAAATTTGAACATGTCCTTGTATGTCTTCTTTTCTTAGATTTAGTGACATGTGCCCATGTCCCTTGTATTGTGTCCCCTTGGCCTACTTTGTGTACCTCATGTGTTTTGTGTGTATAATTTATTGTATGCATCATGTCCATGAAAATTATATTTACTTGTTACACACACCATTTTTTAATTCCATGAGGGACCTCATGCATCTACCCTTCTTAGTTAGGTGTCATGATGGACATCATGCCCCATCCCCCTAAGTAGCTACCTAGTTTTACTTATATTTACTGTTACATACATTATTTTATCTATCTTGACACCCTTGTGAATTTTAAAGGTGACAGACATCTTACATTACACATTTATTCTTATATTATCTTACATTCCAATGTTATGAATGCACATTATATTATATTATTACGTAGTTATCATTTATGCTCTGGCTAACACACATTTTGTAGATATTTTTTATTTTGAGGATAGTTCTTGCATAAGTTCAATAATTACCTTCAAAATATGGGTAATTCACAAGGGTTTGTCATATAAATTAGGGTCCTATATTGCACTCACATTACATTTTTAACACACGGGCTCAATTACTAAAAATAAAATAGAGGTAAACACATTGGGAAAATAGTGACCTAGAAAGCAGTATAGTTACACAAAAATAAGACCAAAAAGACACTAGCACCCAAATTGGGAAAATAGAACCAAATTTTCAAAAATGGTACTAATTTCCAAGACATGACACTACTATCTAGTATCTTTAGTTTTAGAAAAACCTATGTTATCCAAAAAAATATATCAATTACATTACAAGTTTGCACATTTTTAGTTATAGATTTATCAATTATACTCATATTTACTCAGATCCATACTAGTTAAGATTAAATTAATATTAATTTTCTTAGATTGAGGGCATAATTTATAGGATGACCATTCCCATATTTAGTTTAGATACCTAAATATAAATATTACAACTCAGTTTATTATCCATATGCTTAGATATCATATTTGGTGGCATGTGTATGGCACATTGTTTCTATATTCTCACTTACACACTGATTGATTATATGGAATGAAAAATTCCATGTCATTCTCTACACCATATACACATAAATCATAATCCAAGTTGAACACCAATTTCATGCCTTACTCCATCTATAGTGGTTAGCATTCTCGAGTGGCCTAGACCTACCTAATGTGTATTAAATTATCTCATCCCATTTAGGTTTGTATCTATATATACTACATGCTCAGAATTAGGGTTCAATAAAATTCTAGTGTATGTGAGTTTCTGATGAAAACTGATCTTACACAGCTTTGAAAACATCAACAAATTGATACTGACCTATCTAGATCATTCATTCCTTGCAGCCTTGTTTTCCCTATTTATTGGCCATAACTCCTTTTAGGTTATCTCAATCATGAAAGTAAAACCATTTATGGATACCCATTAAGCCCTTATATAACATACTATAAAATATCCTAAGGTTGTTTTGTACGGAATTGTACTTTCTTCTTTATGCCATGTTCTAATTAGCCCTCCTTGTGTGCAAAACACCTTGTCCAGAGTAAATTAAGGACTTTATAATCAAAAAAAGAACCATTATAGATACCCATTACCTTCTTACAGGTGAATAAATCATTTTTTAGGGCACTTCTTTGGAGAAATTCACTTTTCCTATATTGGCCTATGCTCTTCCCTTTACATGCACCTAGGTTTCACTTGGTAATTGTCTTTTTCCATACTTATCCGTATTGTATCACCTTCAGACCACTTAAAAAAGTTTTATAAAACCTTCATGGTTCATATTGAAAAGTTTCAAGATGTTTTAATCATTAAAACTCATTTTGAGGGCTAGAAGCTAATTTAGGGTTTTCCCTTGGACAGTCACAGGCCGAGAGCTAATTAATTTTTCTGAGTGTGTTTTAGACAGTTTCAAAGGTTATAATCACTTTGATAGGGTCTTTATTGATTCCCTACACCTTCTCTAATTCTCCTCCAAGTCATATCAACCTATTGTGCTTTCCAAACAAGACTTCTCAGTTGTCTTGGACTGTATTTTCATGACAGTCAACAGGGTTCATTATGGTCATCTCTTTTTGAATGATCAATAGAATTTAAAGGGGATAAGAAATAATTTAAATAATTTAATTACTTCCCAATTCATATTCCCTATCAACAATGACCTGATCAATCCACTTACAATGCAAAAACACACAAGTTTCTTAACTTTTTCTGTATACTGTCACCTACAGGCCTGAATTTCAACTGTGGAGTTTTTGGACATCAAGAGGGTTTCTAATGATTGTTTCTTCCTTTCTTAAGTTTATACCTGCCTCACAAACTTATCTCCATGTAATTATAATATTTGTGCAAACATTTAAACGTTGGTTTTTCCCTTGGACAGTGGGTTGTAAATTGGGATGTTTGAATATCCTGTTTAGGCCTGTTTAGGCTTTTTATAACATTCAAGTTCTTTTAGATCTCTTGTTCACATAATAAAGTTTTAAAATTATTATCAACATGCCAAATAACAAATATACCTGTAGTTTTCTCAAATTTTTATAGAAAACCATCATCCACACACACATTCACATACATATACAGGCCTGTCACTAGAATTCATAAGGAAACCATATATGAAACAAATACATTCATTCTCCTTAGATCAAATGGAAGACTTACATTTCAATATCAAAATCCATGGCTTTCAAAGCCTTGTCTGCTCCTTCAAACATTATTTTCTCCTTCTCTTTTCTTCAACATCTCTTGAGTGAGGTCCTACCTCACTAATTCTTTTCTCTATCCTTCATTCTATCTTCTTCCCCTTGAATGAGAGGACTTTTCCTCTCTGTACTTCTTCTCTTCTACGCCCCTCTCATCCTCTCTTCTCTTCTCATCCTATCTCCTTAATGAATTCTTATTTTTCTCTCTTTTCAAGAACTTTCCTTCTAACTTCTACGCCCCAAATTGGGCTTAAGGTAACACAAAATATTGTTTTTAAGTTTTAACAATATTCTAAGGTTGAAAATAGTTTCAACCAATTCCCCCTGATTTCCTCAACAGCCTAACCATTAATTTTTACCTTTTAATTTTCACCTTTTGATAATTACATTTACTTTTAAGGTGAAATTTTTAAATCTCACAATTTGGAAGGAAAATCAGAATTTGAATTTTCATGCTAGAATTTCATTTGCATTTGCAACTAGTCCTCCATGGTGCTATTGTAGATGCTCCTGCATCATACTCTCCCTCTAGAAAAGATTTGAACCTTAGTTCAAATGAGATGCTTCCTCCATGCTTTAGTCTTCACTATTTGCCTGGATCCCAAGGTCTTGTTGCCAATACCGATGCTTGTCTTTGTCTTTGATTGTTTTTGTCCTTCATCTTGTTGTTCTTCCTCTTCTGGTATGTTATTCTCCTCATCTCTTTCTCAGCTGCCATTTCCCACTTCCATGCTTCTTCATCTTCATACATATATTCTAGATCTTCTTTTTGTTCTTCTTGTTCCATAAGCTTCTCTAATGACTCATTTATGTCATTTACTTCAGCAACCTTCATACCTACATACAAAACATTCAAAGCCACCTTAGTAGAAAACATTTGAGGCCATGAAGCCTCTTGGCTATCTCCATGCTTTTGTTCCTTGACCAACACTGTCCTTGCCTCTTTGGTTTGATCTTGTCTTGTTTCATTCTTCCCAATGCTGCATTCACCATGGCTTGTACCTTCCTTCATCTCTCTTGAATTACAAAACAACTCCTCTAACATCTTCAACTCTTCCTTCAGTGAGATCTCATCTGCCTCACTATTCTCTTCATCAAACTTGGGCTGATCACTTACAAGGATTACTTGTCCTTTACTAGCCTCACTCTTCATCTCATCTTTTCTTGGCTTGTCTTCACATAAACCAACTTCTTCATTATACTTATCAAATACAATTGAAGCACTCTTACCTTGTGTTTCCTTGCTTTCTTCAATCTCTACTTGAAACCATCTTGTTTGTTCTGCTGCATACTTTCTCTTTTCCTTATCATCCATCCATTTGGGATTCTCTCCTTACTGCATATTAGTCCTCGTAGCTACTTTCCATCTTTAATTTCTCATGAAAATATCATTGAAGGATTTAAAAACATCATTAGAAACAATTTGTTTACCTTTCATCTTTGCATCCTCATACTCTACCTCATTATCCTTTGAGAAGTTTTCTTTCTCATCTTCATTCTCTTGCCTGTTGGAATCACCTTCAATCCTCTCTTTTCTCTTTTCCTTCTTAGGCACCCAATTTTGATTCTTCTTCTTATCATTTGTCTTCACAAGCCATTTAGGCATCCTATAACCATGCTCTTATACCAGCACTTCCTCTTGCTTGGGAGTTTGCTTCTTCCACCATTTAGGCATCACATATCCATGCTTAAATTCTCTTTGTGAAGTCTCTATCATCTTCCTTAACTCTTGCACCTATACATTAGCAGCTTCATGCTCATAATAACAATCAAAATCAGGTCTTAACACTTCATTTACCTCTTGGATAGCTTGATCCATGGAGCAATCTTTCTTTTACTTTGTGCTTGGCTGCTCTCTTTCTTCTTCTTGGCCTTCAATGGTATCATGGAATTCAGCTTCCTCTTCTACCTCTTCTTTCTCATGCATTAACCTATGCATCTCTTCTTCTTTATCAACAACAGCAAAATCACTTCTCTCTCCTCTTACACATTCACTTGTGTACTTGGTGTCTTCTCTTACACCAATCTCTTCTTTCTTTAAGGCCTTTCTTTTGACCTCCATAAGGCTACTCATACCTGCACTTACCCACTCAAAAATAGCATTAGATATAAAAACAAGAGACCATAATGTCTCCATGAGTGTCCTCTTCATCAACACTCTCATCTTCTCAAGTGCTCTTCCTGGCACTTCATTTTTTCTTTCTTCTCTCTTGTTCTCCTCAATGAGAACCTTCTTCTCAACTTCTTCCTCTTGTTTCTCACTTGGCAATCTTATTATCTTCTTCAAGCCTCTATGGGCTTCTCTCTTCATGGCAATCTTCTTTTGCCTTCTTCTCCTCTTCCTTAGGAGATCTATTGGCCACTTCAACCTCCTCCTCATTGGCCACACCCATGCTTGCTTATCCGTCTGCATCCAAGACTCATATTCATCTTTAATCTTAGCTAACTCTCTCTTCAAATTAGCAATTTCTTTATCAATTACAAAACTTTCCATACCTTTGATGCTTGATTTCTTCTTGGTGTCCTCATATACCTTGTTGCTCTGCAGTGCCTTCAACAATACCTCCATCTCTGAGACCTTCACCCAAGTCTTTTCCACCTTAGTCTCTTGATCCCTTGTCTCACCCAAGCATTTTCTTCTTAACTAGTCTTTTGACAATCTCTTTGATCTCACCTAGGCCTTTTGCATCCTAGTCTTTTGATCCCCTTCTCAATCTTGCAGCAACTCTTATACAACACTTCATCAAATATAAATCATAAATCCAAGATTACCTTGCTTTGGATCTTCCTCTTGAGCATTCACTTGCTCTTATTTTAGAGCTTCTCTAAGCTTCAGACTCCATCCTTTACCTCACCTAAGTCTATTTCACCTTAGTCTTTTGGCAAACTATCCAAGCTTCTTCTTGGATCTTCACTAATCCTTCCTTGGCTTCTTCTCTTCTTAAGCCTTAATGGCTTGGATAACTTGAACCTGAAAATTCTTCACTTTATTGCTTCTCAACACAATAATTCAAATCAAATAGCAAAATTATTCATACCTTTTCTTCCCAGGGTCTTCTAGTGCTTTGTCTTGCTGATCCTCTTGCCAAATCCTTTAACAACTCATTAGAAGTCACAACCAAAAACAAGTTACCAATTCCAAAGAGCTTCAATATTTGATACCAAATGATGAAAACTGATCTTACACAGCTTTGAAAACATCAACAAACTGATACTGACATATCTAGATCATTCATTCCTTGCAGCCTTGTTTTCCCTATTTATTGGCCATAACTCCTTTTAGGTTAGCTCAATCATGAAAGTAAAACCATTTATAGATACCCATTAAGCCCTTATATAACATAATATAAAATCTCTTAAGGTTGTTTTGTACGGAATTGTACTTTCTTCTTTATGCCCTGTTCTAATTAGCCCTCCTTGTGTGCAAAACACCTTGTCCAGAGTAAAGTATGGACATCATAATCAAAAAAATCACCATTAAAAATACCCATTACCTTCTTACAGGTGAATAAATCATTTTTTATGGCACTTCTTTGGAGAAATTCACTTTTCCTATATTGGCCTATGCTCTTCCCTTTACATGCACCTAGGTTTCACTTGGTAATTGTCTTTTTCCATACTTATCCGTACTGTATCACCTTCAGACCACTTAAAAAAGTTTTATAAAACCTTCATGGTTCATATTGAAAAGTTTCAAGATGTTTCAATCATTAAAACTCATTTTGAGGGCTAGAAGCTAATTCAGGGTTTTCCCTTGGACAATCACAGGCCGAGAGCTAATTAATTTTGCTGAGTGTGTTTTAGACAGTTTCAAAGGTTATAATCAATTTTATAGGGTATTTATTGATTCCCTACACCTTCTCTAATTCTCCTCCAAGTCATATCAACCTACTGTGCTTTCCAAACAAGACTTCTCAGTTGTCTTGGACTGTATTTTCATGATAGTCAACAGGGTTCATTATGGTCATCTCTTTTTGAATGATCAATAGAATTTCAAGGGAATAAACAACCATTTAAATAACTTAATTACTTCTACATTCATATTCCCTATAAAAAATGACCTGATCAATCCACTTACAATGCAAAAACATACAAGTTTCTTAACTTTTTCTGTATACTGTCACCTACAGGCCTGAATTTCAACTGTGGAGTTTTTGGACATCAAGAGGGTTTCTAATGACTGTTTATTCCTTTCTTAAGTTTATACCTGCCTCAAAAACTTATCTCCATGTCATTATAATCTTTTTTCAAACATTTACAGGTTGGGTTTTCCCTTGGACAGTGGGCTGTAAATGGGGATGTTTGAATATCCTGTTTAGGCCTGTTTAGGCTTTTTATAACATTCAAGTTCTTTTATATCTCTTGTTCACATAATATAGTTTTAAAATTATTATCAACATTCCAAATAACCAATATACCTGTATTTTTCTCAATTTTTTATAGCAAACCATCATCCACACACACATTCACATACATATACATGCCTGTCACTAGAATTCATAAGGAAACCATATATGAAACAAATAAATTCATTCTCCTTAGATCAAATGGAAGACTTACATTTAAATATAAAAATCCATGGCTTTCAAATCCTTGTCTACTCCTTCAAACATTCTTTGCTCCTTCTCTTTTCTTGAACATCTCTTGAGTGAGGTCCTACCTCACTAATTCTTTTCTCTATCCTTCATTCTATCTTCTTCCCCTTGAATGAGAGGAATTTTCCTCTCTATCCTTCTTCTCTTCTACACCCCTCTCATCCTCTCTTCTCTTCTCATCCTCTCTCCTTAATGAATTCTTCTTTTTCTCTCTTTTCAAGAACTTTCCTTCTAACTTCTATGCCCCAAATTGGGCTTAAGGCAAAACAAAATATTGTTTTTAAGTTTTAATAATATTCTAAGGTTGAAAATAGTTTCAAACAATTCCCCGTGATTTCCTCAACAGCCTAACCATTACTTTTTACCTTTTACTTTTCACATTTTGATAATTACATTTACTTTTAAGGTGAAATTTGAAATCTCACAATTTGGAAGAAAAACCAGAATTTGAATTTTCATGCTAGAATTTCATTTGCATTTGCAACTAGTCCTCCATGGTGCTATTGCAGATGCTCCTGCATCAGTGTCTCAACCTAAATGAGAAGATTCAATCTTCTCTCCCTAATATAATATAATGTAGTTAGTATAAACTTTCACTTCATCCTTTTTCTGTACATGTATGCATAAATATAACCCCTAAAATTTGTTGAAAGTCTTGATGAGAAAAAATATTATATTGATTGGGTGCTTAAGACTTGTTTATTACCTCTAAAAAAATTGTGTTTTCCATGAAATTCCTTAGAATTATTTTTATATGTATACCTCTCAAATTTAAAAACCTAGTAGTGCACAGTCTAACATAAGAAAATATATTAAATGTGATAAAATAAGTCCACAAAGTGAAAAATAGGGAAGAATGGCCAAAGGGCCTACATAAGGAATTTAAACACTCTTGACCAATAGTAAAAATAGTTAGGAGCCAACAAAAAACATAATAAGAGATAAATGTTATCCCAAAGCATAAAATAACATAGAGGAGAGATAAAAAAAAATGAAAAGGAGAGGAATAGGGACACTCAAAGAGGAAGGATAACCCACAAAAATGAAAGGTGAAAATAAGTGCCTAATTTGAGCCAATGATCCATATGCACAAGATCAAGGTAAAAATGTTACAATAGTATGCATTGTAAAAATATTAGGATTCCACTAATAGAATTTTGATATTGATTAATAAATTGATAATTTTTTAAAATTATTTCATGGATATTAATAATTACTACCAAGATATATGTCTTTATCCACTTAAATGCATCTAAAAATCACATGAATTCACATATCTAGTCATGCAATCATTATCTCACCATCATCTTTGAATCTTGAAAACAACCTAATGACACACCCAAAATTTTAAAAATTGATATATATATATATATATATATATATATAGGTATAATTTTTAGGGTTTATATTTAATAAATTTAATATTAATGTTCATATATATCTAAATATACTATTATATAGAGGGTTATAGCCAGGTATTTTTTGTGAACTCTAATTATAGTCTTAGAACATCTCCATTTTAATAAAATTCATCAAATATTAATGGTCAAAATAGTTGAATACAATAAAAATAATTTTTATTAGGATAATGTAGATGAATTTGATGTGGTGAAACCTAAGAGAGGGCACATTCATATTTTCCAACTTAATATAGTGCCACCATTTAATCATAATCCTATGAATAGGCCCTCTACTAGTTAGAACCCATGAAAATACATGATTATATATAAATATTTCATGAGTAGATTTTGGAAATTAAGAGGAATCAAAATGGAATTAGTAATATCAAAAATATAAACATTAAGATAAAATATAAAGATATTGAAGAGGAGGATAGTGTAGATATTTATCTTACTCCTAGGAAGCACATTATTTTATATTGACCAAGAACAAAGCCACATCTAAGTCATAAGCCCATGGAAAAATATTATTTGATCAACAACTCTATCATTATAAAAACTATGAAAGAGGATTTCATGGATAACTTTCATCATGAATATATTTTTTTAATATATGAAATATTTGTATGTGTGTGTGTAAATTTAATTTCCTAGTCTATGTTATAATTTTTTCTAGTTACTTATGTTACCATGTGGGTTATATACACCTATTTATTCATAATTTTTATGTTAATCATATGTAACTTTGAGTGTTAAAAAATGACATGTCTATTTAGAATTATTTTAGTATGTTCAAATTTATAAAACCTAAAGGACACGTATATAATAATTTTTTTAATCTCAATAATTAATTAAGGATAAGTGAAATTAAATTAGATATTGTTTGTTTTAATAAGGTTTGTTGACCAATTTTTGACCCCAAGTCTAAAATAGTCAACCCCTATAAGTTAAAAAATTTCATAGGGTTATTAAAACTTGTATATGGTCTTGTTATGGTCTTAAGTGGTCTTAAATGGTCTCCATATGGTCACATTAGTCATTGTCTATCCTTATCCAAAGTTTGATCTCATGTGTACTTGTTTAGTCCTAGGGTTCATTTATGAGGCCTTGGTGTTTTCAAGTGTGGTAATTTTATATCCATTATAAAATGTTATTATTGTGTATTGAATGTGATATTATCACATGTTAACCTTTTATTATGTTCTTATGTGCTAAATTGTCATTTTAGTCACCTTTTGGCCTATTTTTAAGGAGTTGTACATACCACCTTTGAAATAAAAAATTTAAAGAATGTTTTCAATGTAATTGATGTTAGATAATGTTTAGAGATGGTCAAAGACTAACAAAATCTATATTTCAATTCCTAAACTAAGAAAATAACCACTTTACAAACATTTTTGGGCCCTTGTACAACCTTAAAAGATCACGTTCTAGTTGAAAATGATTTTATACTATCATTTGGGATTCCAAAGATTAATTTTAGGCTTTGGATCAAGTTTTAGGTGGTATAGATGTATCAGACACTCTCTCTCCTCCATCATTGCCTGTAGAAGCTTACAAAGGCAAAAATTAGATGCATGGTATGACCATGAGAGAGACAGAGTTGGGAGCTGAAAATTTGGCCATAATTAGGGGTCATAATGATATTTACATCAGTTTAATTTTTTTAATATTCGTATCCCCTCATTTATGAACAATTGTTAAGAGAAATAGCATGTCATTATGCCTTGTCCATCCAAGTAGGGTTTGATTTTACTCCTATTTCTCCACTTCATAATTCAATAGAGAAGAGTGGTTTTGAGGGATGTTATCAAAGGTAATATATATATATATATATATATATATATATATATATATATATATATATATATAATGTTAGTTTAATCAGACAATTTAACTCCATGAAGTGTCTTTAATAAGAGGAAAAGTTCTCAGGTGTATCAAGCTTTAGTCACTCCTATTGAAAGTATTTGATTTTTTTGATATGTTTTAATTATTTCATAATTAATGAAAAACATCCTCACCATAATTCATGTGTTTTCTCTTGATAATTATCTCTTTACAAATAGTCCTTTAAGAGGCATCATGTCTTACTCTTTGAAAAGCATGGTCTATGCATAAAGGGTCTTCTAAAGGTTTGAAAATCAATGTTGGACCAAGTGGAAATAAGAGACTAATTTATAATGAGATATTACTATGGATGAGTTCAAGTTTTTGAGAGGTGAGGTCAAATTTTACTCTCAAACAAGGTTGAAATGTGTTATGTCCACCCATAGGTCTATAGACCTATAGGTGGACATCCATGGGACCTAATATCTATGTGGAATATCTATAAGTAGTGGATAAGTGTGATATAGACTCATAAACAACCATGTGACCATGGATAGACACCATTATATCATTAAAAGTCATTAATGGACTCAAATACTTTCACTATCAACACATAAACCTTGCATATAAGTTGACTATACATACATTCCATATAAGTGAATAGACAAGTTGAAGATGACATAATGATTGGTTAGAAGGTATATAATCTATTGAAAGGATTTAGAAAATAGTATAAAATTTTATACAACATAAAAGTTTCAAAGGACTCAAGGAAGTTACCTTGTAATCTATACAAGCAAAATGAAGACCTACAAACCTTAGACTTATAGGTCCTCATTTTGGACTAAAATCTTATTGTATTCAAAGAAATAAAAAATTAAAGGTAGGAAACATAATTTAAATTAAATAATAAGGGAGAGGACATAAGACATTAAAATAACCTAAACCATTTTCAAGTAAAGATATGGTTAGTGTGATTGAGTTCACAGGCCTAAACACTCATGCATAGGTATGAGTTTGAAGACAAAGGCAAAGGTTTGTGAAATGCCATAAAAATATCATGGAATATAAAATTATATTGAAATAAACTCCTATGATGTGGTAAATTTATAAAATTACCATGACAGAGTTAAGAAGATCAACTTTTAAGCCTCATGCTCAAACTCTCTTCCAATGACCACCTACAACCACTTTGAGAAGGCAATCTTGAACAATGTGTGTGTTGTGGAATCATGGTGACTTAAGAGCACAAATTTAAAAGGTTTAAAACTAAAAATAATATGATATATTTATTTATATGTCAAATAATGATAATGGATTCCTAAAACCCGTAAATGTACTTAGACTTCTCCTAATAGATACCTATAAGTTGTAAGGTCAATAGGATATTTTCAAGCCTAAAGAAAGAGTAGAATGTACATGAAGAGAATTGAGTTATATCTCATGTGAATATAAAATTAATTATGTCATATTAATATAAAATAAAATATGATGAAATGACAAATGAGACTAGTTAAAACAAGTTCACCCAAACTGTGCATATACAATCAACAAGACCATACATAGGCCTGCCTACCTTGATAAAAGGAAGTCACCTACAATTAGTGATATGGGAGTTAGGGTGAAGTGATATATAGGTTTTAAGAAACATAAAATTCCAAATGGACCTAAATATGGTTCAATATAGATGACTATCTATAAGGATCTATAAGACCCTATCTACAGTCATGAAACCTACAAGCCTATTTGCTCTATTGAGTGAAAGTGATTATGTATTGTTAAGAGAAGAAGTATAAATAAAGTTATATAAATGTATTATAGTTTCATGGGGATAATATATCTATGTAATACCCTTGTACTATAGTGATAAATTGTGAATAAGGTTAAAGACTCCATTCAAGCCTAACAAGACTAGTACCATATGTAGACCATAAAGTATAGTCATGAACAAGTGGATTGTTGGAGGTAAAAGGATGGTTTAAAGGTTTTGAGAGGTTAAATATGAATTTAAATAAATTTAAATGTCATAAAAAATATGATACAATAAATAAAATTTTCATTTAGGCTCTCAATACCATCTCAATCTCCTCTAATGGGTGACTGTCATCTAAGACTGGTTTTCTATCACTGTCATCCAAGACTAGTTATCTATCACCTATTATAACCTTAAAATAATGCATGGAGATAATTGTGTTTAGGGATGGTAGTGAGGTACCCATACTTAATTATTTTTGAATAATTTTTTTTAATTAATTTTGTAACATTCATGAACAATAGCTAATGTTTTCAACCCCTCTTTAATGGCTATTATACAGACCAAGAGTCAACTTACCACATGCAAAACTATATGGTTAGGATGCATGTGAACCTTATAAATAGGGGATAGGTAAGAAGGATATTACACTTTAAAATTATGTAATTAGTTCAGTTATTTATGTCCTATGGTTTATGAATAATCATTAAGAACTTGAGCCACTCTAAACCCTCCTAAAACCTTAATAGAGACATGATGTGAGAAATGGACTTTTAAAACACATGTAATGACCTAGTTTGAATCTATAACCTCATGGATATTATTTAGTACAACAATTAGTTTATCTAAGTGTATTTTTTATATATTTTAAATTTCACATACTATAATAAATTCAAATTTTTGCATGGGTTTTAGTGTTTTGAAGGGGTTCTAGATAGATGAACACTTGAAAACTATCGAGAGAGGTCACTGTTAACTAGTTTCACCCCTAAGTCAAATTAATTAAACCCCATTATAATTTCAAACTTTAATAGGGTCTCATAAGTTAAAATTGGTCATAAATAACATTTACCATTGTCCTAAGTCACCTTTGAGGGTCATAAAATATTTCTCAACCTTGGTCACATTTGTATAGTTTGACTCATGTCATATTAGGCCATATTTTGGGTCATTTAATAAAATTTTATGGTTTACACAAGAATAAAAGTGTTTCAAGAGGATATCCAATGTATTTAATGTTATGTAATGTCAAAAAGTAATTTTGAAACTACCATAATGTAGGCTTAACATACAAAGGAGTTTATTTGAAAAAGGGGAGTTTCAAGTGTTATATAGAATGCATAATAGTTATAGCACATGTGAATGTTTTATGAGTGTCTATTCAGATCACCACAATTCATATCCATGATAAATTGGATTTGATAGCTACAAAATGGTAAAAATTTATCTATCTCCCTCATCACTCTCTTTGGTAAGTCAACAAGGTCAATCGATTTGCAGTTGGTACAAACAAGAAAGGTAGAGTTAAGATGAATGAACTTGGTGGATGAAATTACTCCATTTTTAATTACAGTTCATTGTAATATTAAAAATATTTTTGATCTATGCTCTATGAATAATATTTAAAATAGTTAGCATCTTAAAACTACCTACATAATCCCAATGTCTTTAGTTTCCTCATCTATTTGCATTGATATTTATGAATGGAATGATGTATGTAGGTTGGAATAGTATGTCCTTCATTTACATGATAGTTTAAAATCATTTGGAATATGTGAATATGAATGGATAGACAGACCATCCTTATTGTCCTATAAGTAAAACCACCATTAGTTTGTAGAATTTTTTTTCATAGTTACAGAGTTTGTCTTTGTGTAAGTCGTTTCAAGTCAAATAGTACACCTTGTGTCTCTCCTCTCAAACCATGGAATTTAGTTTTTCCATGGATTATTTAATTTAAAAGACTTCAAGGTTAATGGAGATGGGATTTTAATATACTAAATAAATACTGATTAGATCTCCAATATACATAGTTACCTATAGCCACCTGTAGGTATGTACGGAGAATGGAAGACCATCCAAAACCTAAGGTAGAGGTTATATTCAATTTCATGACTTAAATGATATTCTTAAGTCATTAAAGGTTCATAAACTTTAGTCAAGAATCCATTGAATAAGGTATATAGGTACAAGATTAAGAAAGTTTCTTATCAAAACAATTACATTAATAATTTTGAAGAAGGGACTCTTCTCCACATAGTAGCATTTGTTTATAATTTTTGATGACATATAGATAGGTCTAATATTTTTCTTCTTGTAGATTAGGCCTAGTAGTAACACTTAAACACAAAGAGAAGATTTTCATTTCAAGATAAGGTGATGGTTGAGTGGTTTCAACCAAGTCAAATTTATACTAAAAACACTAAGTGAAAGCTACAGTACATTGAGCCAAAATGAACTTGGGACAATATTTACCTATAGTAAGGGATGGGCATGGTCTCAAAGTAAAATATAAGCTCATATAGATGAGAGATACTCCTATTGACCTTAGAAGAAACTATGGGAGAGAAACACAATACTCAAATATAAGTGAGAACTTATAGGATTCCTTTAAATTCTTCCAAATTTCTACCTACAAGTGACATAGTTAACATAGTCTACAAACTAGCTTGAGCAAATGAAAAGTATGAGTTGAGAAGGTAGGTAGAGGTTTAAGATGGATAACCACATTGAATAAAATATTTAGTGATCATATCATGTTTATTTGATATTATTTATTAAAATAATCAAGAAAGATGTTGAAAAAATAGGTTTCTAGTCTCAACCTAGAGTCAATCAAAAACTCTACATACAGTCCTCACAGTTCTATAAGCTAGTCATGAGATCATTTGATATTGAAGGTTATTAGAGTATGATCAAGTTTTATAAATTGATATAGAGTATAGTAATGAATTAAAATAGGCCTCCACGGTCTCTATTTATTCATACTAATAGGGGAGGTGCCCTCTATTTTATCTCAGATAGAGGGCACTTAATGAGTAATATAGCCTGCAAACTTGGTGTATGAATGTTGAAATGACAAATGAGGAGTCTTTTAATGATCATAGGATGATTTATAAAGTCATAATAAAAGTGAAAAAAGTGATAAGAGGCCTCAAATTCATTGTGATATTTACATATGGTCAAATATCACAAATACACAGTATAGGCTTATTAGGCCTAATACTAGGCCTAAACCCTCAAGGTGCCTAAATTTATTCACAAGACCATGTTACCTTTGAAATTTAATTTTATAACCATTATAGGAGAGTATATATTATATAAAATCCATCAATTTATAGGAGATAACCCAGATTGGTCATTTTTGGCCTAAATTCCTATTAGGGGTACCTAGAATGCAATCAAGAGCTCAAAAGGCCAACTTCCTTCACTCATATATGTATGAACATACTGCATGAGACCTCAAGAAGTTATGTATAATTGATCAGGGTATTATAATCCAAATTTATGGGATTAGTTTAGGGTTTGAATGTCTAACCTTTATGAATCATCACTAAGAACCAAAACCACCAAAAACCCTCATAAAACCCTTATATGGACCTGATGGAAAAGATATGGAGAATTATGAATCTAAAAGTGGTCAAATGGATTTGAATTTTTTTATACTTATGTATGAGTCTCTTAGGCTCCTTCAAATCCAAATTTTCTATACTATCACTTGTACAAAGAAACCTAATTATTTATTTTCTTCAAGTTTTAAGGTGTTTCATAGGTGTAAAAGGGAATGAAAAGATGAAAGTCATTAAGGGTGGTGTTTAGGGAAATGTTATAACTCCCCATACTCATATATCACCTAATCATATAAACCTCTTTGTTAATCTATTCATTACAGGCAATCTAAATAGGACAATGAGAAAATAAAGTGATTACCTAGTGTGAAGATGAGAGGTCTGTTATTGGATCTTTTCGAGGTCTATCTGATGGAAAAGATGAAAAATAAGTTATAAATAGTTGTCTATTACATATTTAAAAAACCTTATTGAGAAACTTCAAGTCAATTAAGTGATAAATGTGACGACAAGCCTAGAAGGGCTAGTTAGCCATTACAAGGAATGAGTGACAATTGCCAAAGAGAAGATCATCAATTAGAGAAGTGTAAAAGGACCTAAATTGATCTTTATTTCCATATTATCATGTTAGAGTATATTTGTAAATTAATCCTATATTATTTTTCAACATTCAAGTGAACTCTTCATCATCAAGATAGTTTTAATGAGGATAGTGAAGAGTCTCTATGCCAACGTGAGGGAGAATGATGAAATTTAGGTGGAAAATTATCCAAGACAAATTCCTAACATATTTTCCACTTAATTATCTTGAATTTTAATTAGTTTTCACATCTTTACACTTGGCCTTATGACTTTTGAACTTCTATTTTTCTCTTTCTTTTCCTATGTTCTATATATGCAAGCCATTTTGGCATTTGTATCTAGTACACACTTGGTATGGTGAAGCCTTGCTATTTTAACATCTTGTTTTACCTTGGAATAATGTTTTAAATTTTATTTTAATCTCTTAAATCTCTTTCCTAAGTGTTTCAAGTGGTTTATGTGCTTGACAAGTGATGAATGTCTTCTCCTTGCTTCTATTCTACTCTTACATGTTTTGTGTGAGTGATATCTCTTCTAATAAGTCTCATGAAGTATATGAGTTTGTTAAGTAGGTTTTAAAGTATGAGAGATACTAGTAGTGTCTATTATCAAACTTATTTTCACCCACCTCTAAATGTACATATAAATCTACCTCTATGAAAAATACTTATTCTAGAAAGACATTGAGTTGAGGTTAGTTTTAGAAGCCTTCCTTCTTATTTAAAATGCAAGTATGTTGGTGGATTTATCCTTGGTGTATCTCCTCACTATCATAGGTTACTTTGAGTTTACTTATTCCCTTTTCACCCCTTATATTTATTGTTCTAGTGTAGTGTGTGATCATAAAAGATAAATCAAGAGAGCTACCCCTTTAACCTAGAGGTTTACTTTTGTTATAGGCAACCCATAGGCCTAGAAGTAATCCCATGTTATCAAAATATTACAAAGGCCTAAAAAAACTCCTCTAAGGGTGAAATATTTATTCATAATATTTATGGCATGCCTGATGAGACCAAGGTCTAATAGAGTGGAAGGATTTTTGGTGTGTTCTTCCTACTATCAGTGTTTGGAAGTATTAAAACAAACACCAATGGTGACTCCAAATGCAATCATTTGGTTATAAGTAACCCATGTACTTCTTGTAAAATAATTTGATATATTTTCATGTTTCATTTGAATAATGAAGTTGATATGGATGGATATGTTGAAAATTTCTTCTATAAACCTCCTTATCAACCTTGTCATGACCCATATTATGTCCCTCAACAACCCTATCAAGTTTGTTATCAGTATTATGAGCCACAAAAGCCCTATGTTCAACCCATCCCTCCTCCATATAGTCATGAAGTTGTTGAATAGTCTTGTGAATAAGCCTTTGAATAAGGCTATCAAGAAGATAATATTATGGATCTTGAAGAAGAGATTCAAGATCTTAAGAGGAATATTCATAAATAATATATCTAATCTCTTAGAAAGAATCTTATTGGAGGTAGTCTTCCCCAACAGCCCTATCCATCATATCAAGATCCTAGACAACTTTATCAAGTTCAATACCAAAACACATACTCTCATCCTTATCCTAATTCAATTCTACCTCAATCTAAATTCTTGTTGATACTCATGTTTGAAATGCTACAATCAGAAAGGCTAATGAAGAAATGGGATAAATAGCTTAATGTGATCCCTATTTGAGAAGATGAGAAAGGTGGTTCAATTATTTATGAACAAGTGGAGATTGGTTGAGGAAGAATCTAACTATGTCATCAATGAAGATTTACATGAAATGATAAGTTACATCTAGTGGTGGGTTGATAGGATTGAAAGGTAAGAAAAATAAGACGTTGGGAATCAACATAAAGATGTCAAAGCTAATCCTCAAGAAGGCTATGAAGAAGTTAAAATTTTGGTTGAAGGCAATGTTTCTTTCTCACATCCTTAAGACTCTTATTATGCTCCATATCAGTTCTCTCATATTCCTTTTTATCATGAAGAGCCAATTCAATCCTCAAAAGAGCCTAATAGCCTCAAATTTCTAACTTGGAACCAAGTAGTGGAGTCTTAGGAAAAGAAGGATGAAGAGAGTCAAGACCAAGAGATTGATGCTAAGAAAGAAAATCTTATGTGTGTTCAAGTCTCATTACCTTATCCTCAATAACCTAAAACTTGTCCATCATGGAGGTATATCCAAGAAGATTTTCAATGTGAATAATAAGCCTTGGTTGAGAAGTTAGATGTTAAAGTTGTGGCTAATAATGAACTTCAAGAGGACAATGAGAAGGATGAGGTGCTTGTTGAAGAAAGTACAATTTATACAACCTAGTAGAATATTCTATCTCTCTCCAAGAGTTATTTCAAGTGTCTTCTTCCATCTCCATTCCCATTCATGATCCCTCTATTACGCTGCCTACTTCCTCTCCAAACTATGAACCAATTCACCACCCTCCCACCTCATCCCCTTTTTAAAGAGAACCCATCCTATTAGAGGAAAACAAAGAAGAGTAAGCTTAGTTTGTATTTGATGAAGAAGATAACACAAGTGTATATGAAGAAAAGCTTACTTTAGGGACTCCCCTTGGTGAGGATAAGCACAAGTCAACCTTATTAAGTCAAGAAATAGAAGACATAGATGAATTTTCAGATGTTCATAAGGAGCTTGATCAAGACATGTGGCCGACCTATTTGCACATGTTCAATGAATATTAAGTTCTTGAGAATATAGTTATTTAAAGAGATAAAAATGAGATTATTAAATAGGAATGTAAGGTTACTATTGAGAAAACATGTCTTGAGGAACATCATGAAGTGATGTATGATGACTATGACATTTATGAACATGGTTAAGAGGATGAGTTTGAAGAGGTTGTGTTTCTTGAGGAGAAATAAGGAAAAGGATATTGATATCAATAGATTAAAATTCTCTAAGAACTTTAAGATCTTTTCAAGGTTGAATTTCAAGTGCACAAGAAGATATACCAATATGTCATCATGGGGGATAATGATGAATATTGGATTGACTATACAAAACTCCTTGAAGAGTTTGAAGAGATTGCAACTGGTAATAAACCTAATCTCATCCAAAGTACCATGAAAGTCAAATAAACATTCTTTGTTAAGCATCACTGAGTCAAGTTGAAGCTAAGGGGTCTTATGATAAGGTTAAGGTTTTTTAAGTGAAAAAATAATTCACCTTCTAAGGTGATATGTTTGTAGATTTTGTGATTTTATTGAAGATCATGATAAAGAGGTTGGTAAACATGATAAATATGAAGACATCAAATCCATGTCTAAAATATAACATGATTTAGACATTTATTAACTTCATAGAGAAAGATATGGTGTAAATTTCCCCTTTGATCAAGGAGGATAAAGTTGCTTTAGGTTAATTTGTACATAGCCTAATTTTCTTAAGTTATTTGTGTGTTTTCCCTAAGTGCTCATGAGAGAAAAAGTGTATTTCATTCTTGTATTATCTTGTGTTTGTTTCCTATTCTATTTGGTCTAAGTTTGGTATCTATTCAAAGGAATTTCAATTTCAAATATAGTGTATATATGACTACATTGCCTAAGGATATGAAAATGTAATTGGTCCTTAGCATAGCAAGCATGTTACCCCTAAGAATTCACCAAAATATTGATTAATTTTACCCCTAAGTCAAATTAAGTCAACCCCATACAATTTATAACTTTTATGGGGTTTCCTAGGTTGGAAAGTGATAATAAATAATGCTCACCATGGTCCTAAGTCACCTTTGAGGGTCATAAAATATGTCTCAACCTTAGTCACATTTGTATAGTTTGTCTCATGTCATATTAGGCTATTTTTTGGGTCATTTAATGAAATTGTATGGTTTTCACAAGAATAAAAGTGTGCCAAGAGGATATAAAAGATATTATATGTGAGGGAATGTAATAAAGTAGTTTTGAAACTAACATAATGTAGGTTTAATGTACAAAGGAGTTTATCTTAAAAAGGGGAGTTTCAGTTGTACACACTACATAATAGTTCTATCATGTGTGAAGAATTAAAGAGTGTATCTTTAGATACCCAAAATTAATAATCATGTTAAAATGGATTTGATAGCTCTAAAAATGGTGAAAATCAATCTCTCTCCTTCATTACTCTCTTTGGTAGGTCAAAAAAGGTCAACTAATTTGTAATTGGTATGGATAGGAGAGGTAGAGTTAAGATGAATTCACTTGGTGGATGAAATTAATACATTTTTAATTAAATTTCATGGTAATAGTAATAGGATTGGTGATTTGTGCTCTATGAAAAATATCTAATATTGTTAGCATCTCAAAATTGCCTGCATAACCCCAATGGCTTCAATTTCCTCATCTATTTACTTTGATCTTTGTGAATGGAGTGATGTATGTAGGTTTTTATAGTATGTCCTTAATTTACATGTTGGTTCAACTTATTTTAAATGTGTGTATATGAATGGATAGACAATACCATCCTCTTTGTTCTATAAATAACACCACCATTGATCTATATAACATTATTTTCACAATTACAGAATTTGTCTTTATGTAAGTGGTTCAAGTCAAATAGTACACCTATGTATCTCCTATAAAACCTTGGAAGATATTTTATCCATGGAATATTTTAATTTAAGGAATTTAAGGTTGATGGAGATGGTATTCTAATACACTAAATGAAGACTAATCAGAGCTTCAATATACATACTCACCTACAACCACCTATAGGTATGTATGGAGAATGGAAGACCATACAAAACCCAAGACAAATGTTGTTTTAAAATACATGAATTGAGTGAGATTAATAAGTCATTTAGGGTTCATAAAATTTAATCAAGACTCCCTCAAGAAAGGTATACATGTGAAAAAATAATAAATTTGCTTATGGGAATAGTTACCTTAACCTTTCCAAAGAAGGGACTTTGCTCCACATATTAGCATCTGTTGGTAAGTGTTGATGAGGTATATATAGTCTTAATGTTTTAATTCTTGTAGTCTAGGCCTAGTATTAACACTTGAACATAAAGAGAATAGTTCTAGGTCAAGATAAGGTGATGGTTGAGTGGTTTGAACACAATCAAATTTCCACTGAAAACACTTAGTGAAAGTTATAGTACATTCAACCAAAATGAACTTGGGACAATAGTGACCTATAATAAGGGATGAGCATGGTCTCAAAGCAAGAGACAAGCTCATATAGATGAGAGATAGTCGTATTGAATTTAGAGGAAACTAGGGTAGAGAAACATAGTACTCATGCATAAATGAACACCTACAGGAGTCCATTGAATTATTCTAAATTTCCACCTATAAGTGACACAGTTAACATATTCTATAAACTAGCCTAAGCAAATGAAAAGTGTAAGTTGAGAATGTAGGTAGAGGTTTAAGATGGATAACCACATTGAATATAATATCAAAGTGATCATATCATATTTTATTGAGATTATCATATGCAAAGAAGTAAGAAAGAGGTTGAACAAATATCTTTCTAACCTCAACCTATATTTAGTCAAAAACATTGCATATAGTCCTCACAGTCCTATAAGCTAGTAATGAGACAATTTGATGTTTAAGGCTATTTTGAGGTTAACATACCCCCATTTATGAAAATGAGGACCATAGTTCAAATTCTACAAATTTATCCTATAGATCAAACATTCAACTTGATCAGAGTCCATTATTGAGCATCATGTTTTTCTCTAGATTACATTTGACATGCTAGTATACTATTTATTTGACTTTATCTAATGATGTTAACATTTGATTCTTGTGTTTCTATGTTTTAGGTTTAATAGATTTCCATTTGAATGAATAATGTTTAGGGTTTTATGCTTTAATTCTAATTTGATCCTTTTTTTAACCTTTGGTCCTCAGTTGATTGATTAAATCCATTTTTAAATGGTGTTAAAAACTTTAGTCTATGTTTTATTTTTAAATGGATTTAAATTTATGCGGGAACATTTTATTATATATTAAACTTAGTTTAAATTTTATCCTAAATTTACCCTAATTCTCTATATATCCAAATCTTTACTTCATTTATTTCAGTGTTGATAGATCCAAGAGCATATGGTGTCACCAAATTTCAAAATCTTAAGAGCTCGGATAGAAGATCAATGATCTATGTCAAAGCTCAAGGTCAACAATTCATGATCAAGATCAATGGAGCACATCCAATCGAGTGAAGTAGATTCAATGGTGAGCATCAAGTCAATAAGTCAAGGATCTTAAGATGGAATGCTAAGATGATAAGTGTCATAATCATAGAAAATGATCAATTAAATCAAAGTCCCACATGAAAGATTGTGTATAAAGATGACAATCAATTTTTTGTGATTGATCATGTAGTGAACATATTAATGGTGTGAGTTTAATCCTATAGATGAAGATCAAGGGCTATCATTCAATCTTTCTAATCAAGATCAATGATGCAAAGAAAATTAAAGAGTCAAAGGGTCTTGATTGTATAAAAATATTCCACATGGTATGAAAGTACTAAGGTGATGGAGATTATTTTTAAGGTACACAAAGAGCCCATAGAGATGCCAAGTGGCACACTCTCATAATCCCAAATTAAATATCAATGGCCATGGTGGAAGTCAAGGACAGAGGACTTATTAAGAGATCAATGGTGTGAATTTGATCAAGCTTCAATATTGCAGAAGGTAATGACATGTGATTAAGAATGACAATGATCAAATTTTAAAATAAATGAGAAACATGACATAGAGATGCCACATGGACATACACACCATATTTAAATTTCTTATGGACTTGTGCATATAAAAGGTATAAATTCATGATTCAAATGTGATCTAAGCCATTAAAGCACATAATTTGAACCTTCTTTCCACCTTTATAGCATGTACAAACTTCTAAAAATCCATAAGAGTGTATGTATAGCCCTAATCTATCCTTAGATTCGTTGGTTTGAGCATGAAGAGTTGGATTATTATCTACAAAGGGATAATTCAATTGGAATTATAGCAATGATGGTCCATAAACATGTTTTAAAGTAAGAGGTTGAATTATTTCTATCCTTAGATGCAGAACATCAAGTGTTCAAGGACACCAATTTTGTAGCTTCTTCTTTGAATATAGGGGATAAAAATTGCTCCAAATTATTATGGATAATTGAAAACCAATCAATTATCACCAAGGAATAAAAAAATCCTCCCAATAAAGAGATTTTATGATGACATTGTGGCCATCTAGATGAGTGGGATTCACTATGAAATTCTTAAACAAGAGATACTTCATTGCATTGATGTTCTTGGTCCCATTTTTAAAGTAACTAAAAGAGACAAGGGCATGTTGATTAATAAACATAATCTAAGGAAAATCAATTACATATCCAAACTACATTTTAGTCTTATTACAAATTTATCAAGCCCTATATTTAACTAACCTCCACTAATTCATGGGCTAAGAAGCACAATATGATGGATACCCTAGCTATGTGGTTCGAATTTGGTAACTAGGTTATTATGGACCTTGCTAAGAATATCCCTATGAGTCAATTTAGACCTAGAGTTAGGATGGTAATGACCATGCTAAACAAGTTGTATGGGTGTGAAAATATAACATATATAGAACCAATGTGGGTCCCCATAGTGTATTTCATTATTGAAAAGGTAATGGTTCCTCCATTAGGTGAGATAATCAGTATCTCCCTAAGCAAACATATATATGAAATCAAGAATAAGAATAAGACTAAGTTTTACATGATGTCCTATCTACTATATTCCCTATGTGCAAACACAAATATTACTAATTAGAGAGAATGGTCTCTAAATGGTACTCAAACCATTTCCCATTACTACTCCAAATTGCACATTTATATGTATAGAGACCACATCAAGTTCATTTGTGATTATGTATACCCTACATTGATTGAGGATATATATGGTATTCCTATGATGAGAGTGATCCCTTTAATAAAAAATTATATTGAAAAAATAGGGGACATATGGTTCTATCTAGATTGCATTATCATGAGGATTAAGGGAACCCAAAGTACTCTTAACAAATTACTAATTCATGTACCTGATAAATTAAAAGAATAATTGATAGCCTATCAGTTATTTAATAGGATTTATGGAATTTTTAAGACTAAAAGGAAGGGTCTCCTACACATTTTATCATGATAATTGGTAAGACTATCTTCAAGTAATGGGACCATATTGAGGCTGCATCAAAGCATTTATTGTCTTTCAACCTACAGATGGAGGAACATAGACAATGGGAACCTTACAAAAGGGTAAAAGAAAATTTAAGGATAAAAAGTATCTTGAATGTGTCATATGATCATGATCCTAGTTCATTTGATCTTATATACACCAAGTCATCCTCATAGTTTGAAGTGACTAGAAGATTGAATGAGCATAACATAAGACATGAGTCCAAATTGAATAGGGACCATAAAATGAAAGATAGGTGGTAACTAGGCCCTAGTAAATATAATTTTATTCATGTTTTTTCTTCTAATTTACCCACAATAGAGACACTAATAGAGCATAGGCATGAAGAGAGAAGGCTAGATGAAATTGCTTCTAATTCATCAATTCTTGAATCTTCAAAAGCATCAATTCAAGATATACCTCAACAAGAGGTACATATGATATAATTATACCCCAATAAATCCATCTAATATGTGCTTAGGATGTTATATATGAATTATGAGATAGCTTCAGATGAAGACACAAAGGTTGAAGAAGTTAAAAAGGATAAGGGAAAATCCTTAGACCTGATGATTATTCACACCCCTAAAATGAAATTTGAGATGGTTATTGTTATAAAGGCAAAGAAAATAAATGTAATTATTATACCACCTTTGAGTGAATTCAAATTATTTAGTGAATAAAACATATTATATGGTCCACATATTCCTTAGTGGTTCATTTATGAGCCAAGGTTAGAAAATCTTCCCACTATTCATCATTCATGGGCTATAGTGAAGGCTACTAACATCCCAATACAATAATAATTAAATACATCTATCATTGATCTATAATAAAAATAATAAAAGAGATTGGATACTTCAATTCAATTAGTTAAATCACAAGTAGAGGTCCCAGTTCTATATGTGACCCAATTTTTAGTTAGGGTCAAGTATGATCTAGAGACTATTGGTTTGCAAAGAGTGGTCAATAAAATAGTCATAGTAGGTGGTGAAGATATTGTATATAAAAATGTGGAGCCTTTGACTCATTTGAATTCAAAATGAAGGAAAAAGGCCTAGTGAAGATCCTATGTTTGAAGAGGATGTCTTAGAAATAGCTCAATCATAGTCAAAAATGTTGTAAGCTACTATCAAAAGGCTAAAGTAGAAGAATAATAACCTAGAGGAATAATCTATTTTATTTATTCTAGGGGACATTGTCAACAAGTTTTAAGCAACCATTTATGACACATTCATCTTTCTAAAGGATATAAGGTCTAGGTTAGACATGGTGAGAAAATAAAGTAATTTGGACATGAACCAGGTGAATCAATGGTAGGAATCAAGCAATAAGGTAAAAGCCTTGATGAAGATATTGATAGAATATTAGATTCATGGGTTTAAAATATTTAGCTTAGGCCATTCAAATATGGATATGGTAATCTTGATTGATAAGATCAAGGATTTGAATAAATGGTCTTAAAGCATGGAAGATATCTCTAATGACTTCAATCAGTTAGAGAATAGAATGTGGTAAGTTTTAGGAGGCTTGATCAAAGACCCAACTACCTTTAGTCCTATGGACTTTATAATAGATGAGGATTTCAAGTATAGGGATACTCAATTCCTCTAAGAGGTCAAGAGTAAAATCCAAGGTACTATAGGGGAAAATAATAAGACAATATTGGATATGATCTAGTTAGTAGAAGAAAATATAGGAGATATCAAGAGAATTAAAGAGGCCTTAGATAGAACTAACAAAAACTTTAAGGAACTTATAGATCAAGAAGATGATATTTTCATGGAGCTAATTATCGACTTAGATTGGTTGATGAATAACATATCAAGGCAATGAAGATCCTGGAGAAAAGACAAAAGCCTAAAATAATAGAGGCTTCTCAAAGACAATTATGTTGACTTAGAATATTCTCTTGTTTAAAAACATCTACATAATTTGAAAAGAGAATAATCTATTTTTTAAAATCATGTGCATCTTGTAAAGCACGTTGCTTATAAGTCAGTCCATTTTGTAAAGTGTTTGTTTCTAAAATGTTGTAGAAGGATAAATTTCCTTGATACTTGTTCAATTATCATTTGATATGACTGACCAACATACCTCAAAGTCTTCTATAAAAGGGGTATTTTCATTTTTAAAAAAGAGGAGGAGGAGTTTTAGAGAAAAAACTACTTTGTAAATTTGGAGCAAATTAATGTAAGCAATGGAATTTTACAAATATTGTCTCATATTTGTTTGTGTATTTTATTACCATGGCTACTTCCTCAAACATATGGTTTGATGTTCATATTTGAATTGCTTGTATGAATCTTATATGTGCATGTGTGAATGTAGAGTTGTCAATTTGTGCTTATGCTAGGTTTATTGAAAGACTTTAGATTCATTTAATTTCTATTGATTTTCATGAATATGTGCTAATGTTATTTTCCTATGGAATTAAATCCCTCAAGTGAATTTGAGTTCTTATTTTCATTGTTTCAAAATCCTTAGACATTTGTCTAGTATATGATAGGATATGTGCCTTTGGATATTTCATGCTATTTATTGGTTTGAGTGCATGTATTTTATGAAATTTAATATTTGTCATAATGTCTAGACTAAATATTAGAGATACCTTTCTTCTCTACCCTACCCTTCCTTTTTCTCATTTTTCAATCAAATCACTATAATTTAGCTTTCATTGTAACTATACATGCTATATTATACTTTACACTTTAGGTTTTGATCATAATTCACTATACATGTTTCAAATTACTTCATCTTTCACAAGTAAGATTTAAGACCACAGTTACTCCTAAAAACTAGTTATATTATCATTTTGTGAAATAGTTAATTGCTTTTCGATTCTTCCACCAAAGATCTTAGGAAGATCAAAACTAGATACTCATGTAACAAATAACCCATTACATGAGTAGCTAGTTGTGATCTTCCTAAGATCTTTGGTGGAATAGAGGTAAAGCAATTAACTATTTCATAAAATGATAATGTAACTAGTTTCTAGGAGTAACCATGGTCTTAAATCTTGCTTATGAAAGTTGATAGTAATTTGAAATAAGTATAGTGATTTATGATCAAAACCTAAATTCCAAAGTCTAATCTAATATGTTTATTTACAATTAAAACTAAACTATAGTGATTTGATTTAAAAATGAGCAAAAGAAAGGGTAGGGCAGAGAATAAAGGTATCTTTGATATTTATTCCAAACATTATGACAAAGCTTAAATTTCATCAAAGACATGCACTCAAACCAATATATGCCATGAAATAGCCAAAGGCATAGATCTTATCATATACAAGTCAGATGTCTAAAGATTTTAAAATAATGCAAATAATAACTCAAATTCGCTTTAGGGATTTGCTTCCATAATAAAATAACATTAGCACATCTTCAATAAGATCAATGGAAATGAAATGAATCTAAAATATTTTAATCAACCTAGCATAATCACAAATTGACAACTCTACATTCACACATGCACATCTAAGATTCAAAAAATTAATTCAAATTTGAACATCAAACCAAATGTTTGAGGAAGCAACCATGATAACAAAATACACAAACAAATATGAGACAATCCTTGTATAATTCACTTGTTTGCATTAATTTGATCCAAATTTACAAAGTAGTTTTTTCTCTAAAATTCCCCCTCCTTTTTTTTACAAATGACAATACCCTTTTATAGAAGACTTTGAGGTATGCCAGTCAGTCATATCAAATGATAATTGAACAAGTGTCAAGGATATTTGTCCTTCTACAACATTATAGAATTAGACACTTTAAAAAATGGACTAACCTATAAGAAATGTGCTTTACAAGATGCACATTCTTTTACAAAATATAATATTCTCTTTTCAAATGATATACATGTTTATAAACAAGAGAATATTCTAAGTCAACATAATTATCTTTGAGAAACCTTTGTCGTTATGGTCTTTTGTCTTTACTCTAGGATCTTCATTGCCTTGATATGTCATTCATCAGCCAATATGAGGTTGATAATTGGATCCATGAAAAGATATTCTTCTTGATCTGTAAGGTCCTTGAATTTTTTATCACTTCTAGCTAAGGCCTCTTTAATGCTCCTTACATGTCCTATATTTTCTTTTTATAATAGGATCATATCTAATATTCTCTTATTATCTACCCCTATAGTACCTTGGTTTTTACTCCTAACCTCTAAGAGCAATTGAGTAGCCCTTTTCTTAAACTCCTCATAGTTTATCAAGCCCATAAGACTAAAGGTAGTTGGTCTTTGATCAAGCCTTCAAACACTTGCACCATTCTATTATATAACTGATTAAATTCATTAGAGATATCTTCCATGCTTCTGGACCATTTGTTCAAATTTTGATCTTATCAATCAATATTACCATAGACATATTTGAATGGGCTATGCTAACTATTTTAAACCCAAGAATCTAGTCCTCTATCAATATCTTGATCACATATTTTTCCTTATTGCTTGAATCTTGCCATTGATTCACCTGGTTCATGGCCAAAGTACTTTGTTAGCTCACCATGTCTAAAGTATACCCTATATCCTTAAAAAATTTAAATGTGTCATAAATGGTTGCTTAAAACTTGTTGAAAATGTCCCCTTGAACAAACATAATAGATTGTTCCTCCAGTTTCCTATTCTTATGCTTTAGCCATTAGATAGCATCTTATAACATTTCTAACTATGATTAAGCTAGCTCCAAGAAATAACTTCAAACATAAGATCTTCACCAGGCCTTTATCCTTCCTTTTGAGAAAAATGAGTCAAAGGATCCATGTTTTGATATACAATATCTTCACCACTTGCCATGACTATTTTCTCAGTCACTCTTTACAAACTAGTATTCTTTGGATCATACTTGACCCCAACTAAAGATTGGGTCACATGTGGATCTTGGACATCTACTTGTGATTCAACTAATTAACTTGGAGTAGCCAATCTCTTTGCTTCTTCTTGTAGATCAATGATCCATCTCTTCAATTCTTTATATATTAAGATGTTATCAGCCTTCACCATAGCCTATGGATGATTAATAGTGGGAATATTTTCTAACCTTGGTTCATAAATGAACCACTAAAGAATAGGTGGACCATATAATATTTTTTTGTCATTAAACAAGTTGAATTCACTCGAAGATGGTGTAATAGTTACATTTTGTTTCTTTGCCTTTGGAACAATGACCATATTAGTTTTCCTTTTTGGGGTGTCAATAACCATCATGTCTAAGGACTTTTCATATTCCTATTTAACTTATTAAACCTTTGCTTCTTCATCTGAATCTATCTCATAAGTCATAGATAACATCCTAAGTGCATCTTAAATGGATTTATTAGGGTTTGATGCTATTATATGTACCTCTTATTGAGATATATCTTGATCTGATGCATTTAAAGATTAATAAATTGATGAACTAGAAGCAATTTCATCTATATTTCTATCCTCATGCCTATGATATATTAGTGTCTCTATTGTGGGGTACTTAGAATAACCAACATGAATCAATGATATTTCCTAGGGCCTAGTTACCACCCATCTTCCATTTTTTGGTCCCTATTCAATTTGGACTTAGGTCTTATGTTTTGCTCCTTCAATATTCTAGTCACTTAAAAAGATGAGTATGCCTTGTTGTATACAAGATCAAATACACTAGGCTCATGCTCATATGGCACATTCAAAATACCTTTGAGAATTAAATGTTCTTTTCCCTTTCTATAAGGGTCTCATTATCTAATATCATCCAAGTGTAAGGTAAAAGACAACCTATATTTTAATATAGCCTCAATATGGTCCCATTGCCTAAAGATAGTCTTACCAATTATCATGGGGAAACTATGAAAGATACCATTCCTTTTGTTATTACAAATTCCATCAATCCCATTAAATAACTGATAGGTTATCTCTTGTTCTACAAATTTATTAGGTACATGAATTGGTAATTTGAGAGGAGTACTTTGGGTTCCCTCAACCCTTATAACAGTGTAATCTAGATACAACAATATTTCCCCTATTGATTCAATATAAATTTTGATTAAAGGGCTCACTCTCATCATAGTAATACCATCTATAGCCTCATTCAATGTAGGGTAGACACAATCACAAATGAACTATATGTGGTCTCTATACTTATAAATGTGTAATTTGGAGTAGTACTGGGAAACAATCTGAGTACCATTTGGAGACCATTATCTTTTATTGGGAATATTTATGGTTGTACAAAGGGCATCTAATAGACATGACATCATGTAAAACTTAATCCTCTTCTTATTCTTGATTGCATATATATGTATGCTTATGAAGATACTGATTATCTCACCTAATGGAGGAACCATTACCTTTTTAATAATGAAATACACCATAGCGACCCATATTGGTTCTACATATGCTATATTTTCACACCCATACAACTTGTTTAGCATGGTCATCACCATCCTAAATCTAGGTCTAAAATGACTCACAAGGATATTCTTTACAAGGTCCACAATAACTTGGTTACCAAATTCCAACCACATAGCTAGGGTATCTATCATATTGTGCTTCTTAGCCCATGAATTAATGGAGATTAGGTCAATCTAATGATTGGAAAATTTTTAGTGAGACTCAAATAAAATTAGGGATATGTAAGAAATTTTCCTCAAATTACGTTCATTAATCAACATACCCTTATCTATTTTAACTAATTTGAAAATGGGACCAAGAACATCAATACAATGAAGTACTTTTGATTGAGCAACTACATAGTGAAGTCTAATCATCTAGATAGCCACAATGTCATCATAAAGTCATTTTTTTTGGAGGATCTTTTCTTCTTCCTTGGTGATAACTATTTGGTTTTTAATTATCCAGAATAATTTAGAGAAATTGTTATCCCTTATATTCAAAGAAGTAGCTATAAACTTGGTGTCCTTTAACACTTGACCTTCTATATCTAAGGAAATATATAATTCAACCTCTTGCTTTGAAACATGTTTATAGGCCACCATTTCTATAATTCTAATTGAATGATCCATTTTTAGAAAATTATCCAATTCTTCAGGCTCAAACTAGTGAATCTAGGGACAAATTAGGGATATTTATGCACTCTTAAAGATTTTTGGATGTTTTCATAGAGATCTAATGGTGGAAAGTAGGTTTTAAATATGTGATTTGGTGACTTAGTCACATTCAAATCACAAGATCTTTGAATATGATGTGTATGCCCATATGACATCTCCATGTCATGTTACTCATTTATTTCAAAATGTAACCGTTATCATTCTTAGGCACATTTCGTTACCTCATTCAATCTTGAATCTTGATCAAATTCACAACATTGATCTCTTAAGAAGTATTCTATCATTGACTTCCATCGTGGCCATTGATATTTAATTTGGGCTTATGAGAGTGTGCTACTTGGTAGCTCTATGGGATCTTTATGTACCTTACAAAAGTTCTCCATCACCTTAACACTTTTGTTCCATGTGGTATATTTTCATGTAATTAGGGCCCTTTGACTCTTTGGCTTGCTTCACACCATTGATCTTGATCAACAAGATTTAATGTGAGTTATTTATCTTCATCCATGGGATTAAACTCACACCATTGATCATCTAACTGCATGATGAAGCATGGACCATTGATCTCCATCTTTAAACACATACTTATATGTGGGACATTGATTTGCTTGATCATTCACCATGATTGTAACACTTGCCATCTTAGCGATCCATCTTAATATCCTTGACTTGATGCTCACCTTTGATTATACATTACTCGATTAGATGCACTCTCTTGATCTTGATATTGACTTATTAACCTTGGGATTCAAAACAGATCATTTATATTCTATCTAAGCTCCCTAGATTTTTCCATTTGGAAACACTATGTGCTCATGGATATATAAACAATTAAATAAAAAAATTAGGGATTATAGATAGACTTATGGTAAATTTTAGACTAAGGTTTTATATGTATTATTAAACATGATTAAAACTTAGGATAAAATTTAAACTAAGTCTAAAATATAATAAAATATTCTTGCATAAATTTAAATCCCTTTCAAAATAAAAATTAGACTAAAACATTTAGAGTAAAGTTTTAAACACTATTTAAACATGGATTTAATCAATTTACTAAGGACCAAAGGTTAACAAAAGGGTCAAATTAGCATTAAAGCATAAAATATTATACTAGCATGTCAAATGTAAGCTAGAGAAAAACATGATGTTCAATATTAGACTCTGACCAAGTTGAATGTTTGATCTATAGCACAAATTTGAAGAATTTAAGTAAGGGTCCTAATTTTTAGATATGAGGATATGTTGACCTAAAAAAATGGTGACTTCTGGGGGAAACATTATAAAATTCTAGAATTTAGATACTCTTAATTTAAACTAATAACTAGACTAATCATTCCACATGATCAAGTACCATCATTAAGATCAATTCATGATTAAAAATGTATTATTAGGATCAAACATCAAAACTTAGTAATGTTGTGTGTGTTCTTTGATTCATTCACTAATTACCATGGATTTTAGAGAACAACTTCCAAATGTCATGACCTTAATCATTAACATTGACTTATAGCATATTTAGATATTCATTATGAATCATGATTTATAAAAAGGTAAGTCTTGGGAATTTCTCTACTACTAGCTAGGTGCTCATAACCTTAATAAAGATACCTTTGGTTCCACTCTAGGCCTTGCTTTACTACCAACCAAACATCCATAACCCTGATGGAGGTTACCAAAATTATCTTTTTTCAGAAAGCTCTTAAATTTTCAATAAATCTCTTATTTTTGTTTTTTTAAAATATATTGAGATTTACAACAAGGGTAGGGACCAAAATTAGCCATGTTTTAGGATTTTTGTCTTTTTTTTTTTTTATCTTTAGATAATCATCCTTGCTCATAAACTTCATCCTAGACAATAATGTTCTTTAAGTGCTAACATGATTCTGTTCTAATAATTCAATATTTAATTAAACATGTGAAATCCTTATTAGAATCAAATTTAGATCAAAATAAGGTTTAATATTTTAAGGAATAATTAATCTAGATATCAATCTTCACCAATTTTTCTAAATCATAATATCTAGCTCATATTTCTAAAATCCATGATCAACCAATATTTGAGAGTCAGACCTGCTTTCTTGAATTGAGAAGTTACTTTGAGAAACTACATGTATTGGAGCTTAAAACTAGCCTTAAAAATACTTATTGAAAGTAGGGAACAAAAAAATAAAATAAACACACAACAAGAAAAATAGACAACAAGAAAATAAATATTTACAAGCACTATTTATAAATAAGGAACAAGAAAGAAACTAATCTAAATCCACTTACACTAACTCTAACTAATCTTATAAGTTAATCCATGAAGACTTGAGGTGGTATAATATAGAAGTAGTGCTTAAGGTATTGCCCATTAGTTGGCAAAGTGAACTCTACTCCCTACAAGTCTTTGAGTTTGAAGGTGTTATCTCCTAAAGTCTCAATAATTTGATAAGGTCTAATATATGGAGTGAATTTCCCATGTTTTCCTTTTGGATCAGATGTTTTATCCCATAGGACAACTAGGTCTCCCTATCTGAACACTTTGATCTTTGAATGCTTGTCAAACTATCTTTTGACTATGGTTTGATGTTTGTTAAAGTTGGAAAATACTTATTCTCTTGCATCCTCCATTTGTATGATGTTAATAAACCTTGAATTTGCATATTCTTGATCTTCTTCCATGTACTCCTGTATGAACTTGTGTGTTGGAAACTCAAGACTAATTATAAATATTGGTTCTTGACCATATACCAATAAAAATGGTGATGATTTTAGATCTTGTTTCATTCTACTTATATCTTCTTAAAGATCATATTTAAGTAATTTAAGCCACATTATCAGTTGCTGGGCTATAGACTTGTTGATAGCTTTCATCAAGTTCTTATTAGTTTACTATGAAACTCCATTACTTTGAGGGTAATGATTTAATGAAAACTTAATAATTATGTTTTTGATTAAATAAGGTGGCAAACTAGGGGATAAAACCTTACAAAAGCATAGAAACCATGAAGGAAATCAACATAAATGATGCCTTACAAAATGAACGTCACATCTAGTGGACCAACAGACATAGCAACACCAAAACAAACTAGAAAAGGAAGGAATGAGAGGTTGAGAATATAGAAAAATAAGAGCTAAGGAGGCCAGATCTATCCTTACTTAAACATAGTTTTAAAGATGTCATCCAATTTCTCAGTGTCCTCTACATTGATAGTAGTAGTACCCAAGTCCTGCAGCATAGACATGTTCAGGAGAATAGAATTCTGGAGCCCAATGGTAAAGTTCTACTCAAGTTTCTGAATGTGACCCTTCAGGGCAGCAATTTCATCTCTCAAACCAGTCTCGGTTTTAGTTTTCTCATCATCTTCTTCCACATACATCTTTCCCTCTTTTTCAACATTTTCCTCATATTCAGAAACATCCTTTGTGGTAGTCTCAAATTCTCTAGTCTCTTGCTTACCTTCAATATCCTCAAAAATTTCCTAAACTTCCAATTCTTTGTTCTCCTCATCCTGAGTGGATTCCTCTAAGGCACTCTCAGAGTAGTCAATAAGCCTAGCCTTGGGAGTAGGTTTGTAAATAATCCACCTTGACTGATGAACTCCTGAGGAGGGGCCCTCCTTACTAACCTTAGTGGACAAATGGGATTTACTACCTTGACCCCCAGGGGTCCTACAAGGATTTTTAGGGGTCCCCATAGTAGTCTCCCCAATATTCTCTTCACTGACATAAAACTTCCTTTTCTTTCCCTTCATACTCACAAAGGATCTCAGGGTGTCTAAGGGAGTCTCCTCAAGGGTAGAAAAGGAAACTTATTTAATTTTAGTAGAGATAGGGGAAGGATAGGGTTCTTCGACAACATCACCAGCAAAAGGATTAGAAGAAAATTCCCCACTATCAATATGAATATTCTTGGATGGCTCGAGGGCATGGTGGAAATTATACAAGCAAAAAATGAGGCCCTGATGAAGGGGGATATGATTCATATCAGGTTTTTTTGCCAATTTATCTCTCACCCTAAAGAGTGGATGCTCCAGGGAAGAGAGCAGATAAAAGGGAAAGTTGATAAGAGCATTATGCCTAAAGTGATTCAGTAGGGGGAGATGATAATTGTAAAACTTGGTAAAACACCCCTCTAGCATGAAATTCTTCATGAGGATGAAGCACACTCCATCCCATGGCTCAGGCAATTTAGCTCGATCTAAACCTCCTTGGTAAGGTGTAAGTTCTTTACCTTCTCTAAGAAATAACTTCTGGCTGGAAAGGTCTATAATTTTTGTTTTTCATTGTAGCTTCATCCCCTGCATAGGCATATAAGTAGCCATAGCTATCACCTTTTCTAAAATCTCAAAGCTAATTCCTCCAATAGTGACATGTCAGTTTAGTCATGACCTCATGAATTATTTAGATAGGTTTTCATCAAATCCATTGAGCCTCTATAGATAGGGACTAATCCCACCCTCTTTACAGTAGTGCCAAACCACTAGGTTGTCTTTGAATATATAGCAAGAAACTAGTTCTGTGTGAATTCTATCACCTCCCATTTTGGACTTATAGAGCAGAATAGGAGAATCCCTAATTTCTACTATTGTAATTGAAGTAGCTTCAAGCCCTTGCTCATAAGTATGCATAATGATGATGAGATAACACATAATTAGAAGTATCATGCAGAGATGACACTTACTCATCCCATGCTTAAACATAATTTCCTAGCTATCTCCATAATGATGAAACAGTCTGCTCACCTTACCAAATTGGTATAATAAATTAGAAATGATTATCAAATGATTAAAATAGGCCTCAAACTCTAAGATCCACATCAACACCCTCTAAATGGACTGACTAATGAGCTATCCTTCCAATATGTGTGACTCATCCTTAACCCATCATTTCCTTTTGGATGAGATCCCTAATATTTAAAGGGAAATGATCTATTTGGTGCCAACATCACCAATTTGAAAATTATTGGCTGAGATTGGCATAAGCATCAGCTACACTATTTCCCTCTCTATAAATATGTGAAATATCAACTCTGGTGAGATTCTATATAAGAAATTGAATATCCCTAATAATATCTTTTAACTTAATGTCCACATTCGATGCTTTGGTAACTGCATTGATGACCATTTTAGAGTCCCCTTAGATACTCAAATTCCTTTTATCGAGGGATATAGCCAATTTTATCCCCCATAAAAAAGTAGTTGCTTCAGCATAGTTATTACTCTGGTAGCCTATTCCACCAACATAGAGAATAATCATCCACCCTTTGTCATTTCTTATAACCCCTCCCCCATTGGCTTTGCCATTAGACTTGGAGGCCCCATCAAAGTTAAGTTTCAACTAGTTAGGCTTCGAGGGATTCCATCTAGTATTAAGTCTCTAAATAATTTTAGAATTATTATAATCAGGAATATGATTTAGTACCTTCCATTTGTCTGTGATTTGTTCTTCTTCTTGAGTTAGGGGTTTCTCCACAGTATGAATATGAGCAATAGTGACACTTTCCAAAAGAGTCTTAACAAAAGAATGAAACACCTAAGAGGCATTTCTAAAAGTATTCTTAATAATTATGTTATTATTATAGACCCACTTAGTTATATATATATATATATATATAAAGGCTAATCCATTGTCACAAACTAATGATACTAGTGTCCTAAATCTTGTGCAAATGTTTTCTTCTAAAAACTTGATTACATCTTTAGTTATACATTATTTAGTTACCACTACATCTATCCACCTGGTATAATAATTAGTATCATTAATAATATATTTGTGTCCATATAAATAATTAGGATTAATTAACCCTATAAATTCTATACCCCATTAAGCAAAATGTTTATCAATTAAAATTGGCTTTAATGGCAGCTACTTTTGGTTCCTTCATGTTAAAAATATGACATTAATGACATTCTCTAACATGTTTATGTGCATCCTTGAATATGGTGGGCCAATAATATCCTACCCTCAAGATTTTATGAGCTATTTATTTTCTAGAGGGGTGTCTACTTCCAAGTTTCTCATGAAAAGTATTCAAGATCTCAACTACTTCTTCGTTTGAAACACATCTTAAGTATGTTCCTTCATAATTTTTTTTTTGAAGAGTACCCCATCCTTGATCAATAAATGTGTTGCTTTGAGCCTCAAATCTCTTCTTTGATATTTACTCAATCCTATAAGATAATAACAATTGATTAGAAGATGAATAATTATATCATACTAATCATTTGGTTGGAATTGTTGATGATCAACCTACATGACACTTAAATTAGGATTGGTGTTAGTAATTAATCAAATCAATCCTTGACACCTTACCAAATTGGTAGTTTTCATCTCAAGATCATAATTTTAGAGTATAGACATATATTTACCTCTTCTCTCTCCTAGTTCACATTGACTAAGCATAAGTTTAGTAATAGGATCCAATAATATTAAATGTACTTTATTCCTAAGAATATAGTGTCTAAAATTTTTAATTGCCTTAACCAAATCAAATTCTTATTTTTCAATTAGAGAATAATTTAACTCAGAATTATTAAATTTTGTACTCATAAATGTAATTAGATGATCACATTTATCTATTTTCTGAGTTAAAATAGTTGTTATAGTATGTTTAGAAGCAAAAGAATAAAAATAAAAATCTTTTTTGAAATCAAGACTTATCAACACTAGTGCCTATCCTATTACTTCTATAATGTCCTTGAAGGCTTTCCTTGCTTATTCATTCCATATGACCTTGGAATCCTTCTTCAACATGTCATTAAGTGTCTTCATAATTTATATAAAACCAAAATGAACTTTCTCACAAAATTTATTTTCCGAAAGAAAAACTTTAATTCTTTTCTACTATTAGGGCATTATATTTTGGATATTGGATTTTGAAATTCCATACCTTCTAAACTGTTCAAATACCTATTTTAAATGCATAATATGGTCTTCCCTATTTTTATAAAACACAATTAGATCATCCATATATATGATGATGTACTTACCTATGAGACCTTGAAAGGCATGGTCCATATCTCTTTGAAAGTTTTCTCCTACATTTCTTAATCCAAAAGGAATTCTTTTGTAAGAAAAAGTTCCCCAATTTGTTGTGAATGCATTCTTCATTATGTCCTCCTTGTTTAAAAGTAATTGATTATAACCTAAAATAACATCTAAGAAAGACATCATAGCAAAACCACTAACAATTTGAATAACCTAGTTAAGGGAAGGTAAAGAATAATTATCCTTTTTTGAATATTTGTTTAAATTTCTAAAGTATATACATACCCTAATTTATCTATTTTTATTTCAATTGGTACTAATTTAGCTACCCAGGTAGAATGTCTAATTAGAAACACTATTTTTGCATCTAATAACTTATTGACCTCTTTATAGATTAATGGTTCTAAAACATGATTGACTGGTCTTTACTTCTATCTAAAATGTTTATAAACTTATTTTAATGGAATGGTATGGGTAATGACTCTAGGATCCAATATATTGAAGTCTTCATGGGACCATGCTATAACATCTTTGTACTTGGTCAACAACTCTTTAACCTTTTTAGATTCTATGTTTGTATAAGTTGTACCAATAGTTACTAGCTGGGTTTGACCTTGAGTTACTAGGTTAACTATATTATAATGTTTCCCATTCACCTTGAGAAATTTAATAGTTTCACCTAGATTGTATGTGTCAAATAGTATTTATAAGGAAATTGTGCCTTTGGGAATTTTATTATCATTCAATTGAATAATCATGTCATCAACTTTGTCTTTAGAAAGAAAATTTTCATTGATCTCATCAATAATATGAGACTCAAATACCCTGAGTTATTCATGAAATCTATGATTTGTTGATCATAACTAAATACTTAAAAATGATTGACATTGTTAGGAACTGAGGGACAAGGAACCAATTCAATGCTAAGGTTTTGTAGGTTGGAGTCTTGATTTGGCATGAGGTTGGCTACAGCTAAAGCAAGTTCATTAGTAGTCTTATTCTCTTCTATAAATTAAAACAATGTTAAAGGCATAAAAGTACTCAATGAAGTCCCATACTATGAACTTATATTTAAGATAAAACAATTTGCATGGGTACTTACTATGAATCTAATTAGCTTCTAATCTAGAATCACCATACACTAGTAGTTATTTGACTTTGTGTTTGATAGAAAATTATAATCCTAAGATTAATGCTTCATATTATACCAAATTATTAGTGCATAGAAATTTAAGTTTTTAATAATCATTGTACTCTTTCCTAATAGGATTGATTACAACAATTCTTACTCCATAACCATATTTACATTTAGCACCATCAAAATATAACTTCTAAATTCTAGGCGTAGCATGAGAGTTTTAAGAGTTACATATCTAAGGAGTGTCCAAAGTGTAAACCCCTAAATTATAATTAACCATGTTTATGTTTTTGTTTTCTACATTTTACTTAGTGATCATGTTTTTCATCTTTGGTTCCTTCTCAATTCAAATTTGATTGGTAACTTCCCTTTATGGTAGCCACATGTGATAATAGTTAGTTGACATGTATCCATTTAAATATTTGGTCCAATACTTGCTAAGTAACATCTCATAAGAATTTGGAATGTCCATAACTTGAATATATATGAATTGTTTCACTCTTGGATCTAAAACAATCAACATATGCACATTCAACAATTCACCAATTACTTTGACTCTTGATTTGTCTAATTGAGTAATTACTCTATCAGACTTAATAGGAGTTAAACCAAGTTTTTCATAAATACCTTTTGCCATGATATTTTTATAGGAGCCTAAATCTAACAAATAATTATCCAATTTTTTACCAAAAACTCTAATTTTTAGTAAGAAAGGTGGAACCTATACTTTGTTCTTATACATCACTACATTTGCATTTGCAACTTTTTGTGATTTATTAGGTTTTTTGGATAAAGATTCAAGCAACAAGTATCTTTATTAAATAATTTGATTCAAATCATGTAAATTGATATTATACTTAATATTTTTCATATCCTCCACTATATTATATCTGTTCCTAGTATAAGAACTAGATGCATCAACATTATTTCTAGTGTTACTTCCCTTTGGAGGTTCTATATTGTTGTCTATTATGGGATTAGGAGGAGTATCAAAGTTGTTTGATGGAGTATAACTTGTAAACAATTGATTTTATTCTCTATTCCTCATTGGATAAGTCTTCTTCAGATACTTTTGAAAAACATGAATCTCCTCTAGAGTATGCTTAGGTTCATTCTCATCTTGGAATGGAAAATCAAAAGTCTCCACTATCAGAGTTATGTCAATAGATTTATATGCCTTTGAAGAACCATATGTACCTAAATAATTATATTTATTAGGTTCACATTCAAATTTATCTAATTCATCTTGAAATTACTAAAAATCATTACAAAATTTAATACAATCCAATTTAGCATGCTTTGAAGTATTATAAACTCTACAATAATCAGTTAAAGCTACATCACATATATTCATTTTAGGAACATTATTGTTTTTAGATGAATCATTATTTTTTTTGTTATTACCATTGTGAAACTTGTTTTTAGGTCTATTGAACATCTAATAATAATAATTTCTATTAGAATTTTCCCTAGTATTACCTACTTATTTTTGCAATTGAAAGAAATAAGTGCTCAATTTTTAAACCATTTTCAATATGGAGTCATTCTCATTCTTAGGTTCCTATAAATTTTGAATGTGAGAACTAATATTAGTTTTTGGAACCATATCTCCTTGATCTTATGGATGAAATCCACTTGAAGTGTTATTTAAGAATCCTAGGTTTTGACCAGGATGAACATGACTCAAATGTGATTGGTTTAAAATTGGTGTTGGATTTAAGGTAGACATGATTTGATTAGAATTTGGGTGGACATTAATTGTAGGAAAATTAGGATTAACATTAAAAATAACATATGCTAATTGACCCCAAGGTTGCATTTGATCACTTACTTTCACAACTTCAACATAAGTTAAGGGTTATGTATTTATGACTCCAACATATTTTTTCAAGAATACATAAGTCATTAGATCTAAATAATCCTTATGAATATATAAAATTAATACAATACACCTTCAAATGTATCTAATTCATCTTGAATAACTCAAAATCATTACAAAATTCAATAAAATCCAATTCACCAATTACTAACTCTTGATTTATCTAATTGAGTAACTACTCTATCATACTTAATAGGATTTAAACCAATTTTTTCAAAAATACCTTTTGGAATGATATTTTTAGAGGCACTTAAGAATGAGAATGACTCCATATTGAAAATGTTTTAAAAACTAAGTACTAATTTCCTTCAATTTCAAAACCAAGTAATATTGGGGAAAATTCTAATAGAAATCATTCTCATCAGAGGTTCAATAGACCTAAAAAAAGGTTTAAAAAGGTAAAAACAATTAAAAAAATGATTCATATACAAATAGTAGTGTTCCTAAAATAAATATTTATGATGTAGATTTAGTTGTTTATTGCAGAGTTCATAATACTTAAAAGCATGTTAAATTGAATTGTATTGAATTTTGTAATGCTTTTGAGATACTTCAAGATGAATTGGATACATTTGAAGGTGGCCCTAACAAAGATAATGTTGTAGGTACATCTGGTTATTCAAAGGCATCTAAATATACTAACACAACTTCAATGGTGGAGACTTTTGATTTCCCATTCCAAGATGAGAATGAACCTGAGGATACTCCAGAGGAGATTCATGCTTTTTAACAGTATTTGAAGAAGACTTATCCACTAAGGAATAAAGAATAAAATAAACCATTGATAGGATATTAGAGTATGATAAAAAAATTTAAATTGATATAGACATAGTCATGACTTAAAACATACCTCTATGGTCTCTATTTAGTCATACCAATAGGTGGGTGCCCTCTATTTTGTCTTAGAGAGAGGGAACTTCATGAGTAAGACAACCTGTAGACTTGGTATATAAATATTGAAAGGATGAATTATGAGTATTTAAATGATCATATGATGATTTATATAGTTTTAATTAATGTGATAAAAGTGATAAGAGGCCTCACATTCACTGTGATACTCACATATGGTTAGATATCACAAATACATAGTCTAGGCCTACTAGGCCTAAACCCTCAAGATGCCTAACTTGATTAAAAATACCATGTGATATCTAAAATTTATTTTATAACACTTTTGGGAGATTATAGAGTCTATAAAATCCATCATTTTCAAGGAGATAACCCAGATTAGTCATTTTGGCCTAAATTCCTATCATAGGTACCTAGAATGTAGTCAAGAGATCGAGAGGCCAAATTCCTTCACTCATATATATATGGATGAACTACATGAGACATAAATTAGTTATGGATAGTTTAGGTGAGTATTATAATCCAAATTTGTGTGATTGGTTCAGAGGTTAAACATCTAACCTTTATGAATCATCACTAAGAACCTGAACCACCAAAACCCCTCCTAAAACCCTTGTGTGGACCTGATGGAAAATATATGGATAATTATGCATATAAAAGTGGTCAAATGGATCTAAAAGTTTTTATGAAATGTCTATGACTCTCTAATTTTATTTGACATCCAACTTTTATGTACTATAACTTGTACGAATAGACCTAATTCTCTATTTTTTGTATGTTTTGAGGTGTTTCACAAGTAGAGAAGGGAATGAGTAGATCAAAGGCATTGAAAGAGGTGTTTAGTAAATTTTATAACTCCCCATACTCATATCTCACCTTATTTAATAATATAAACCTCTTTTTTAATATATTCATAATAATAAATCTAAATAGGATAGTGAGAAAATAAAGTGATTACCTAGTGTGAACATGAGAGGTTTGATATTAGATATTTTTTAGCTCTACCTAATGGAAAATAAGTTATAAATAGTTTTATCACACATATTTAACAAACCTTCTTGAGAAATTAAAATTCAATTAAATTAAAAATGTAAAGACGAGCCTAAAAGGGCTAGTGAGCAGTTACAAGGAGTGAGTGATAAATACCAAAGATAAGATCATCAGATGGAGAAGTGTACAAGGACCTAAATTAATATTATTTCCATCTTATCATGTTATATGATATGTGGAAATTAATCCTATGGTATTTTTAACAATCAAGTGAACTCTTCATCGTAAAGATGGTTTTAAGAAGGATAGTGAAGAGTCTCTATGCCAACTTGAGGGAGAATGATGAACTTCAAGGGGATACTTGTCCAAGACAACTTCCTAACCTATTTTCCACTTCATTATCTTACATTATAACTAGTTTTAATATATTTAAAATTGGCCTTGTGACTCTTTAATTTATATTTTTCTCTCTCCTCTCTTATGCTTTATATATTTAAGCCATTTTGACATTTATATCTAGTACACACCTAGTATGGTAAATCTCTACTAATTTTACATATTGTTTTGCATAGGAATAAAGTTTTGAAGTTGATTTTAATTTCTAAAATATATTTCCTAAGTGTTTCAAGTGGTTTATGTGGTTCACAAGTGATTAATGTATTCTCTTTGCTTCTATTCTTCTCTTGAATGTTCTGTGTGAGTGATATCTCTTATAATAGGTATCATGAAGTGTATGTGATCATTAAATATGTTTTGAAGTATGATATATAATAGTAGTGTATATTATCAAACCTTATTTTGACCCACCTATTGATGTCATAAAAATATACCTCTATGATAAATACTTATTCTATAAGGACATTGAGTTGAGGTTAGTTTAAACAACCTTCCTTCTTAGTACAAATGTAAGTATGTTGGTAGACTTATCCTTGGTGTATCACCTCATTAACATAGGTTAATTTCAGTTTCACTATTAAATTTTCACCCCAAATAGTGATTGGTATATTTTAGCATGTGATTCGAAAATATAAATTAAGGGAGCTAACCCTTTAACCTAGAGGTTTACCTTTTTTATATGTAACCCATAGACCTAGAGGTAATTCTATGTTAGTAAAATATTAGATAAGCCTGCAAAAACCTCCTCCAAGGGTGAAATATCTTTTCATAATAGTCACATAATATGTATTTAAAATTTTAAATCTATAAAATCTACATATGACATCTTGGAATTGATCTAATAACTCTATTTTTAAAGGTAGTCTCAAACATGCCTAAAATGAGACTAGGTTTCAAGGCCATTTCATGGTCCTCACACTTACACAAGATATCAAGGAATTAAATTTGACATAGAGGTTTATTATATCTTATGGAAAGTTAATCACATGATTTTATGTTATTTTACATGTGTGGGAGATATGTGGTGCATAAAAACATGCTTTTAGGCAAGGAGACCTAATTGAGACCTATTTGAGTAGAGAAAAAGGCATAAAAAAGGCACATACACTCAAAGTCTAGGCTTGAAATTTGGAATGTATTTTTAAATACATAATATTTCCTCAAATAATTAATTATTTTTTCATTAAAATATGTACACTACCATACATAATGAGGTTTACATGATTTTAGGGTTATAAGGAAAATAGACCTAATGATAGCTTGAGGAACAAAATGGAGTCTTGTGAGTTCTTATAGGAAAAAAATGTATTTTTAAGGTGTAAAAATATATTTTAAGGCCATACATGGAGATAGAGTTACTTATATAAGATTATCTAAAGTTTTGAGCCACTTGGACAAAGCTAGGCATGGGAAATGAAGAGTTTCAAGACATCTAGGCATATAAATGATGAGTGCCATTGGAATTTTTGATTAAAAGAGTTTATAAATTCATGATAGGTTTCAAATAAGTTTTTTTAGATAGTTTAATGGTGAATTTATGATGAAAATTTCCATTTGTCACTTCTCATATGTAAAGAAGGGTAGTTTTGAAGAGTTGTGCAAGGTGTCAAGCTGAGTTTCTAACTCCTACACCACTTGGAGAATGGAGTATATTTATAAGAGAGACACATGGATTTGTAATTTTATTATTAATATTATAAAACTCTTTTATTTTTGTAAATCATGATGGACACTTAGAATTTTCTAACTCCTACACCCCTTCTCTCTTCCTAATTCTCTATATAAGCAGCCACTTTTAGCCTTGTAATATAATCCACATCTGGTATGGTAAAGCCCTAATAGTTTTATTAATAATTTTACCTTTGAATAAAATATTTAATTTTTTTCTCAACTTATTTTTAAGTGTGTGAAGTAGTTCATGGTTGAATGGCAAGTGATATTTATCTCTCCTTGTGTTCACCTCACTCTCTCATGCTTTGTGCAATTAATCTACCTTCTAGAAAGTCATATGAAATATAGTTAGTTGTGTAGTGTGTATTTAAGTGTAATTAAGAGTACTAGTGTTTATAATCAGACCTTCTATTCATCTACCTTTAAAAATACATGGCATATTACCTTCATGTTGAAATACTTTTGTTAGAAGAATCTTGGGTGTTGAGATTAGTTTTGTAAATTTCCATTTCAAAGTGTAAGTTCAAGTAGTCTTGTAGATTTAATATTGGTGAATCACCTATATTAGGTTAGTTTTAATATTATTTCACCCCTTTTCCTTAAAATAAAGTAGATTAGTGGTTAGTTTTAGGTGTGGCATAGAGGGAGCTAACCCTTGAATCTAGAGAGTCATATCTCCCATAGTTCACCCATAATTTGAGATATGTTTCCATGTTACATAAAATTTAAAAGGATTGAAATACCTTCCAAAGGGTGAAAATTTTATTGATAATATTTTTGACATGCTTGATGGGACTCATAGTCTAAGAAGTTATCAAAATTAGATGTTGACCTTAGAAAGTTTTAAGTTGTAAATCTTGCTTCATGAAGTATCTGGCAAATCCAACACTCATTGTCTCTTGGTTGTAGACTAGTGACTCATTTTCATGTTGAAGGTAAATACAATTAATTACAATAAATATGTTCCATTTGAATTTTTAGAGTTACCTTACTATTCTCTTAGAGAAAAGAGGTTTATTAACACTCATCCATACTCCAAAAAATATTTGGTTGATCACCTACATATTAGGAGACTTTTCTTTGGTCCAAATTGTAAGATGGAATACCCAAGGAAATTTTATTTTATTTCCTTCAATTTACATATTAATTTATCACATTCTCACTATAATGACAATTCTATGTCATCCCTTAAAAGTGTGCCTTCTTACATGAGAAAAGTTGTCACTATTCCTATTAAACATATAAGAAACATTGTAAATTTTTGAAATATATGTAACATCACCAATGAGGATGTTGATATCATATTTTTGAATATTTATTTTAAGGTAAATGAACCTTATTGGTATATAACTTTGGATCCCAACTCTACCACTACATGGGATGAATTGGGTGATACATTGAGAAATATATTTGAACATAAATTTGACCACTTGTCCTTGAGCGAGAAACTAAATAAAATAAATATAACACCTCAAGAGTCCATTTAATAATTCAAAACAATATTCCTAAATGCTTGATATATGATCCCACTCCTGGTAAGGCCTACTACCCATCATGATTTTCTTCACTGCCTCAAATATTTTAATTATGATATATCCATGATGATTCAATCTATGGGAGAGATTACTCTGCCTAATGCCTATGAGAATACCATAAGATAAAATAACTATATTATTCAATATGGGAAGATATCCCCTATATCTCCCATGCCTTTGTTTCTTGATGTGTAATCTCTTATGCTTACCGTTGCTCCTATACTCACACTCAAGCACAAGCAAGCTATCTGTAATGGTCTAAGCAAGTAAAAGGAGGGAGATATGATTAATGATCTTAGAGAATAAGTTAAAACTCTTAAGATGAAAAAAAATATAAATGGAGGTATTTTCAAGGCCCTTTCCATCCCTATTAATCTTATCAAGCTCCTAGACAACCTTTTCAAGCCAATACCAAGAACAAGTGCAACTAACTCAAGTGAGGCAATATAATGAACAAAATTAGAATGTTCGTTCTACTTATAAGGCACTTGTGCATATCCAAAACAATATTTTAAAATACAATAAATATAAACCTTCATGGGACCAACCTAATTACTCTTCTACTTATGTAAATAAAGGATTCAATCAAGCCTATGTGGCTTAATGGGGAATAATGCCTTCCATGATTCAAGAGGAGATGCCTAGTGGAGGAGAGAACATTAGAGGAGATATTAAATCAAATGGTGTTTTGATGAATTACCTTCAAGGAGACTCATGTAAAATCAAATATCAAGGTAATCTCAACATTGGACCAAGTTCCATAGCTACAAATACAAGTTCAAAAAAGAGAGTGGTTGAGGAAGTATAAGGAGCAAGTACTGGTCTAAACATGAAATCTCAAGTACCTCAGTGATCAGGTATGTCAAATTCAGCCCCCATGGCTTAGGTATATCAGAAAACTTAGAATTTTAGAGTTCCTTATATGTCTTCTCCTATGAATCAAGTGGCACAAGTTAGTGGTAGTGTTATGGCTTCTAGAGTACATGAGAAAGTTGTCAGCTCTCTTTTGAATATTGTGGAGTAGATAAATAATTTTCATGTAAGAATTCCAATGTGGGAAACACTATCCATCCATATATAAAGTTACCTTATCTAAATGAGCTCTCTAACCTCAATGCATCACATAGGCATCTTAGTGAAAGAGGGGAAGTTTTGACAAATGAATTGAATACCAAGGATGGGTAGATAATCGAAACTAAAAAAAAGGATACACCCCGTCCATTATAACTCTCCATCATCATTAGAGACTCATTGGTACATAATTTTTTTATCAATAGTGGATAAAGTAAATTAGTCATGCCTAAACAAGTAGAAGATAAGCTAAAGGTGAAGTATGAGTTAAAATCTAAGTGGGTGTTGTAGTTGAATAGATCAAATGATAAGATAATTTGCATTATTAGAGGTTTGAATCTTACCCCCCATGCTTGTCCTACATTATTTATTTCCTAAGATGTGGTGGTTTTATATGTAATACCTCACTTTTCCCTTTGTTTATCAAGGGATTTCAATGCTAAGATTGGAGGGTACTTGACATCATATTAGTCCTACATGACATTTAAGACCAGGTATGGTGCTAAGTTCTATATCAAGTTTGAACCCTTAGCTAAGTTTCATGTTGATCCATATGTGCTTATCACTTCAAACATGAAATTTAATATCAATAAAGAGGGAGACTATCAAAATTACCAAGAACCTTTAACACCTCTTGATGGAATAGCTAATCTATATCTTGATGAGTGAGGAGTTAATCAACATGGGTTTAATCCATAAAAGATCATTGAAGAGATAGGTCTTCACACATATATTATGAATGAAGAATATGATGAGTATCCTGAGGTAATCCTTGACGATACCTTTCAACAAAATTCATGGGGTAATTATTTTATATATATGGATGGTGATAATGAGGTTCTAAGTATATTAAAACATGGTAATGAAGAAGATGATGCAATTCTACCTAACCAAGAAGAAGTTCATGAGTATGACATTCAATAAGAATGTGATGGTCTATGAAAATAATACCATGTCATAATTCAAGAGTTTTAACAAGTAAGTAGGCCTATTATTATTCAAATAGAATATAATCTTGATTATGAAGCTAATGATGAACCTAGTGAGCATAAAGAAGAGTGTGAAACCACTATCAAGTAGATTGCATCCTTGGAAGAATTTAATTAGGTCAAGGTAAAATTTTATATGATTAAGGAGAAGTATAGGTCTTAATATTATCTTGAGTCACTTATAGATGTTTTTGGCTAGTAAGAAGGTAAGTTTGATGCCTCTAGACATCATGCACATCATACTCTAATTGAAGGTGAGGTTCAGAAGAGTTTCATGAATCTCAAGAATCAAATTGAGAAGCATAAAATGAGCATGAAAGAGATAAATCAAGATGAAATGTCAATAAAAACTTAAAGAGAGATAAAAGGACCATTAAAAGGAGTCTCAAGTGATGCACTTGTAGCTAACAGAGGTCTCATGAGTAGTAATTTATTTGACAACCTTCAAAAACAAGGTTTCTTTTATAGACATCCATCATCTGGTGATTTGTTCTCATGGAGTATTTGTGACTCTAGTAACATTGGTTTTGACCCTAGTTTAATAAATAATAACTATTTCACCACCTCAAACATATTTTTAGGTTTGTACATAATAGGTTAGGTGTGTTTTTTTAGTATTCTTATTGTGTGTTTTCTGTAAATACCCTTGGTATAGTGTGTTTACCTTTTTGTGTGTGTTTTTTTGTGATTTTTAATTCTTATAGAGGCATGATAGTTTCATATTGTAGTAAATGAATGAATCCATTTCCCAATGAGAGGATAAGACCACTGATCTATTAACACTGTAGGCATGCTACCCCTGTGAATCACTAATTTATTGACCAATTTTGGACCCCAAGTCAAAAATGGTCAACCCATATAGGTTTAAATGTTTAATAGGGTTATTAAAACTTTTACATGGTCTTAAGTGGTCTTAAATGGTCTCCATATGTTCATATTAGTCATTATCTAGCTTTGTCTAAAGTTTGATCTCCTGTGTACTTGTTTAGTCTTAGGGGTCACTTATGAGGTCTTGGTGTTGTCAAGTGTGTTCAAAGGATTGAAATGGTTTATAATAATTTAAAAAAGTTATCAATGTGTATTTAAGGTCATATTATCATGTGTTAACCTTTTATTGTGTTCTTATGTGCTAAAATGTCATTTTGGTCACCTTTTGGCCTATTTTTTAGGATTTTTATGTATCACCTTCAAAGGAAAATGTTTCAAAAAGTTACCCAATATAAATTATGTCATATAATGTTTAGATATGGTCAAAAACTAAAAAAAAATTGAATTTAATGCCTAAACTAAACAAATAACAATTTACAAGCATTTTTGGACACTTGTGTGGCCTTGAAAGAACATGTTTCAGTTGAAAATTGTTTCAAACTGTACCTTTGGCTTTGAAAGATTAGTTTCAAGATTTGGATCAAGTTTTAGTTTGTATAAATGCATCAAACACTCTCTCTTCTCCATCACCACCTTCACAAGCTTAGAAAGGTAAAAACTAGATTCATGGTATAGTTAGGAGAGAGAGAGAGAGAGAGTTGGGAGAAAAAACTTTGGACATTTTAGGGGTTCTAATGATATTGAAATTATTGGAATTATTTTTTATATTCATGGGGTCTCCCTTATGAACAATCGCTAAGAGTGATATCAAGTCACTATGTTTTGTCCATCCAAGCAAGGTCCGATTTTGATCTTGTTTCTCCACTTTATAATTTGATGTAGAAGAGTGGTTTTGAGGGATGTTTTAAGAGTTAAAATATATGTTTTAAATTTTGGTTTCATTATCTAGTTAAACTCCATGATGTGTATTCAACAAGAGGAAATTTTCTTAGGTGTATAGAGCTTTAGTCACTCCTAATATAAGTGATTGATTTGTTTGATATGTTTATCATTTTCAAAGGTTTAAATTAATTCATCATTCACAAAAAAACTCATCACTCTCCCATAATTCATGTTTTATCTCTTGAGAAATATCTCTTTACAAATAGTCCTTCAAGAGGCATCATGTCTTGCTCTTTGAAAATAATGGTCTATGCATAAGTGGTCTTCTATAGGTTTGAACATCAATGTTGGCCCAAGTGGAAATAAGAGACTAATGTAGCATGAGATAAAACTATGGATAAGGTTATAATTTTAAGGTGTTGAAAGGTGAGGTTAAATTTTACTCTCAAACAAGGTTGAAATGTGTTCTAGCCACCCATAGGTCTATAGACCTAGAGGTGGACATCCATGGGACCTAAGTGATCTAAGGAATCACAGAGGTGAGATTAGCATCATGTTAGTCAAGGAAATCAAATCTAAATAAACACACTAAAAACTAACACCTCTAGCCTAGACACTAGGGAGAGCATATGATAACAAGAACAAAACAAACTAAAACTAGAAGTAAATACTTAACTTCTTTGTAGTTCATTAGATTGATCAGTTTTGGAAAAATGGAGTCTTTTTCAATGGTGATCTTACATCATCTCTCTTCATTCACCTTGGCTTGGCTTGATTTGGCTTGGCATGTTGGATGGTAACACTACAATGAAGATTTTTGGAGGTATTTTGGCATAATAATATTGCACTAATTTTTTTGGATTAGAGGTATCTTTGCACTTATATTTATATGTCTAAGAACTAAATCTAACCCCAAGGAGGTTAGGTTTAGAACTAACCATGGTTGAATAAATCTAACCCTAGGTTGAGTTAGGCTAGCTTTGGGTTGAGTCAAAGATAATCATGAGGGCCATGTGAGAGACATGGGTCAAGAGTGATTACGTCTCTCACCCAATTTTGATATTTTACAAGTGGATTGAAAACTCATAGAAGATAATTTTGGTTGAATTTATGAATTTACAAAACTAGAAATTCATTAATTTTCCATGATCCACTTGGCCACTTGTCAAGAGAGTTGAGGAATAAATTTAATTAGTGAATTTAAAAAATAATAAATTCCAAAAGCTATAGATTTTAGATATTTATGTGATGTCATGATGATGTCATCAAATCTAGTTATATGAATTTATAAAAATAGAAATTCACTAATTATCTATGGATTTTTCAACTATTCATTTAATTAGGTTTAATCAATTAAGAAAATTTGATCAGGGTAATTATATTTTCTAAATATATGTAAGGTTATCCCTCACCCTTTGTTGAAAACATCAATTTGTTAGATCACAATTTAACTGGGGATGAATTGGAGAGAGGTTATTCTTGTGCATATTTAATTACCCAAAATATGGATTGATTGACATGATTCAGGGTATTAATGTCTTATGTGTGGATAAACTTAGGACATTCAGTGATTCCTAGGCTTAATTTACACTATTTGGTAGAAATCAATTTGAAGTTTGTTTTGACTTAAAAGTGGCCAAAAAGGAGTGTCTACACTAATATATATGTGGAGTATGTATAAACATTGAATAATTGTGATATAGAATCATAAACAACCATGCACCCCTAGATAGACACCATTGTATCATCAAAAGACATTAATGGATTCATAGATTGTCACTATCAACACACAAACCTTGCATATAAGCTAGCTATCCATACAGTTCATACATGAGAATAGATATTTTTAAGATGACATAATGCTTAGTCAAAATTTAAATAATATATTGAGAGATGTTATACAATATTAAAAAAAATTATACAACATTAAAGTGTAAAATGACTCAAGGAAGTTACCTTGCAATCTATACAATTGAAATGAAGACCTACAAGCCTTAAACATGTAGGTCCTCATTTTGGACTAAAATAAAATTGTCTTTAATGAAAGAACAAAGTCAAGGTAGTCAAAATGATTTTAATTCAAGCATAAGAGAGAGTAAACAAACTATTTAAATAACATAAACCATTTGAAAGTTAGGAGATGGTTAGTGTGACTAATTCACATGCCTAAACACTTAGGCATAGGTCCGAGTTTAAAGATAAAGGTAGATGTTTTTGAAATGACATAAAAAGACCATGAACTCTATAATTGTATTTAAATAAACTCATATGAATCTATAACATTCTCTAAGTACCATGATATAATTGAGAAGATCAACTTTCAAGCCTCTTGCTCAAACTCTCTTCTAATGACCACCTACAACCATTTTGAGAAGGCAATATTAAATATTATGTGTTATGGAGTCACGGTGACTTGATAGTGAAATTTTAAAAGTTTAAAAATTCCAAATAATATTAAATATTAAATAATATGTCAAATAATGGTAATGGAGTCCTAAAACCCATAAATGCACTCAGACTTCTCTTAATAGACACCTACAAGTTAGAAGGTCAATAGTCTAGTTTGAAGCTTGAGGAAGGAATCGAATGTAAATGAAGATAGTCGAGGTATATCACAGGTGAACATAAAAGTCATGATTTCATTTGAATATCAAAGTAAATGTGATGAAATGATAAATGACTAGTCAAAACAAGTTCACCTACACCCTACATATACAGTCAACAAGACCATACATAGGCATATCTACCTTACTAAGATGAATTCATATACCATTGGTGATATGGGAATTGGTGTGATTTGATAGACAGGTTTTAAGAACCATTAAAATCCAAAGGTACCTAAATAAGGTTCAATAGAGTTTACTATCTACAAGACTCTCTAAGACCCTATTGACACAGTCATGAAACCTATACACCTATTTGCTCTATTGAGAGAAAGTGATTATGTAGTGTTAAGATAAGAATTATGAATAAAATTAGATAACTTTATTATAGTTTCATGATGATATTATAACTATGTAAGACCCCCAGACTCTAGTGAAAATGGGTGAATAAGGTTAAAGACTCTATTCAGGCCTTATAAGCCTAGTACCATACATAGACCATAAAGTAAAATCATGAACAAGTCGTTTGTTGGAGGTAAAAGGATGGTTTAAAGGTTTTGATAGGTTCAATATTATATTAAAATATTTTAAAAGTCATAAAAAATATGGGAGAACAAATAAAAGTGCCATTAGGCTCTCAAGACCATTTTGATCTCCTCCAATGGGTGACTATCATCCAAGACTAGTTTTCTCTCACTTTTAATTTTAACCTAATGCAAGGAGATAAGTGGTTTTCAAGGATGTTAGTGAGGTCACTATAATTAATTATTTTGGAATCATTTTTTGATTAAGTCTTTTATATGCATGAATAATAGCTAAGACCATTAACCCCTCTTTAATGGCTAGTTTGCAGACCAAGAGTCAATTTCTTACATTCAAAATTATATGATCAAGATGCATGGGGACCTGATAACCCAGGGATAGTTGAGGAGGCTATTACACTAGAAATTTTTTACATTTTTTAGGTATTTAGGGCCTAAGTTTTATGAACAATCATTAAGAACATAAGCCACTCTAAACCCTCCTAAAACCTTATAGAGACCTGATATGAGAAATAGACATTTAAATCACATGTAATGACATATTTTGACTCTATAAACTCATTGATATTGTTTAGGACTCCAAGTAGGTTCTCTAAGTGTATTTTTTTTGTATTTGTAGTTGTACAAACTTTAATAAATACATCATATTACATGGTTTTTGGTGTTTAATAGGGATTTTGGATAGATGAAAAAATAAAAACTATTGGGAGATGTCACATGAGATTTATTTCATATTTTAAAGTGAAAAAATATGAAAAATACATTCTTTAATTGATCCAATGGCTCAATTTTTTAAGGTAGTCTCAAACAGGCCTAAAATGAGACTAGGTTTCAAAGTTATTTCATGGTTCTCACACTTCCACAAGGTCTCAGAGCTTAAAATTTGACATGGATATTTGTGACAGTATAGGGAAAGTTAATCACATTCATTTTTTTGATTTCACACATGTGGGAGAGGTATGAAGCAAAAAAATAGGCTTGTAGGCAAGGAGGACTAATTGAGGAGAGAAAAAAGCAAAAAAGACACTTCCACTCAAAGTATAGAAATAAAAGAGTTGTAAATCCATACTAGGTACTAAAATATTCCATTTTTTTCCATTACCATCCTTACACTTCCCTACACAAGGAGGTTTACATGATTTTAGGGTTACAAGGAAAATAGGCCTAATGAGAGCTTGCAAAGCAAAATGGAGTCATGGGAGTTGTTCCAAGAACCAAAATGGATTATTTCAGGTTTGAAAAGATAATTTTAAGGCCATCCATGTATATGGTTTTAATTTGAGAATATGATCTCAAGTTTTGATCCACTTGGACAAAGCTAGGCATGGGAAATGAAGAGTTTCAAGACACCTAGGCATATAAATGATGAGTGCCACTGAAATGTCAAATAAGATGGGTTTATAAATGAAATATAAATGTCAAATATGTTGTATTATAGTATTTAATGGTTAATTTATAATTAAAAAATCCATTTTTCACTTCTCATATACAAAGAAGGTCAATTTTGAAGAGTTGTGCAAGGTGTCAATCTAAGTTTATAACTCCTACACCACTTGGATAATGGAGTATATTCAATTGAGAGACACATGGATTTTTAAGTATGTTAAGAATATTATAAAAACTATATATATTTTTTTAAACTCATCATGTACACTTGGCATTTTCTAACTCATATGCGCCTTTCTCTCTTCCCAATTCTCTATATAAGCAGCCACTTTTAACCTTGTAATATATCCACATTTGGTATGATGAAGCCCTGATAGTTTGATTACTAATTTTTCCTTTGAAATAAATATTTCAAGATGGTTTTAATTTATCAACTTCTTATTTAAGTGTGTGAAGTCGTTTATGGTTGAATGCTAACTGATAGTTATCTCTCCTTGTGTTCATCTCACTCTCTCATGCTTTGTGCAAGTAATATGCCTTATATTAGGTCACATGAAGTGTAGTTAGTAGTTTAGTGTGTATTTAAGTGTAAGGAAGAACCTTATGTTTATATACCTTGACAAATACATGGCATCTTACCTTCATTTTGAAACACTTTTATTATAAGAACCTTGGGTGTTGAGATCAGTTTTGTAAATTACCCTTTCATAGTGTAAGTTTAGGTAGTCTTGTGGAGTTAATATTGGTACATCAATTTTTTTAGGTTTATTTTAATATCTTTCTAACCCTTTTCCTTCAAATTAAGGAGATTAATGGTTAGTTGTAGGTATGGTGCAAAGGGAGCTATCCCTTCAATATAGAAACTCATCTCTCACATAGGTCACCCAAAACATGAGAGATGTTTCCATGTTACATAAAATTTAGAAGTTTTTAAATACCTTCCAAATGGTGAAAATTGGATTTATAACAAGCTTAAAGTGTCATAAATAATGACCAAGGAGGAAATAATATTTATGAGTAGTTGAATAATAGCCCAATTGCATGTTATAATTAAGAAGGGATAATTGAGACCACAAGGTCAATGAAAATATGTGAATAAGTACATATCAACCCATTTATAGGTGAAATTGGGGATAAATACAATATATAATTATCATAATAGTGACCAATTTAAATCACTAGTGAATATTGAAACTATCTCTAAAACAACCTATTTCCTAAATAAGTCATGGTACTATTGTGCTAGTATGCAATTATAAAGTACATTTCATATGTATGGATATTTATGTAATCATAATTTAGATTATTTTAGTTACCTTTCAATCATACACATGTTGATGGAAGTTACTAGACATAAATACCATAATCAAATGATCATTCTCTCATCAGTTCTGCATTGAGATTTTCCAAGGATAATATCTTTTGTATGTGAATATCTATACTTAATTTTTATTTTTTAAAATCTATAAAGATATAAAATTCATGAATTTAAAATTTAACCAATAATTAGATCTAATAGAGCCAAGATGAGGGAGGATGAGGTTTGACCATAATAAGTTGTGCAAGATAAGATAATCAATACAATTTTTAGAGCCACAAAGAAGTAGAGGGCACTTTTAGATATTTGAAACTTCCTTATGGGATGAAAATTTTGGTTCTAAAATTTAATTTTTGAATTAGATTTTAAATAAGTTTATATTTTAATAATGTTATAAATAATTAAAGTCAATTAACAATAGAACAATATAAATGAGTTAAATTTTCCATGTTTTGTTTATATAATTAGTATTATTTTTAATATTTCTTACAAGGTAGATTATAAATTGATTTTTAAATAATTTATATGGAATTTAGGTATTTTAAAATGACTTAGAAATTTATTAACACGAGGTAAACTTACCTTGAGTAATCACAATTATGACCAAATAATGCACCATAATCATCCAAGAGCTTCAATGTCCTTATGTGAGTCTTGCAATGCCACCAAATATCAATTGCATAGTTATTGAATCTACATGCACCTAAATTTAATCCACCTACCTTAAATCCACATCTAATGGTCATATAAACTCTATTTACAACACCTAACATTACATCCATCATGCATGTATTGGAAAAACTCTATATTTATTTAAGTCACTATTAATACATGCATTAGCGCTTAAAATACCTCCTTTGATGATGCTTATAAAATCAATATATTTTAAGCTAATCGGATGATATATATTTTTATACTTATACCATAATGTAAGATTATTTATTTTGAATATTTTATTTTGGAAATATATTTAATTACACCCTCGCGTAATTTATTTGAAAATAAATATTCCCCAATTTATTTTGGAAAGATAATATAGTCTTCATGTGCTAATGGAGAAATAATTTTTCATAATTTTTTCCTAATTTTATAATTGGAACATTATAAAAAATATTCATGTTTTATGGGGCCTTGATATTAGGGACAATTTTGTTTATGTCCTAGAAACTTTTTAATATATTTTGTTTATTTAAAATTTTATGTGGAATAGAAAGATAATTTCTAATTAGGGATATAGGTTTACTTTAAATGAATACAAATATAATAAAAAATATGTATCCTTATTTTTAAACTAGAGATATATTAATTAAATTTTATATTAAATGATAAATTCAAAATTAAGATACTACATTTTATATTTTTAAAAAGTTATAGTTATAATTAAACATTGATCCAATAGACTATATTTCCTTACCTAATTTGAAATTTCATTAGCTTTGTTCAGGAAAAAAGATTTATTTATTTTATAAACTATCTAATGATGACTAAGAATACATTTTTGGGAGTCCAAAATCCAAGTTAAATAGCCTCAAATCATATGAGGACATGTCTTGATGTAACCTACAATAATAAAAATAATCCTGCCAAATTTAGAATTTTTTCATCTCCTTTTTAGTGATTTATTTTGGTTGTGTTAGATAATTTTGGTAATGATAACCTATTTTATAAATCATGTTATAATATTTTAGTCTTCACCTTGATCTTTCACAAATCATACATCACATAATAAATATTCTTATTCACAACACCGATATATTGCCTGTGCCAAATACTAAGGCACACACCTTCCAAATTAGAGAACATTGAGAACCTTGTTATGAGAACACACCATAAATATACACACATGCATGTCATCATGCTAAAACCTAAAGATAAATACTAATTATAGTGAAAATTAATCATCAAACACTCTCATTTACTCATATAACAATCCATCTTTAATTATGATACATCAATTATTCATAGCAAAATATCCTATCATATTACAATCATTAGCTTAAAAGGATGAAATTTACTTATATAAATCATACAATGAAATCTATTATTAGTCACTAAATCCATAACTTGTATCTTTATGTGATTTATTTGACTTAAATTATATAAAACATCTAATATTTCCAAGTCCAAATATCTAAATAGGAGGTCAACATCCCTATTTATATTATTTTTGAATCCCTTCAATCCTTGTTAATTGTTACTTTGTTTACACCACATATACCTTCCTTTTCAACTATAAATACATGTGTCCATCCTCCTCAACATATTATTTTTTCCTCTGAACATAATTTATAATCTAGATCAATCTCGCTTGATTTACATTCTCCTTGGATGTGTTATTTTTTAGCTTTTCATCAACTTTATTTCCTTCACTTCTATATTTATTTTCTGATTTATGTTTACTTTAACTTGCACATTGATTTTGCCTTTTACCTATTTTGTCCTTCATTATATGAATTTCAAGTATCTAAGTGATCCTTCACATCTTAATCATACATCATCAGACTTAGAAAATATTAAAATTTTTGGCTTATGCACATATTTGGGGTCAACTTTCCCTGAATCTATTTTTCATTTTTATCCTCAAACAAGTTTGTACTTAATTTCGTTGGATAATTTTTTCCTTCCCATTCATTATAACCTCTGTAATTTATCTTTTGATTCATTTTTCATTAGACCCCAACAATTTATTATTGAGTGTACCTTTGCTATCAATTATTAAACATACCTAATTAGCTTATTTATCACCTCTTCATTATGTGTATTACTTTCATTAGTTTTCAATATGACATTTTCCACTTTCTTATACTACATATAGAAATCATGCTATAACTTCTCTCATTGTATTCATTTTAGGTTCTTCAAAAAAAACATCTAAATCAGTGTGATTTCTATTCATTTATACCTTGAACCTAAAATCTTATTTAAAATTCATGTCTTGCTTCACTTTTTCCTTTTTTGCATAGATATGTAGATACCTCAATTTGTAATTACACACTTTGGAAACATCAACTTTGACATACTTTGAAACACTTGGATAATGGACATATACTTGAATCTTAATCAAAATTTCACTATGTCCATCTAGCAATTTTTTGTCTTGGTTAGATATATTCATAAGATGCACCTATTTAGGATTAACTTTGACTATACAAGAACATCTTAAAATCCTAGGCATAAATTCTCCATATCTCATATCATTTTTCTATACTTTCAAGACACTATAGTAACACTTTAACAATGTTGGTTACCATAGGGGTCTACCTTTATTGGTAATGCCTAAGCACATTCAATTGAATTTTTCAAACTAGAAAACCTCTGTTAGGTCATCCTAGACACATTTCATAGGTTATTCATAGAATAAATTAACAAAGAGTCATCTATAAGTACAAACCATTCTTAATCTTGTACTCACTAGGTCATCACATTGATAATCAATAAAAAACTTGAGGAATCAATTATAACTCTCTTAAAACATAATAAAAAGGCACACACACATACCTAAAATTTCAAGGTGAAGTCCATAGATCTAAATTTTAACTCACAAATTTAAATTTTTATGGATCCAAGTGTTGAAGACCTAAACATTACATTGCATTCTAGATTGTTCACAATATTACAAATGCATAAGTTGGAAAACTACATGTGGTTCAATCCATCTTTAGAGTATTAGAATGTAGGTGATGCTAAACCATTATTAGGGTTGTCCAAACCAAAATACTAACCAATTTATTAATGTATATTATGTTTGAAATCATAATTAGGATTTAAGTAGAAGGAGAAGCAAAATAGACATCATTTCACAACACCAAAGGTGTACACATACAAAAAAATAATTATTTTTGTGTAGGAATAAGGGTCTAAGGAGATACAAACTAACACATTGCATAAGTACATGTATGTAAGCCTTTGGGTAGTGTTTTCTACTATATGGGTCAGACTCTACTAGTCATGTCTAAAGAGATATTCATATTCTATTTCAAGTTTGAGGAGATCACAAAGCATTTACAAAAAAAAATTAGGTATAAATATATATTATTTTAGTGATAAAAAATACAAATAAACTCATTATACTATATCTCTCTTACTTTTTAATTTCTAATTTGAAATAGTGTAATATTTATTTATCCATTTTAATTCATATTAGAATATTTATTTCCATATTTTACATAATGTAATTAGTGCATAGTTTACATTATGCTATATCTCTTAAATCTAAAATAATTAAAATATTTTGGTGAACTTGATCATTTATTTTATCATTAAAAAACCCATTACAATTTTAATTTTTCTTAGGGTTTCATATTTATCCTCTATTAGGGTTTATCTTTCAAATATAATATTTGATTTCCCCTTATTTCATAATAAAACCCCTAACATAGCTACAATGGAAGATGTCAATGATTTAAATTTATAATTAAAGAAAATAAAAAAATTATGATTTATTTTTTAATTTGATAAGGTAAATAACCTAGTTTTATAGGGACCAAGAACCATAGTTAAAAAGTGCAGAATATTGTAGGAAGCCCCGTGGGTTGAAAGACAAAAAAAATAGTACTACCAGTTAACTATCCATACAAAAGGAAAAAAAATAAGAAAATAAATAGTAAACTATTCCAAAAGGGGGGATCCCTCTATAGGTTCCTTCACATCCTCAGTCACCTTCTCTTACAGTACTTATTTTCTCTTTGTAATTCCATCCCTATTTATTTTTCTAGGACCTTCTGTATCCTCCCTAGGTAGGATCATTCTAGGTCTCTTATGCATTTGTTTCTTCATAGGGGTCTTCTTGGTGGGGGTTATAATGGGTATCTTGGGGGAGTATGTATCCTCCTCTACAATGTGTTAATTTAAGGGGGTCCTTTCATCCTTAGTTATATGAGTGAAGGATTGGATCATTTTATTAACCTCTTTGTTAATGGAATTTTAATCATGTATAAGACCTACTTGACATATCTTGTTCTCATGAAGCTTATTATTGAACTTTTATAGCTAATTTTGGTTGGTTTTGATCTCCTCTATTAGGGGGTATTTAATTTCTATACCATATCCCATAAGGTTCCTTCATCCAACAATATTGGTTTATGTTTAAGAACAAAGAGTTTTAGGGGAGGGTCTCTAACTAAGGTTTTGTAATTGGGGCTAGCATGTGAAATACCAGTTATTAGGCAATGGGACCCTAAGATAGAGTCTTCATCAGGGGAGTCCTCCTTATAATATGACACCTCCTAAAAAACCTCCATACTTTTAAGTTTCTTTTCATGCTTTACAAGTAATAGGATAAGGCCCTAGTGTAGAATAGGATTAACTTCATTGATTTTGTGCATGAAAGTAGTGTTTTCCATGGATTTGAGGAGATAATATGGAAGGATGATTTTGGAACCTTGAAAATGATTTATCAAGATAAAGTGATGGAAAATATTAGGGTGTACTTACCTTAAAACATCAAATACTTCATTATTTATAGGTAGACTTTGGGTCATTAGCATAGAAGGTTCGAGTGAGGAAACCCCTATTTATCTATCTTGAAAAATTCACTAGTTAAAAAAACCTCTTTAGAATCTCCTTTTTTTATTGATATTTATATGGTTTTGTTCCTTCACATGACATCATGGATTCTCCAATCATCTCTTCAATTACCAAAATTCTAACCCCTCTTAACTCCATGACCGTCTTATTCTACACTGCAATGATTTTTTTCACCAACCCTGCATCATATTCATTTACCCTCATCATAAATTCTATGAGGCCTCCTCTAAAAATATTCTTCCACACCTTCTTCATGATTTTTACCTTTTATCAAGAAGTCATTTCAAGGTATTCCTTATCTCCGCCCATCTCAATAGTAGCATGAGATCTAAAGATGGAGTTTAGCAAATCTTGGTAAAGCTTAGAGCTAATGGTTTGCAAAAAATTTATAGTACATGCTTCCTCCCACATTTTATAATTAATTATCCTCATGTTAGAATAGTGTTGGGTCATAATTTTTTAAAGCCTTTTTTTAATAAGTATAGTTCATGTGTGTAGCTACCATATCACCATCCTATTCTGAGGTGCATTTATTTTGAATGGTTAATATGACACTTTTTAGGAATGTGTCATCCATCATTCTAGTTAATTAAAAGAGGGAGACCTACTGTGCTATTATCAATTAAATTTTCCACTCCATTCCCTTTGTGATATGTGTAAACAATGGAGGGGTGTGCCATCTCCCTCAAACTCTACTTAGCATCATCAATTATGGATCTTATTGTGTTAGAGGGGGTTATTTTGCCTCTAGAGTGTTGAGGATATTGAGAGAATCCCTTCAATGATAATTATTTTCATCTTGAAGCTGGAGGAAATTTGAATGCCTTAGAGTGATACCTTGGCTTTAGCCACATGGTTTGTCTATATTCCCATGGGACCTACATAAGTGAAAATCAACTTTCCCTTTGAATTCCTTATGACTCCTCCCTCACCCACAAGGCCCAGGTTTCATTTTTAGGATCCATAAAATTTGATTTTAACCTAGCCTTCAAGTAGAGTCTTCCACCTATGATTTTTACATATTAAGTATTTATAAGGGAACCTAATTTTATATACCACCTCCCAATTTTTGAAAATCAACTATGCAGAGGTAGATCCTATATTTATTTCTATGGGAGGGAAGGATCTCTAATTCTCAGTGATGGACTGCCAAAGATAGAGAAAGACCTCTTTTGGCTAGTGTATTTTTTTTGAGAATATGATATCATTATAGGATTTACAAACACTCCAAAACCAGTGTGGGAGGGCAAGCTTCCATATGAAGGATAGGGTTGAATACTCTAAGGAGGTTTCCATTGCCTAATGAAATTAATAATGTTGTCTAGTTTAACCCATGAGAGATTGAATTTGTTCAATATCCAATTAAATAGACTTGAGATAAATGGACATACCAAAAATAAATGATGGACCAATCCTCAACTTTTTTACATAGTAGGCATTACTTGGGGATAATGAGTCTTATTTTTCCAAGTTGTCCATAGTTAGTATCTTATCTTGAGCTACCAGCTAAAAGAAGAAATTTACCTTAGGAGTTAGGTGTTTTATCCATAAATATTTCAAGTAGTTCCATTCATCCTCTAGATTTAGATCAGTATCATGTCCTGAGGAGATCAAGTACATTCCACTATCTTCATCTACCCACAAAAATGATCTTCCTTAGGGATCATGGGAATGTGAACCTATTTGATGGAAAAATTTATATTTTTAATTGCATGTGCTTCTTTACCAGTGCAAACTTCTATGAGGATGACTTTCCAAGTCTTCTAACATTCATTCACATCCTAATAGTATTTGACTCTAAATCCCCTTCTTTCCTTTAATCTTGCACATAAGTTATCCTAAATACCTTATGAAGAGATGGGGTGTTTCCCATCCAAGCATCCTCCCATAAGTCTATTTTCTTATTATCACTAATTTACCATTTAATTATTTTTAGTAGTAGGTCCTTAAATCTACTAATGGCTTTCTATAAGGTAAAACCATCAATGGGCCTTATTCCCATAAAAAGTAGTCTTCCTCAGACCCTTCTAGGTATTTGGCCTTAACTCTTCTGGCCCATTCTTTATCTTCTTTCATAAGCTTCCATCTTATTTTTTTTAGTATCACCTTGTTTATGGAATTGATGCTTATAATCCCTAGTCCCCTATTTATTTTAGGTAAACAAGGTTTTTCCCAAGAGATCAGGTGAAACTTGAAGTAGTCCTTAGTACCCTTCAATAAAAACTTATTTTAAATTTTTTTTGCCTCATTATTGGGTATCTAGAATACTGATATTAGGTATACTAGGATACTTTTAATTTAATCTTTGAGTAACTAAAATTTTCCCACATAAGTGAGGAGGTGTCCTTTCCACCTTGCAAGTTTTCTCTAAATTCTATTGATGAGGGGATTTCAAAGATTAGATTCCATTTTACCTTCAAATAGTGGAATGCCCAAATATGTTTAGGTAATTGAATCAGTTGACATTCTAGAATTATTACAATCCTTTTTTACAGTATCACTAGAGTGTTGATGCAGAAAAGGGAACTCTTATGGAAGTTTATGTACTAGTTTGAGATAGATTCATAGATTTTGAGAATGGATTTTAGCTAAATCTTATCCTAAGATGATCATGTCATCTAAAAATTATTTAGGGGTGACAGGTTCAATATTGAGTGCTATCAAAATACCTTTAATTAAACCTTGTGTATAGGTTTTTGATAGACTTCTCCATAAATTTTCTTCTAATATTATGAAGAGATAAGGGGAGAGGGGATCCCATTGTCTTAGTACTCTAGACACTAAGAAAAAACCTTTAAGGAATCTATTTAATATTATGGAGAATTTAGGAGTAACTATGCAGTTCCATATGAGTTTATTTAGGTCTTAATTGAATCCCAATTTTTCAAGGATATTCATTAATAAATTCTAGGAGATTCAACTGTATGCTTTGTTCATGTCTAGCTTAAGAAATATACCTTATCTTTGGGATTTGGAGATGGAGTGGATAGATTCATGAACCAAAATAATTATGTCTATTATTTGTCTTTTAGCCATGAACTCCCCTTGTTGTTCCCCAATAACTTTATCTAGGGGGTGTTTCATACTTTTCACCAAGATGATCGAGAAAATTTTGTAAGTTATATTACAAAGGTTGATTGTGAAGAAATATTTTAGGTTGTTTGCTCCTAGAGTTTTTTGAATAAGGATCAAAAAGGTATTTTTCATTTATTTTAAAATAGTTTTGGATTTGAATAATTCCCTAACTACTACCTCAACTTCAGTGTGAAAAATATCCCAAAATTTTTGGAAGAAGAAGGGGGGAAATGATTAGGGCTCGGGGCCTTGAAGCCCTTCATTACAAACACAAATTTTTCTTACCTCTTCTACCGATGGGGTTTTAGTAAGGTTAGTATTATCAAAATAAAAAAATGACTTTATTAAAGTTATTCAAAGTAATGTCCACTAGCTATTCATCAAGGAGGCTTTACTCTGTGAGAATATTTTTGACTAAATTTATTATGTGACATGATATCTCTTCATCTTCTTTGCTAATATTTCCATTATCCATTTGCATATGAGTTATTTTATTCACATTCTTATGTCTAGTCACCAAGTGATGAAAGAACTTAGTGTTCCTATCCCCTTCCTTCATCTAAGTGCACTTAGACTTTTGTCATCAGTAGGCCTCTTCCCTTGCCTCTAAATTATGAAATTGGCACAAGATTTCTTTTTCCATTTGGTAAGTCTAATCATTGTTGCCTTCTATAGCTAAAATTTCTTCAATTATTGTTAATTCTTCCTCCAAATTTTTTGTAGGAAGATGTCACCAAAGACTTCCTTATTCCCTAATTTTAGCTTTACCTTGAGGAAATTTAGTTTTTTGGTCAAAATATACATATCAGTACCCTATACGGGTTCTTTCCTCCATTTCTTTAGAGTTTCAATTAAGTTTGGGTGCTAGAGCTACAACTTTCAAATCTAGAAGGAATGTTCTTTGGTTTCAATATTTTTTCACCTTAAAAAATTAGAGGGTTGTGGTCACAACCAATTCTAGGTAAAGAGGAGAGTCTACTGGTGAATTGGATGTCCCAATTTAAGTAGATTAGGACTCTATCTAGGTAGACCCAAATCAAATTATCTCTCATCATCCTATTGGACTAAGTGAATGGGTTGTCATTAGGTCCACATCTACAAATCCCATTCTTGATATGAAATTGTTAAAATCTATCATGTTTTCTATGAGATATATTAGTCTCCCTATTTTTTCCTCAGGAGTAAGTGGGGTATTAAAGTCACTAGATACAATCCAGTTACATCTTTCACAGGCCATCTAGAAGGAAAGGAGGCCTTCCTATATTCTATTTCTAGCATTTTTAGATTTTGGGGAGTAAACATTGGATAGGATCCACCCCTCATTAATTTATAAGTCTCTAAATATTATAGAAATCTAATCACTAGTCTTCCAAAGTAGAACTCCTTCAAGATTTTATGGATTCCAAAATACTGTAAGACCCCTTGAGGCTCATTTAGAATCTGAGGAAACTACACAAGCTTTCCTATATAATTTATCAACACATAATCTTAATTCATTTTAAAACATTTTAGTTTATTGGATAAGTAAAACTATAGGGTGAATTATTTTTATAAGATTGCAGAGGGTATTCTTCTTTCTAGGGTTATTTAACCCTCTAATGTTCCATGTTAGAATATTCATTTCTTATCCTAAGTTATTTTAAGGGTTTGTTGGGAAACCTTTGAAATTTATTTAGAATTTTAAATATTTCTAGTGACCATTTGGGGTGATCTACCCATTGGTTTTGGGATGACTCCAATATTGGTTTTTTTCTCCCTTTTCTATTCTTGGAAATTATGGTGAACTCCTCTTCTTAGATTGCATCTAGGGTTGGTGATTTAGTCATAGAGCATTGCCCCTTATATATAAGTGGCTCTAAGATCTTCATAAGAGAAGATACCAGAGCATCCTCAAATAGTGGCCTATTTTCACTAATCAATGTAGCAAAAAGTAGACTTTTACAGGCTAAGTCTAAGCTACCTCTAATAAGGTTCCAAGTTTTAATGGTCGATCTAAACTAAAAGGATGATCCATCAAGGTTGAAAGGGGGGACCAAGGGAAAATTTTAGGGGCTATGAAATGGAAAAGGGGGGAAGAATCTATAGGGACATTTTAAAGGGAGAGGGGGGATTTAGTTTGGGGTTAGGTTTTAAGGGGGTGATAAGTGGCTTTGTTATGGGGTCAATAAGGCCCAAACTACCCTGGCGAAGGAAAGCCCACCTGGGAGGTAACCACTACCAAATTTTTAGGAGCTGTGGGCCTAAGGGGACATGTGATGGAGGGTGGTGGGGAGTTCCTCCAATTGGGGGATTGGGTCACCTTGAATATTAGAATCCAAAAATTGATCAAATAGAGTGAAAGAGTTTTTGAAAGAAATAATTATTAGGGATTCTAAAATTGGAACACTTGGTGAAGCTTTAGGTGTTTCAATATTTAAATATTTATCAACTTTTTATTCTAACCTTGGTGTATCTTCTTAGGTCCACATGTACTAAGGAGTAATAAGTACCTAGTTCTTCTTCAGGTAGTCTTTATTCATATAACTAGGAATGTTGCATCATGGGCAAATGATAGCTTTGTTCTCATACATAATCTATTGTGTCCATTCTGCATACTTGGATTTTATTTTTATCTTTTAGAGAATTAGTTTGTCTTCCAATAAGAAGGCATGCACGTGAGCCACAACCATCCTTAAATGAAAGGGTGTTATCAAATCAATAGCTATGGGTTGACCCAAAGTCATAGTGATTCCCAAAATAACTTCTGAGTACCAATATTCTAAAGGAATTTTTGGGAGAAGAACCCACATCAAGACATTATCCATGGTAGTGCTACTAAGATTTAAACCTTCCTTCCACGTCCTTATAGACATGCTCACTTTTCCCATGAATCAAGGCCCTTCAGAAAGAACCTTAATACATTCTTCTTGTAAAGAGAAATTAGCTAGGAAAAACCCTTTAGCCAAGGTAACAACCTATAGGTGTCCTTTGGATTTCCATTTTAAGTTAGTCTAGATGTGAAAGGAATCTATATATGGCTAGAATCCATTTACCCTTGCCAAAATAGATTTAACTAGTTCCATGTTAGCTAGTTCCACCATGAGATCAAGAATAATAATGTAAACCTCATTATTTTCCACCGTTGGGAAAATCTAGAGGTCTAACTATTCATGACCCACTAGGCTTTTGCCTTTCACTCTATCTGCCCAAGACAATGGGGAAACTTTAAGGGAAAATAATTCATTTTTTGCCTATTATTTATCAAGCTTGTCAATCAACATTTGAGGATAATCCAAATATTTTAGTCCTTTGTTCACCATGATATTCTTGTGATGAATGTCACATGGGGTAACATTAACTTTTGAGAAGTCATTATTACTCATATTATTATGACATGGCTTCTTTCTATAGTCCATAGAGACATTCTGGTTTTCCCACTCAAATAGAAATTTAAAATTTTGAGGATAATCCATCACTTTTCCTCCTCCTTCCTCACTCTCCATTATTTACTAATCATAAATTTAAAATTATGATTATTTTGATCATAAGATCAACTTGAAATTAAATAATATATTGAGTCAAATCCCTATATGATTGAGGCATTATTGTATGTAATTAGAAATGACAATTAAAATCTTATTAAGGAAACCAATCTTGATGAACTATATGCCCTAAAAATTTCCACCTAACCCTTGCATATATGATTTAAGTTATACCTAAGCTTAAACCATTTGATGTTAAAGGTGATCCAAAACAATGTCTTATATCTTTCCATATATCATGTTGAATCTACACATCTAATGATAAGTTACTGACAAATATTTTTTCTAAGAATATTAAGGATTATATATTTTGATGGATTTATGACCTTCCTCTTCAATTGATACATGATTTTATTCCTTTAGCTAACCAGTTATTATCTTATTTTTATATCAACATTAGTGATGATGTCTCATGTGCTCAAATTATAAGACTCAAACAAGGATCAAATGAGATAATTAGTGACTATGTGCTTCGGTATAATACTATGCTTTTAAAAATGATAAACCATATGTCTAAAAAAAAATTACAAGACATTTCAATAAAATCTTACTTCCATCTATCCAAAATTCTATTATTTTCAAGAGCTTAAAATATTTTTATCATATGTGTCATATAAACAAAGACTATAAGGTTAATATTATCACCTTGAATAAATTAAAGTATGGTACCAACCTTTCCAAATATTTGAATTCCAAGTTTAAAATCAAACCATATTTCATATTGAGTAATAATTATTCTAAAAATGAGACAAAAGCAATATTCAATTTAGTTTCACAATCTACTAATAGGCTTTTCATTTTAGCTACTTGGTTCTTAGTTTTTCCCAACATTGGTGTATTTAACATGCTACTAGGGATACCAAGGATACATAAGATACATGCAATCCCATATTTGATACATTGATACTTAAATTATATCTATATTAATAAAGTGGTTATAATTTTGGGTTTTCCATACATGAATACTCATCCACCTTATGAATTTTTTTCCTACATTACACAATAGCCTATCTTACAACTTGCATAGATTCAAATTCTAAAAATAAATCATACATAATTGATTGATTCTCTTAGATGACCAATTATCCATGTCCTTTAAATCAATGATATTTTTGAGTTGAATAAATGTTAAAAATACATCATGTCCTATGATAGTTTTATAGATGTCTTGTGAGCATGTTCAACAAAGAACACTAATGTGTTCTCCTAACATAAAACAAAGTCCAAAGATTAATATTATTACTAGAGAAAAATAATGTGTACATGATCATATGAACTATACTAACAATATTGGATATTTTACAACACATGAGAGTTTATCTAATTCAAAATATTATTCATGTATTATTCCTTGCCCATTATGTGTGACATTGGCACCAATTGATCTAGGGCCTAAAATTGGGCATCCCATTGATGGGATCATAGGTTGGTAGGACATAGTTCATTTTAATATTTAAAAATATTAAAAAAAAATTAAAAAACACAAAATTAGGACCTACACTTGAAATGTTTTATTGGTACACATAGTTTATTTATATTATTCTTCATATACATGATGATTTACATATCCAATTTATATGCACATGTTTTTCATTGGATACATGGGTTAAGATGTAGGAAATTAGGTTACATATGATGCATGGGTACATAGATGCATAACATTGCTCATACCCATGGGAAACCTTTCTACATTAGGGGAATACCTATCTTAGGGGCATTTTCATACATTTTTCAAATTGTGTTTTTATATATTAGTCCATTGATCATATTAAAATTATGTAAAAGACTTTATCTTGTTCATTCATTTGAAATTTTTATTTCCTATGGATATTATGGTTATTTATACTAGATAATAAAATTTATTGATTATGTTGACTAATATTTTTTTACCAATGTCTAATTTATAGTTATGATTGTGACATTGATTGATCATTGATGTGTGATATATTTATTTTTTTATGGGTACATTGACCATGTATTTCCCTATAATGTGTTAGTTTTTTCAAATGATCCTCTACTCCATGTCATGGCCATGCAATGTTTATGTTGTGTTGGGTTCATGTTATGTCTTGTATGTTTTGTGATTTTTTATCATGATATTATGTGAATGTGTGGTTATATATATTTTATAAGGGACACATTGATTTTTACTATCAGATTGGTGCTCTGATTAGAATCACACATATTTCTATTGTGTGTAATTTATTGATGTTTTCATGGTTTATAACATGCAACTACTATGATTCTTATCTACATAGGCTTCATTGATATATCTACTTGAAATTTCAACTTATATGACCATGGCCTTAGATTAAATGTTTCCTATAGGCTTGAATGGTAAAATTATTATATGAGGATACATATTATCATTTTTTTATAAATAATTTTCATGATTATACTTTTATAAATATAAAATATGATGTGCATAACTATTAATTTTGATATGTGTGATTTACAAGATTAATATCCCATATCAAAATGGGAGAATACAATGGGATTGTTTTAGAAACTCAAGCTATGATAGATATATATTTCACATCCTGAGACAAATTATACGATTCAAATGGATTTAATTTATATGATTAATACACATTTGGACATTTCACATGATTATGATTATGATAAATAATTAAGACATTTTATGATGTTTTGATAGAAAATTGTTTCAATTATATATTAAGTTGAGGGACAAATGGACCATAATGGGGCATGAAATTTGTTCATGGAAACACTATTCTATTTTATATTGAGAATCAGTGGGAGAGATGGTACTAAATTGGGTTTATGTTTATCTATACTATATGACCCTTTTACAAATTAAAATATTTTGGAGTTCCAAACCTATTTAAGGTTTACACTTTTACATAAAAACATTGTTCTAGAGTTATTTTTTCACATACAAACCTTATTTAGGTTACACTTTAACATACAGACCCAATTTTTGGGTTCTATAAAAGCATTAATAAAATGTTCAGAGTAGTGGGGTTGAGTTTAATACAACATTAAAATTATATAACTCCTTTTCTAGTTGTAATTGAGGCACTTGCACACCAAAGCCTAAGGTTTGGGTGGTTGCATCTCCTCAAATCATGATCACCCCATGATATTTTCCAAACAAATTGATGAGTGAAAGCTTGGTTAACATACCATTATGTTTTTTTTTATAAATATTTTCATTTATAAATATCTCAGTTAATTAGGTTATTTAATATTTATTATCATGATAATACATTGATCTATGCATGATTTATTTCTAATTTCACATGTATCAAATGGTAAATTATTTTCATACTTGTCAATACCAACTGTTGTTATCACAGGTACCATTTTTCTTATTTTATCTTTTTAATTTTTAATTACATATTAAAAGGATCATCTATAAAAGCTTAAATTTGGTATCAAACACTTTAGAAACATCAAATTTTATAAACTTGACTAGGCATATGACCTAGAGGAAGAGAAGCAATATGCATAGATGGTGTAAGTGTAATATCCATGATACCATTATGATGAGTAGTTTGAGCATATGTGCGAATGAAATATATACTTTTATCACTTATGGTATAAATTTATAGATAGGTAGATATTTCACATACCCTTCTTACCTAGTTGATGACATTATAGGTTATGGATGTTATCCAATGGCTTGGTTGGCTAGATATGATGAGCGAGAGAACATAGAGAAGGTGCATAGTGATAGATATATATATATATATCTTAAGTTAGGCTATGTCATCTACATAATATTATCTAGAGACTACTCAAGTTAGAGGTGGAGGTAGGATTAAATATGTATATATATATATATATATATATATATATATATATATATATATAGGTTTAGGAGATTAATACTCTCCACCTCATAAGAGATCATAGATTTATGTATGTATGAGACATGTATGGGTGATGTAACCCAATTTTTATGTATCCTGAAAACTAATTTTTTGACACAAAAACACATAAAGTTTATTTTTATTCACTATCTTTTCACATGTATATATGTGTCTTTATTTTCCATATTTTCTCATTTATTTCTATGTGATGGAAAAAATAGATGTATAATGAAAATGTAAATTATAACATGTAAAATATAAATTTCACATGTAATATGTATAGGAAAATATGAAATATACTTTTACTAAGTGCCTAACTTACATAAAATAAAATATGCATATGTTAAAGCTCATAATGAGTATGAAAAGGTAATAACCAATTATATGAGTAAGAGTATATGTATAAAAATAGATATTACATTGGTCCAAAATTATATTAATCTTAATAAAAGTGGTAGAATTTACCATCAAATCTTTGGTGCATTGATATGTTTCATTAATGGAAATTTTATTTAGAGATGGAATAAAAATTGGCTCCTTAGGTTCACTCTTTTCTCTAGTAGTGTAACTAGAATTGGATTTAGTTTAGGAACCTACTTAATCACTTTTTTAGATGTAACCAAATCCAATTTAATGAAATATTTTAGAAAATTCCCACCCAGGGTCAAATTTATAAACCATTACCATGGTAAAAGCCATTGATCCATTATTCAAATAACATTTTAGTATATTATATACAAATAGATCACACAATGATAAATCATATATATCTACAAACATTCATCAACTACAAATAATGAGCCTTTCATATATAGGCAAGGAAGATCAATCTTAACTAATAGATCAAGCTAAGTGATCAATCATAACTAAGAGATCAACATAGAGATCAAACTTAAGACTAAGAGATAACTATCCATAAAGGATAGGAAAAAAATATAAATTATCCCCATAATATCTAATAGATAAATATGTAATATCTCATAATATCTAAAATAATATAATGAAATATCCACACCTAAGTGGGTGTGAATAATAAAGTACCTAGGTGAACATGAGATGAGGTAAACAACCTACTCTAACACCCCCCTTAAGTCAAGCTATGGGAAAAATAGAGTGGCATATCCACAATATGAGTCCTAAAAATAAGGACTGATTAGGTACTCATGTACAATATATCCATTAATAAATCTCTCATAAAGTGGAGAAAGGGATAAAACATGTAGGAAAATAAAAATCTCCCCTAAAAAGAGAGAAATTAAGGAAAGAAATGGGTCCTAAAAATAAGGAATGATTAGGTACCAATACAAAAAAAATGATGTAGTTTGAATACACGTGTCTCTATATATGCCAATCCATCTTTCCAAAATACATGGATGTCGAGTCACTGTAACCACCAAGTTTAAGTAGGAATGGTGTTGAATACAAGGATCACTGAACATGAACACTACACTTCAGAATACTAGGTATAAAGATGAAGTTTAGGAAGCATTACCTCAATACCCTCCCTCACTGATAAACTAGGAGAAGATGGAAATGAAAATATCTAAAGAAGTGGATGAAAATGGTAAGAAGTGAGCACAAAGACTAGTTGGGATGACACACTAGTGTAACTACATAAAAAGTTAATAAAAATGCCATAGAGACATAACAACAGTCATATGTGTGTCGATAAAAAAAGTGGTTGAATAATATAACTATGTATAAAGGATTAAAAAATGGTCTTGGTGGTGATTTGAAACATTGACAACTTAAATAGTAAAGGGTGCACAAACTAGGTACACACATATGAGGGTAAACTAGGCTATAAAATCAAACCCCCCATGGCACTTTATAATTTAGTACAAGGATAATATATCCCAAAAATACCAAATAAAAACAATTCATACAATATATACACCAAAATATCTCAAAAAAAGGAGATTGTTGACATGTTAAAGAAGACATCACAAATCATGAGAGTTATTCCAAAAATAATGGAGAAGTGTCAGCCAAAAACACAAGTTGCAAAAAAACATACTCAAATAATGAAATAAGTTTGGCTCTACCAAAAATGCATCTAAAAATGTACAGATAAATGAACATGAGTGTAATAAAGTGTTTTTTTTAGGAGACATGACCACCTATCAAAATAGACCTCACCATGCAGTCTTCAATAAGTACAAATAACACATAAAATTAAATGTTGTTCTTAGCCAATAATGCATCCATAATAAAATGTAATCAATAAGATGAAATCAATGAAGGAGAATTATTTTTTACTTTCAAGGGGGTTTGTTCACCTTCTATACTAGGCCTCACCATCTAGTCTTTGACAAATGAGATTAGAAGAAAGCTATGTGGCTAAGTAATAAAAAATATAATATCTCCGTATATCTTCTAGATAAAAAACATTATTTTGAATAAAAAACAATAAAAAATGAATCCAAAGATATTGTTTTATAAAAATAAAATAAAATAAGTCCCTTTAAAAAAATCTCCCCATAAGGATTTTCTAACATTTAAGATGCTTCAACCTACTCTAACATTTAAGATGCTTCAAATATTTATTTATAAATTATCTATCCCATTCAATTGTAACCTTTTCACCTTGAAATTGAATGATGAATTCCCATGTGTGATATCAAGGGTTTCTTTCATGTCTTATAACCATTTTATACTATGTATAACATTATAAAATATCATATTATATTTCACAAAAAATAGTGTAGGAAACCTTTTGAAACAAGTGATACGAGCAATGTAATGTGACCCAGTAATTTAGGTATATGATCAATTAGATAGATAAGTATTTTTTTTATCTCATTTGAATCATAAACAAGTCCCTTAATAAAATCAAGAGTGAAAATGTTGAATGTTTCTTTCTCATCAATAATAATCCCTTGTCTTAGTTTCCCTTATGTATAAGCATGTATAGTTAGAGGTTTAGTATGAAATAGTTTTGGAAATGGAGCATATTTTGGAGACATAAGAATAATATCATGGTATACAATTCATTATACATTATAAGGAGTATTTATGACTCATTATTTTTAATATATCTATCAATGTCAATGTCGCCACTATCAATAATATCATGGATATTGTGTTTTATTTCAAAATTATCTATTATATGACCATTAATTTAATGATATTTACAAAATTATTTTGAATTTATAGATACATAAGTGTTTTCACATTTATAAATAAGAGGAAATAAAATCATGTTCTTTTCAATCCATAATTTAAATATTTAACTTTTAATTTGCTTAATCTTCAAAAATTGTTGTGATCCACAAAGGAAAGGCAAATGACTTGTTTTATATGTCACTCTTTTACTATCCAATAGATTAAATTTATTCTTGGTTGTTACATGGATTTTATTGATACTTTTAATATTTTTAATATAAACACAATGTGTATTATGAGTCTCATGTGATGGAAAAATGTCATCCTTAGATGCTATTATAATAAAAAATAATAATCAAAATATGGATAAGCATTGTAAATTAGTTTATCTTTGAGAGGAGATACAAAGCTATTACTAAAGATATATTTATTTTTAAGATATTTTGGTTGATAAACTAAAGACTCAAATTAACATTTTAATATAAGAGTATAGTCATAAATGCTCTTGTTTATATCTTGTTGAATGGATGGAATGCATTCAAATATAGAACAAGGTCCAATATTATTAATGGATAAATATAAGAAATATTATTATAAAATTAAATTAATATGAAAATACCCACTAGATAAATCATGAAACCAATTTAAATCATCACCAATCAATATTTTAGGAAATAACTTGAGAAAATTGAACCATGATGAGTATAGTTTCTAATAGAAACACAAAAGGACTTAATATGTACATAAGGATATCCATGTCCATCAAATAAATGGAATTTAGGAATGAAAAAACCATGTGGGATAGGATTGTTTACCACCTCACGAGTAATAATATTATAATATATAACATTATAATCAATCATAGCATGGGATGACTCAAAATTAAGAGATAAATCATGTACTTGTCTTTGAAAATCACCTATCACATGCATCATAGTAATTATATCATGATTAAAAATAACATAAATCCTAATAAGTTCATTTAATTGACACACATTTTTATTTATTTTACACATATCAACATTAGGGGAGGTAGATGTACAAGGATAACAATCCCCAGAAATCATAGAAGTGTCATTAATCACATAAGAAGGATTTTCATTAGCTACTTATTTTATCATTTTTAAAACTTTATAAAAGGAAGAATAATTTCACATAATGTGTCTTAATATTTTCAATAATACCATCATTAAACTCTTCATTACATGTAAAATCAAAATTTCAACCATTATATGCATTCATATTTTCCTTCAATAAAGATGTATCATTCAAATTAAAATAATATATTTTACTAATATAATCCATGAAATGAGCTAAGCAAGGGAACAATCTATGAAACAAGAAATAATAACCCCTAAGGGAAAGTATTAGGGCAAATCTCTTAAAACATATCTTAAAAAATCACAATAACACCCCTAGGGGAACAAGCGCATCAATCCATAGGTTGCATGATTGGAAATGGATGGGTTCACCAAAATGTTTAAAAAAAAATGTGCACAAGAGTTCAAAATAATATTCTAATTGTTTAATATAATGGAACAAAGTAAATCCATATAAATATAGTAAATAATTAAAATTAATCTACCTAAGGCCAAATAGGGGGAATGAAATTACCATAATCTATAAACAATTAAAACAAGAATAAAAGAGGATAAATATAAATGACTAAAACTGAATCACCTAAATCTTGACAGTGGCTACAAATGTAAAGGTGGTCTTGGAATCATGTAGAATGACTTCTAGAATTCATATTGTGTTATGTGTTGATGACTATAAAACTTAGAATTTTATTTGTGTTGAATACCAATTTTATAAATTTCCAAAAATATTTGACCAATTTCAGTCACCTTCAAAAGTGATATTTTCAATTTATTATGTAACATTGTAATGAATGTGTCCCTATTGATCCTCATAGTCTAAAAATTTATGGAACCCTTCATCAATAGATGTGTAGATGCATATTTTAGATTTGAGAATAAGTGAAATAATATGTCATAATTTTGTGTCTTTTTGAAGTAACACTAACTCAACCTCAATCACCTACTAACCCACTTAAAGACCAAATAAATGTGTATTAAATTATCTCATCCCCTTTAGTTTTGTATCTATATATTCTACATGCTCATAATTAGGGTTCAATATAGTTATAGTGTATTGAGTGTCTCAACCCAAATGAGAGAAGTTTCAATCTTCTATTCTTAATATAATATAATGCAACTGGTATAAAATTTCACTTCATATTTTATTTTTGTATAAGTATTCATAAATATAAACCCTTAAAATTTGTTGAAAGTCTTGATGATAAAAAATTGAATATTGATTGTGTGCCTAAGACTTGTTTATTACCTTCATAATTTTTATGTGTTGTCCATGAAATTCCTTCAAATTATTGTTATATGTGTGCCTCTCAAATTTAGGAACCTAGTAGTGCACTACCTAACATAAGAAAATATATTAAATGGGATAAAATAGAGCCACATGATGAAAAATAGGGTATAAGGGTCAAAGTACCCACATAAGTCAATTAGCCATTCTTAACCATTAGTAAAAATAATTAGGAGCCAAAAAAAATAAGAGAGAAAAGTGATCCCCAAGCACAAAAATAAAATAGAAGAAAGATTAAAAAAATGAAAAGTAGAGTAATGGGACCACACAAAGAGGAAGGATAAGCAAAAACACAAATAAAGGTGAAAATAAGTGCCTAATTTTAGCCAATGATTCATATGCACAAAATCAAGCTAAAAATATTACAATAGTATGCATTGTAAAAATATTAGGGTTTCACTACTAGATAATTGATACTAATTAATCAATTGATCATTTTTCTAATCTTTCATATATATTAATATGGAATACCAAGATATATGTCTTTATCCACTTGAGTGCATCTTAAAAGTACATGAATTATCATATCTAATCATGTAATCATTATCTCACCATCATCTATGATTCTTGAAACACCCTAATGACACACACAAACTTTTAGAAATTGATTGACATATATTTTGGTATAATTTTCAAGGTTTAGAGTGCATAAATTTGATCTTAATGTTCATGTATATTTAAATACACTATTATATAGAGGGTTATATCTATGTTTTTTCTCATGAACTCTAATTATAGTTTTATAAGAGTTCTCATTTTAATAAAATTCCTCCATTATTAATGGTAAAAATAGTTAAATAAAATCACAATAATTTTTATTAGGATAATTTATATGAATTTGATGTGGCAAAACCTAAGAGAGGGCACATTCATATGTGATAACTTTATATAATTCCACCATTCAATCACAATCCCATGAATAGGCCCTCTACTAGTTAGAACCCATGAGCATACATGATTATATATGAATATTTCATGAGTATATATTTTAATTAATAGGAACCAATAGGGAATTAATAATTTAAATAATTTAAACACTAACATAAAATATTAATATATTGAAGAGTACAACACTGTAGATATTTATCTTACTCCTAGGAATCAAATTATTTTGTATTGACCAATAAAAATATACATCTAAATCATAATCTCATGGAAAAAATATTTCAACAACTCTATTGTTATAAAACCTATGAAAGAGGAGGCCATGGAAAAATTTCATCATGAACATATTTTTTTAATGTATGAAATATTTGTATGCGTGTGTGCAACTTTAATTTTCAAGTCTATGTTATAATTTATTCTAGCTACTTATGTTACCATGTGTGTTATATACACTTATTTATTCATAATTTATATGGTAATTCATATCTTACTTCAATTGTTTAAAAATTAAACATCTATTTAGTATTATTTAAATATGTTCAAATTTATAAAAACTAGAGGACACATAAATAATAATAAAATTTATCTTAGTAATTAATTAAGGATTAGTGCAATTAAATGAAATAATGTTTGTGTTAATAAGGGATAAGTGTGATAAATAATGATCAAGGAGGAAAAATTATTTATGAATAGTTTAATAATAACCCAATTACATGTTATAATTAAGAAGGGATAATTGAGACCACAAGGTCAATGAAAATATGTGATTAAGGACATGTCAAGCACTAATTAGGTATAGTTGTGGACAAATACAATATATAATTATCGTAATGGTGACCAATTTAAATCACTAATGAATATTGAAACTAGCCCTAAAAAAACTTGTCCATGGTATTATTGTGATAATATGCACTTATAATGTACATTTCATATATATGGACATATATGTAATCATAATTAATACTATTTTAGTTACCTTTCCAACACACACATGTTGATGGAATTTTATAGACATCAATATCATAATAAAATGGCCATTCTTTCATCACTTCTACATTGAGCTTTTCCAAGGATAATATCTTTTGTATGTGAATATCTATGCTTAATTTTTATTCTTTAACACCTCTAAAGCTAGGCAAATTATGAATTTAAAATTCAACGAAGAATGATAAGTGGTAGATCCAAGATGAAGGATGATGGGTTTTGACCATAATAGGTTGTGCAAGAGAAGATAAATTCATACAATTTTTAGATCCACATAGAAGTAAAGGGCACATTTAGATATTTGAAACCTCCTCATGGGATGAAAATTTTGGTTATAAAATTTACTTTTTGAATTATTTTTGAATAGGTTTATATTTTAATAATTATATAAATATTTAAAATAAAATAATATTATAACAATATAAACAAGTTAAATTATCCATTTTTTATTTCTATAATTAATACTATATTTCAATATTTCTTATAATGTAGATTATCAATTGATTTTTAAACAATGTAGATGGAAGCTAAGTATTTTTAAATGACTTATACATTTATTAACATGAGGTAAACTTCCCCTGAGTTATCACAAGTGTGACTAAAGAATGCACTATGATCATCCAAGAGCTTTAATGTCCTTGTGCAATCCTTACAAAGCCACCAAATATCAATTGCACATTTACTAAATCTCCATGCACCTACATTTAATCCACCTACCTCAAATCCACATCCAAAAGTAACATTAACTCTATTTCCAACACCTAGCATTACACCCATCATGCATGTATTATAAAAACTCTGGATTTATTTAAGTCACTATCAATACATGCCTAAGAACTTACAATACCTCCCTTAATGGCTATAATTTGATGATGTTTAGAAATTTAATATATTTTAGCCTAATAAGATGATATATTTTATTATACTTTTACCATAATGTAAGTTGATGTATTATGGATATTTTAGTTTGGATATTTATTTAATGACACCTTAATGCAATTTATTTGAAAATAAATATTACCAAGTTTATTTTGGAAAGACAATATATTATTCATGTGCTAATGGAGAAATAATTTTTCATAACTTTTTCCTAATTTTATAAATGGAACATTATAAAAAGTATTCGTGTTTAATGGGGTCTTAATATTAGGGATAGTTTTGATTGTGTCCTAGAAACTTTTTAATATATTTTAACTATTGTTAATTCTATGTGGAATATGAAAGATAATTTCTAATTAGGTATATATGTTTAATTAAAATGAATACAAATGTAATAAAAAAATATATCCTTATTTTTAATCTAAAGACAGAATAATTGAATTTTATATTAAATGATAAATTAAAATTAAGATACTACATATTAATTATTTTTTAAAGTTATAATTATATTAAACATTGATCCAATAGATTATATTTATTTACATAATTTTAAATTTCATTAGCTTTGTTTAGGAAAAAATATTTATTTATTTAATAAACTATATAATGATGACTAAAAACACACTTTTGGGAGTCTAAATACCAAGTTAAATAGATTCATAAAATATGGAGACATGTCTTGATGCAACCTACATTACAAAAATAATCCTACCAAATTTGGAATTTTTTCATCTCCTTTTTAGTGATTTATTTTAGTTGTGTTAATAATTTTGGTGATGATAACCATTGTTATAAATAATGTTGTAATATTTTATTATTCACCTTTATCTTGAAAAAATCAAACTTCACATAATAAATATGCATACTCACAACACCAATATATTACCTAAGCCAAATACTACATCACACACCTTCCAAACTAGAGAACATCGATAACCTTGTTATGAGAACAAAAAATAAAGATACACACATGCATGTCATCATGCCAATACTTAACACATAAATACTAATTGTATTAGAAATTAATAATAAAACATTCTCATTTACTCATATAAGAATCCATATTTTGTTATGATACATCAATTATTCAAAGCAAACACTCATATCATATCACAATAAGTGGCATCAAAGGATGAAATTTACTCATACAAGTCATATAATGAAACCTATTATTAGTGACTCAATCCATAAATAATTTTTTTATATGATTTATCTAACTCAACATCTACAAAAGATCAAATATTTCCATGTCCAAATATCTAAATAAGAGGTCAACATCCCTATTTCTATTATTCTTAAACCCCTTTGAATCCTTTTAGTTGTTACTTTGTTTGAACCACATATTACTTACTTTTCAATTATAACTATTTATGTCCATCCTCCTCAACATATTATTTTTCCCTCTTAACATAATTTTTAACCTAGATCAATCTCACTTAATTTACATTCTCCTTGGATGTGTTAGTTTTTTTTAGATTTTTATCAACTTTGTTTCTTCTTTTGTTTCTTTCACTTATGTGTTTCTTTTCTGATTTATGTTTATTTTAACTTGCACAATGATGTTGCCTTTTACATTTCTTTCTTTCTTTATAAAAATTTCAAGTATGTAATTTATCCTTTACATCTCAATCATACATCATCAGAGTTATAAAAGATTATAATTTTTGTCTTATACACATATTTGGGGTAAACATTCATCAAAGCTATTTTTCATTTTTATCTTTAAACAAGTTTTAACTTAATTTAGTTGGATATTTTTTCCTTGCCACACATTCATAATCTCTCTACTTTATATTTTGATTCATTTTTCATCAAAACCCAACAATGTTTTATTGAGTGTACCTTTGGTATCAATTTTTGCATGTCCCCCATTAACTTATTTATCACCTATTCATTATGTTTATTATTTTCATTAGTTTTAAATATGACATGTGCCACTTTATTTTACCACATATAAAAAAACATGCACTACAACTTCTCCCATTGTATTCATTTTAGGTTCTTCAAAAAATGAATCTAAATTAGTGTGTCTCCTTTTCATTTATACCTTTAACTTTAAATATTCCTTTACATTCATGTCTTGATAACTTTTTCCTTTTCTACATATACATGTAGATACCTAAATTTGTAATTACACACTTTGGAAACATCAATTTTGACATACTTTGAGATACTTGGATAATGGACATATATTTGAATCTTAATCAACATTTACCTCTATCAATTTACTATTTTTTTTTCTTGACCACCTATATTCACAAGATACACCTATTTAAGATCAACTTAGTCTATACAATAAATCCTAGAATCCTAAGCATAAATTCTCCATATCTCATATCAATGGTTTATACTTTCAGGACATTATAGTAACACTTTAAAAAATCTGGTTAACATATGGGTCTATATAAACTAAAATAAACTAAACTTTATCTAACTCTAATCTAATCTATATATGGAGGGTTGGGGTTGCGGGGGGGGGTGGGGGGGGGGGGGGGGGGGGGGGGGGGGGGGGGGGGGGGGGGGGGGGGTGGGGGTGGGGGTGGGGCGGGGGGCGGAAGTGGTTGGTGGGGTACCCACAACTATCTATCATTTTTTTGGCAACCCCAACCCCCCAACCATATAAAGTTAAGTTAAGTTAAGTTAAGTTGAGTTAGTTTCTTTTCTACCTTTGTTATAAATGCCCAATCAAATTCAATGGGATTTTTCAAATTATAAAGCCTCCATTTGGTAAACCTATACATATTTCATGGGTTAGTTAGAGCAGGAATTAACAAAGAGTCATCTATAAATAAAAATCATTCTTAATCTTGTACTCACTTGTCCATCACCTTGAGAATCAATCAAAAACTTGAGTAATCAATTATAAATCTCTTAAAACATAATCAAAAGGTACACACATCCCAAAAAATTTAAGGATCAATCCATAGATATAAATTTGAATTCACAAATTGAAAATTTTATGGAGGTAAGTGTCAAAGATGAAAACATTGCATTACATTTTATATTTTTCACAATATTACACACACATGCACATAGACATAAGTTATAAAACTACATTTGGTTTGATCCCTCTTTAGAGTAATAGAATGTAGGAAATTCTAAACCATTATTGGGGTTGTCCAAACCAAAATACTAACCTATTTTTGAGGGTATATTATGTTTGAAATCATAATTAGGATTTACACAAAAGGAGAATCACAACACCAAAGGTGTACACATACAAATAAATATTTTTTGTGTAGAAATAAGGGTTTCATGAGCTACAACTGACATAGTACACAAGTACACGTATGTAAACCTTTGGATAGTGTTTTCTATTGTATGGGTCAGACTCTAATAGTAGTGTCTAAAGAGGTCTTTGTATTTTATTTCAGGTTTGAGTAGATGACAAAGCATTTATTAAACATTTCCAATTATAAAGATATATTATTTTAATGATAGACAATCCAAATCAACTCAATATATTATATTTACCTTGCTTTGTCAATTCTAAATTGAAATGACGTAATATCTATTTTTCTATTTCAATACATATTAGAATATTTATTTCCATTTATTAAATAATGTAATTAGTGCATAGTTTACATTATTTTATATCTCTTATATCTAACACAATTAAAATATTTTGGTGAAATTGATCATTTATTCTATCATTAAAAATCCATTACAGTTTTATTTTTTATTAGGGTTTCATATTTATCATCTATTAGGATTTATCTTTCAAATTTGATATATGATTTCCCCTTATTTACATAACAAAACCCCTAACATAGATACAATGGAAGATGCCAATGATTTAAATATGTAATTGAAGAAAAAATATTTTTAGATTGTTTTGGTGGTAAGATCAACATGAACTTAAATAATATATTGATTTAAATCCTTATATGATTGAGGCATTATTACATGTAATTATAAATTAAAATTAAAATCTTGTTAAGGAAACCAATCTTGATGAAAAATATGATGAACTTTATAATGATACTAATCCAACTTTTATAGTATTAGATCTTAAAATTGGTGTTCAGACCATTTTTCCTACTACTTCCATTCGTGTGTCTACACTTATGGCTACATAAGTGATGCTTACACCTAGAATACATAATTTATTACATATTTATATGTGGTCAACCCTACATAGCATAATTTTGTGAAACCTCATGTGACACCACTAATTTACATATTATTTAAATAACAATTAAGGATGTTTTCAAAAACTTTTAAATATTCAAGCCAAGATTTATCAAATAGAATAACATTCTCATATAGTGAGTTATTCAAATAATTATAAAGAATTATTAAACTACCCTTTTTACCTATAAATTTCCACCTATCCCTTACCTATAGGATTCAAGTTGCCTTAAACCATTTGATGTTAAAGGTGATCTAGAACAACATCTTATATCTTTTCATATATCATGTTTAGACTACACATCTAATGATAAGTTATTAACAAATATTTTTCCTAAGAATATTAAGGATTATAACTTTTTATGGATTTATGACCTTACTCTTTAATTGATACATGATTTCAATACTTTAGCTGACCAATTATTATCTTATTTTTCTATCAACATTTGTGAGAAGGTCTCATGTGGTCAAATTTAAAGACTCAAACCAGGACTAAATGAGCCATTTAGTGAATATGTGATTTTGTATAATATAATGATTTAAGAAATGACAAATTCAAAGACTCAAACAAGGACTAAATGAGCCATTTAGTGAATATGTGATTTTGTATAATATAATGATTTAAGAAATGAAAAATCATATGGCTAAAAAAAAATTACAATACATAGTCAATCAAATCCTACTTTCAACCATACACAAGTATATTATGTTCAAGCGCTTCCAATATTTTGATGATATGTGCCATATAGTCAAAGACCATGAGGTTAATATCATCACCCTAAATAAATTATAGTATGGTACTAACCCTCACACATATTTGAATTCCAAGTTTCAAAGAAAACCATATTTCATATCCAAAATTAATGATTCTAAGAATGAGACAAAAATAATATTCAATTTTCCTTTTGGCTACTTGGTTATTAGTTTTTCCTAGCATTGATGTATTTAACATGCTATTAGGGATACATAAGATACATGAAATCCCATATTTTATACATTTATGCTTAAAGTATATCCATATCATTAAATTGGTTATAATTTTGGGTGCTCCATATATGAATACCCATCCACCCTATGAATTTTCTTTCTACATTACACAAAATTCTATCTTACAACTTGCATAAATTTGACTTATACAAATAAAACATATATAATTTATTGATTCTCATAGATTACCAATTATCCATGTCCTTTAAATCAATTATCTATTTTAGTTCAATAAATGTTAAAAAATATATCACATCCTATGCTAGTCTCATATATGTCTTGTGAGCATGTTCCACAAAGAACATTGATGTGTTCTCCTAACTTACAATAGAGTTTAAAGATTAATATTTATATTAAAGAAACACAATGTATACATGATCATATGAACTATACTAATAATATTAGATATTTGACAACATATGGGAGTTTATCCAATTCATAAAATGACACATGCATTACTCCTTGCCCATTGTGTGTGATATTGACACCAATTGATCCAACCCTAAAATTGAGCATCCCCTTGATGGTATAATAGGTTAGCGGGACATAGTCCATTCAAATATTTTAAATATTCAAAAACAAATATTCAAAAATATAAAACTAGGACCTATACTTGGCATGTTTTGTTGGTACACAAAGTTGATTGATGTTATTCTTCATATACATGAAGATTTACATATCCATTTTATATGCACGTGTTTTTCATGGAATAAATGATTTGGGTGTAGTAAATTTGGGTTACATATGATACATGGGTACATAGATGCGTGTCATTACTCATACACACGGGAAACCTTTCAACATTAGGGGAATGCCTATACTAAGGGAATTTTCATACATTTCTCAAATTGTGTTTTAATATATTGGTCCATTGATCATATTATAATTATACATTAAAATACTTTATCTTGTTCATACATTTAAAATTTCTATTTTCTATGTATCTTGTGGTCAGTTGTACTAGATGATAACATTATTTAAGTATTTAAATTATTTCTAATTTATAGTGATGATTGTGAAATTGATTGATCTTTAATGTGTGATATATTTATTTTTATATGGGTACATTGACCATGTATTGTATCACCATGTGTTATTTTTGTCAAATGATCTTGTACTCCATGTCATGGCAATGTAATGTTTATGTTGTGTCATATTGATCTAAAACTTAGAAGTTCTGATTGAAATATATTTCAAGAACATGAAAATAATATAGAAACAATGATTTCTCTAAGAAGAGATGTTTTATTACTCAAGATTACAAATACAAACATATGTTTACATCTGTGAAGAGATGTCTAATTTCCTTTTTGGGTTACATCTTCATTTATACACATTTTGAAGGTAGGAGGAAGATCTGGAAACTCACCAATCTCAAGGGAGATTAAGTGGTTAGACTTTCATGATTCAAAATAATATAGAATTCAATGAGTTACTACTTTTATAAACTTACTTTTTTTAGACTACACTACTAAAATTAAAATTTTAGGTACTTCTATTGGGTTTTAGGGGATAAAAACCCATTGAGTTAAGCTCAAGCCATATCATCACATTATCCTCATTCTTATCTTTCTAATGATTCAAATGGGGAGTCAATCAGAGCTATGATGCAAAAGTTATGGCTCTTAGAAGTTCCATCATCAATTGGGGTAGAACCATCACACAAATTATCGCCTGAATTATTTCCCAAATCATTCCTCCCTCCTTGAGAAGTAATGTTCCCCATTACATCAATATTCTTCATTAGGTGTGGTAGTTTTGTCTTGATTTGATTCTCTACGAGGGTCCCTAGTGAAGGCCATTCTTGAATAACCTAAATCTTCTTTGGATCGACATTGACCCCTTCCTCATTTACAACATACCCTAGGTACTAAATTGTTTTCATCTTGAATGTACATTTGTCAAGATTTTCATACAACTTGTGCTTCCAAAGAGTTTGATTCTCCTTATAGACATGTTTTAGATGTTACTCCCATGTTCTATTGTAGATGAATATGTCATCTAGGTAGACAACCATGAATGAGTTGGTGAAGGGTCACAGGATCTCATCCATCATCCTCATGAAGGTTTTAGGTGTGTTAGTCAAGACATAAGTCATAACCAATCATTAAAAGATTCTCTCCTTGGATTTGAATTTAGTCTTTCAAACATATATGGGATTGATGGGAATTTGGTGATAGCCAGATTTGGGATCAATTTTGGTAAAGAACTTTACACCGTAGAGCTAGTCTAGTAGGTCATCAACCTTAGGGAAGGGGTAGTGATTCTTCACAGTGATTTTATTCAAGGATTGATAGTCAATACAAAGTATCCATGTTCCATATTTATTTGGTGCTAGGATAATCAAGTTTCCATAAGGTGAAGAGTTTGGCCTGATGTGACCCTTTTCAATCAATTCTTGAATCTACCTTTTTATCTCATCATTCTCCAAAATTGATCTATGATACAAAGGACTATTAGGTAAAGGTGATCCTAGGATCAAATTGATAGAAGGTTTTACCTAATAATGAAGTGAAACTCCCATGGGTGACTTGAATAAGTCATCATATTCTCCCACGATTTTTCCCATTTGCTTCTATTATTGTGTTGATTATGTAGTTAGGACTAAAATATTGGCCTTCTTAGATCTCTATGGTTTCACCACCATGAGAAAAAATTACTTTTTCTTCTCCACCAATATCTTATATTACTTGGCACTAATTATGGAGACAGATGTGGGATGTGATAACTCTGGTACCTTGTAGTACCATATTTCAAGAGTGAGGGTGATTCTTTGGGTTTGTGATTCATAGATGCCATGTCAATCATACATGAATGACTAACCAAGGAGTACATCACAAAAATTTAGATTGACCACATCATACAAAACTTCATCTTGGAAAGGTCTATTTCATATGAAATAAGACACTGATGGGAGACACAGAGGTCTCTTCCTAGGCTGAACCATCCAATACTGTATGGCTTTAGGTGAAGCTTCATGGATATATTTAGAATTTTCACAACTTTATTAGAGATTAAATTATTTTGACTCCCACTATCAAGAATGAAATGCAGATGCTTACCTTTTACACATAGTTTATAGTGAAATAACCTTTCCTTGTCATCTAGTCTTTCCTTATGGGTCTATGATGAAGTAATGATGGTATCAGGCTCAGCATCTATAATATCTTCTTCATCCTCTTCAACTATAGGGTGTGTATGAGGTAGAGCAATAGATGTTGAGTATTTTTACTCAAAAAGTAGTGACTTGATGGCATGACATTCTTCTTTGGAGTGAGTTCTAGTTTTGTGGTAATCACACCATTTCCTAGTCTTCCCCTTTTGGGGTTTATTATCTTGGAAATCTTTTTAATTCCAATTTTGGCCTCATGTTTGACCTTCTTTGTCACTTTTCCATTTTGAAGGCTGACTCTTCATATACTTTCTTCCATGCTTGTACTTAATATTCATTGTGAGCTTATATTCCTCACCAAGGGTTTCTAAATTGAAGAGTTCCATCTTCATCCATATGTACCATTATAGTCCACCATGATATTTGATAGTATTATGTTTCTTATTTTCTTGGATACCCAATCTCACAAATTGAGAATGAAAATTTTTAGTGTAATCTTGAACAGAGTGGTCCTTACCTTGGCAAAGTTGTTACCACTATATATACAGATCATCATATGTTCTAATGGGATAATATTCTTCCTTTACCACTTCTATTAAATCATCCCAAGTAGGTTCCACCTCAAGGCTAATTTAATCTATATTGAACCTATTTTTGTACACTTCCCACAAATTTTTCATGGGTAATGATGTTTTCAAAAGAGCAAAAGTGATATTTTCTCTATTGGTGAATTTATTTATAGAAAAGTAGGAATACAATTGATCCAACAAATTTTATACTACATCAACATTGATTTTGCCTTTAAATATATGGATATAAAAATTCACCTAAACCTTGAAGGGTGTTGGGGCACTAAAAAAATGTTTCATGGATGAGGAGCCATAGAGTGCAGATGAGGAGCCAAAATTTCCCATCAAAATTTTTTAGAGAATTTGGGTGAGTTATTGTAGCATCTATACTTGTTGTTTGAGGGGTTCATTCACCATTTATTTAAATGGATTGTATTTCTCAATTCCATGCACCATTTGAGGTCCTTTAGAGTGAACAAGTAGATAGTTTGGAAGCTCTATTATTTTCCACCCAAGCTTCTTGTAGCCTAACCTCATCCTTGAGATGATACACTCTCAAGACAAATCACACTAATACCACTAAGACAAATCTCAAAAGTTTTGATTGAAATATATTTAAAGAACATGAAAATAACATAGTAACAATGATTTCTCTAAGAAGAGATGTTTTATTACTCAAGATTACAAATACAAACATATGCTTATCTCTAGGAAGAGATGTCTGATTTCCTTTTTGGGTTACATCTTCAATTATACACATTTTGAAAGTAGGAGGAGGATGTGTAAAGTCACGAATCTTGAGGGAGATTAAGTGTCTTGACTTCCATGATTCACAATAATACAAAATTTAAAGAATTGTTATTTTTATAAACTTACTATTTTTAGACTGCACTACTAAAATTGAAATTTGAGGCACTTTCATTAGGTTTTCAAAGGTCAAAATCCATTAAACAAAGATCATGTCATATCATCATGTTCTACTCATTATTATATTTCCAATGATTTAAATGGGGAGGCAATCAAAGCTATGATGGAAAAGTTATGTCTCCCAAAATTTCCATCATCAATTAGGGTAGAATCATCACCTAAATTATTGCCCAGATCATTCCTCCCTCCTTGAGAAGTAATGGTCCCTATTGCATAAAAATTACTCATCATATGTGGTAATTGTGTCTTGATTTTATTCTCTATGAGGGTCCTTGGTAAAGTTCATTCTCAAATAGCTTGAATCTTCTCTGGATTTACATGGACCCCTTCCTCATTCACAACATACCCCAAGTACTGAATGGTTTTAATCTCAAATGTTCACTTGTCAAGATTCACATAAAACCTATGATCTTGAAGAGTTTTAAGCACCTTAAAGAGATGTTTCAAATGTTCCTCCCATGTTTTGCTATAGATGAGTATGTCATCTAAGTAGATAACCATGAATGAGTTGGTGAAGGGTTGCAAGATGTCATCCATCATCCTCATGAAGGTTGTAGGTGCATTGGTCAATCCAAAAAGCATAACCAACTATTCGAAGAGCCCCTATTTGGATTTTAATGTAGTATTATAGACATTAATGGGATCAATGGGATTTGGTGATAGCAAAATTTGAGATCAATTTTGGTGAATAACTTCACACTATGGAACTGGTCCAGTAGGTCATCAATCCTAGGGAGGGGTTAGTGATTCTTCATAGTGATTTTATTTAGAGATCGATAGTCAATGCAAAGCCTACATGTTACATCTTTCTTTGGTGTGAGAATAATCAAGATACCATAGGGCAAAGAGATTTTCTTGATGTGACCCTTTTGAATCAATACTTGAATCTACCTTTTGATCTCATCATTCTCTAAAACTAATCTGTGATACATAGGACTGTTAGGCAAAGATGATCTTGGGATCAAATTGATATAATATTTTACCTAGTAGTGAACTATAACTCTCATGGGTGACTTGAATAAGTCATCATATTCTCTCATGATTTGTCTGATCTTCTTCTATTATTGTGTTGATTGTGTAGTTAAGACTATAACATCAACCTTCTTGGATCTTTATGGTTTGACCATGATGAGAACACATTTTGTTGTCTTCTCCACCAATATTTTACATTTTTTGGCACTAATTATGGAGATAAATGTGGAAGGTGGTACCTATGTTACCCTATAGTGCCATGTTCTAAGAGTGAGGGTGATTCTTTATATTCATGATTCATAGATGCCATGTCGATCATACATGAATAGTTGACCAAGGAGTACATCACAAACATCTAGATTGAACACATCACACAATACTTCATCTTGGAAAGGTTTTATTGCATATGAAATAAGACAATGATGTGTGACATGAAGGTCTCTTCCTAATCTCAACCATCCAATACTATATGGCTTTGGGTGAGGCTTCATGGATATATTTAGAATTTTCACAAATTTAGCAAAGATTAAATTCTTTTGACTCCCACTATCAAGAATGAAATGTAGAGGCTTACCTTTTACCCATAATTTAGAGTGAAACAACCTTTCCTTATCATTTGGCCTTTCCTCATAGGTCTATGATGAAGTAATGATGATATTAGGCTCAGCATCTATAATCTCTTCTTTGTCTTCTTCAACTATAGGGTGTGTATGAGGCAAAATAGTAGATGTCGAGTATTGTGACTCAGAAAGCATCAACTTGATGGCTTGACATTCTTCTTTAGAGTGAGTTCCAATTTTGTGGTAATCACACCATTTTCCAATCTTCCCCTTTTGGAGTTTCTTATATTAGAACTCCTTTTGCTTCTAATTTTGGCCTCATGTTTGACCTTCTTAATCACTTTTCCATTTTAAAGGTTGACTCTTCGTATTCTTTCTTCCATGCTTCTGCTTAATATTCACTGTGAACTTGTATTCCTCACCGAAGGTTTCTAAGTTGAAGAGTTTCATTGCCCCCCATATGTACCATTTTAGTCCACCATGATATTTGATAGTCTTATGTTTCTCATTTTTTGGATGCCCAATCTCATAGATAGAGAATGAAAAATGTCAGTGTAATCTTGAATAGATTGGTCCTTACCTTGGCAAAGTTGTTGCCACTATATGTATAGATTATCATATACTCCAATGGGATAGTATTCTTCCTTTACTACATCCATGAAATCATCCCAAGTAGGTTCCACATCAAAGCTAATTTCATTTGTACTAAACCTCTTTTTGTACACTTCCCACCAATTTTTCATGGGTAATGATGCTTTCAAAAGAGCAAAAGTGATCTTTTCTCCATCGATGAATTTATTTAAAAAAAAGTAAGAAGACAATTGATCCAACCAATTTTTTACTACATAAACATTGATTTTGCCTTCAAATGTAGGGATATCAAAATTTTATTGAACCTTGAAGGATGTTAGGGCATTGAAAGGACATTCCATGGATGAGGAGCTAGGGATTGTAGATGAGGATTCAAATTTTTCTATCAAGATTTATTAAATAATTTGGGAAAATTATTGTATCATCTATGCTTATTTCCATTGGAAGGCTTAATTCACCATTTCTGTAAAGGGATTATATATCTTAATGTCATATACCATTTGAGATCATTTGGAGTGAATAGATGGATAGTTTAGAAGCTCTATTGTTTTCCACCCAAGCTTCTTATAGCCTAACCTCGTCCTCGAGATCATACACTCTTAAGATAAAACACTCTGATACCATTGATCTAAAACTCAAAAGTTTTGATTGAAATATATTTCAATAACACTAAAATAACATAGTAACAATGATTTCTCTAAGAAGAGATGTTTATTACTCAATATTACAAATACAAACATATGTTTATCTCTAGGAAGAGATGTTTGATTTTATTTTCAGGTTACATCTTCATTTATACACATTTTTAAGGTATGAGGAGGATGTTTAAAGTCACCAATATCAAGGGAGATTAAATGGTTCAACTTTCATGATTCACAACAATATAAAATTTGAGGAATTACTATTTTTAAAAACTTACTATTTCTAGATTACACTACTAAAATTTAAAATTAAGGTAATTCCATTGGGTTTTTAGGGGTCAAAACCCATTAAGTAGAGATCTTGACATTTCACCATGTTATCCTCATTAATATCTTTCCAAAGATTCAAATGGGGAGTCAATTAGAGCTAATATGCAAAAATTATGGCTCCCAGGAGTTCCATCATCAATTAGGGTAGAACTATCACCTGAATTGTCACTTGAATTATGTCTAAATCATTCCTCCATCCTTAAGCAGAAATGGTCTCAATTGCATCAATATTACTCATCAAGTGTGGTATTTATGTCTTGATTTGATTCTATATGAGATTTTTTGGTGAAGGTCATTCTTGAATAACCCAAATCTTCTCTAGATCAACATGGACCCCTTCCTCATTCATAGCATAACCTAGGTACTAAATTTTTTTAATCTTGAATGTACACTTGTCAAGATTTTCATATAACTTGTGATCTCAAAGAGTTTGAAGCACCTTATAGACATGTTGTATATGTTCCTCTAAATTTATAATATATATTAGTATGTCATCTAGGTAGATGACCACAAATGAGTTGGTGAAAGGTATAAAGATCATCCATCATCCTCATGAAGTTTACAGGTGCGTTAGTCAAGAAAAAAGGAATAAACAACCATTAAAAGAGCCCCTCCTTGGATTTTAATTAAATTTTATATAAATTGATGGGATCAATGGGAATTTGGTGATAACCAAATTTGAGATCAATTTTGGTGAAGAAATTCTCACCACAAAGCTGGTCCAATAGGTCATCAATCCTAGGGAGGGGATAGTGATTATTCATAATGATTTTATTTAGGGATTGATAGTAAATGCAAAGCCTCCATGTTATATATTTATTTGGTGCCAAGATAATCAACCTAGCACAAGGTAAATATCTTGGCCTAATATGACCCCTTTGAATTAATTCTTGAATCTGCCTTTTTATTACATCATTCTCCAAAACTAATTTGTGATACACAAGACTATTAGGTAAAGGTGATCTTGGGATAAAATAAATAGAATGTTTTACCTAGAAATGAAGTGGAACTCCTATGAGTGACTTGAATAATTCATCATATTATCCCATGATTTGTCCTATCTAGTTCTATTGTTGTGTTTATTGTGTAGTCAATACTACAACATCGACTTTCTTAGATCTCTATGGTTTGACCACCATGAGAAAAAATTACTTTGTCTTCTCCATCAATATCTTACATTACTTGGTACTAATCAGGGAGATAGATGTAGGAGGTGGTACCTCTGGTACCTTGTAGCACCATGTTCTAAGAGTGAGGGTGATTCTTCAGGTTCATGATTTATAGATGCCATGTTGATCATACATGAATGGCTAACTAAGGAGTACATCAAAAACATCTAGATTAACCACATAAAACAAGATTTAATCTTAGAAAGGTTTTATTTCATATGAAAGAAGGCACTATTAGGTGACACAGAGGTCTCTTTCTAGGCTCAACCATCCAATACTATATGGCTTTGGGTGAGGCTTCATGGATAGATTTAGACTTTTCACAACTTTAGCAAAGATTCATTTATTTTGGCTTCCACTATTAATAATGAAATGTAGAGGCTTACCTTTTATCCATAATTTATAGTGAAACAACCTTTCCTTATCATATAGCCTTTCCTCATGGGTCTATGATGAAGTAATGATGGTATCAAGCTCAACATCTACAATCTCTTTTTCATCCTCTTTGACTATAGGGTGTGTATGAGGTAGAGTAGTAGATGTCAAGTATTGTGACTTAGAAAGCAGTGACTTAATGGCTTGACATTCTTATTTGGAGTGAGTTATAATTTTATGGTAATCACACCATTTCTCAGTCTTCCCATTCTAATATTTCTTATCTTGGAACTTCTTTTTCTTCTAATTTTGGCCTTGTGTTTGACCTTCTTTCTCACTTTTCCATTTTTAAGGATAAATCTTCATATTCTTTCTTTCATGCTTCTACTCAATCTTCACTATGAACTTGTATGCCTCACTGAGGGTTTCCAAATTGAAGAGTTCTATTTTCCCTCATATGTACCATTTTATTCCACCATGTTATTTGAGAGTCTTATGTTTCTCACTTTCTTGGATTCCCAATGTCAAATATAGAGAATGAAAAATGTCAGTGTAATCTTGAATAGATTGGTCCTTACCTTAGTGAAGTTGTTGCCCCTATATGTATAGATCATCATATGCTTCAATGGGATAGTATTCTTCTTTTACCACTTCCATGAAATCATCTTAAGCAGGTTCCACCTCAATGCCAATGGAATCTATACTGAACCTCTTTTTGTACACTTCCCTCCAATTTTTCAATGGCAGTGATGCTCTCAAAAGAGAAAAAGTGATGTTTTCTCCATCAGTGAATTTATTTATAGAAAATTAAGAAGACAATTGATCTAACCAATTTTATACTACATCAGCATTGATTTTACCTTTAGTTGCAGGGATATAAAAATTCACCTAAACCTTGAATGTTGTTGGGGCACTGAAAGGACCTTCCATGGATGAGGTGCTAGGGAGTGCAAATGATGAACTAAAATTTCCCATTGGGATTTTTTGGAAAATTTGGGTAAATTGTTGCAACATCTATGCTTATTTCCATTAGAGGGATTCATTCACCATTTATTTTAAGGGATTAGATGTCTTGGTACCATATACCATTTGAGGTAATTTGGAGTGAGTTGGTGGATAGTTTGAAAGCTCTATTGTTTTCCACCCAAGCTTCTTATAGCCTAACCTCATCGTCAAGATCATACACTCTCAAGATAAACTGCTCTGATACCATTGATCCAAAACTCATAAGTTTTGAATGAAAGATATTTAAAGAACATGAAAATAAAATATTAATAATTATTTCTTTGAGAAGAGATGTTTTATTACTCGAGATTGTAAATACAAACATATGCTTATCTCTGGGAAGAGATGTCTAACTTTCTTTTTGGGTTACATCTTTATTTATACATATTTTGAAGATAGGAAGAGGATGTGTAAAGTCACCAATATTGAGGGAGATTAAGTGGTTCAACTTTCATGATTCACAATAATATAAAATTTGAGAATTTTTTTTTTGAAATATACTATTTTTAGACTACACTACTAAAATTAAAATTTGAGGCACTTACATTGGGTTTTAGGGGGTCAAAACCTATCAATTGGAGCTCATGTCATCTTACTATGTTCTCCTTGTTATTATCTTTCCAATGGTTCAAATATGGAGTCAATCAAAGCTATGGTGTAAAATTTATGGCTCTCAAAATTTTCATTATCAATTGGGGTGGAATCATCACCCAAATTGTCCCCTGAATTTTTGCCCAGATCATTCCTCCCTCCTTGAGAAGCAATGGTCCCCATTGCATCAATATTACTCATTAGGTATTGTATTTATGTCTTGATTTGATTCTTTGTGAGGGTATTTGGTGAAATCTATTCTCAAATAACCCAAATCTTATTTAGATCAGCATGGACCCCTTCCTCATTCACAACATTACCCAAGTACTAAATTGTTTTCATCCTAAATGTACACTTGTCAAGATTTGCATATAACTTGTGCTCTTGAAGAGTTTGAAGCACCTTAAAATTATATTTCAGATGTTCCTCCCATGTTCTACTATAGATGAGTATGTCATCTAGGTAGACAGCAATGAATGAGTTGTTGAAGGGTCACAGGATGTCATCCATCATCTTCATGAAGGTTATAGGTGCATTAGTCAAGCTAAAAGGCATAACCAATAATTTGAAGAGCCCATCCTTGGATTTGAATTTAGTATTCCATACATTAGTGGGATCAATGGGAATTTTGTGATAGCTATATTTGAGATCAATTTTGGTGAAGAACTTTACATCAAAGAGCTAGTCCAGTAGGTCATCAATCCTAAGGAGGGGGTAACATTTCTTCATAGTGATTTTAGTCAAGGATCGATAGTTAATACAAAGCCTCCATGTTACATATTTATTTGGTGCTAAGATAATCAAGATACCATAGGGAAAATAGCTTAGACTGATGTGACCCTTTTAAATCAATTCTTGAATCTACCTTTTTATCTCATCATTCTCCAAAACTGATCTATGATACACAAGATTATTAGGCAAAGGTGATATTGGGATAAATTGATATAATGTTTTACCTAGAAGTTAAGTGGAACTCCCATGGGTGACTTGAATAAGTCATCATATTCTTTGATGATTTTTCCCATCTAATTCTATTGCTATGTTGATTATGTAGTTAGGATTGCAACATCAACCTTCTTAAATCTTTGTGGTTTAGCCACAATGAGAATGAATTAGTTTATCTTCTCTACCAATCTATTAAATATTTTGGCACTAATCAGGGAGATAGATGTGGGAGGTGGTACCTCTAGTACCCTATAACACCATGTTCTAAGAGTGAGGGTGATTCTTTGGGTTCATGATTCATAAATGCCATGTCGATCATACATGAATGGCTGACTAAGGAGTACATCAAAAACATTTAGATTTACCAAATCACACAATACTTCATCTTGGAAAGGTTTTATTACATATGAAATAAGACACTGATGGGTGACATAGAGGTCTCTTCCAAGGCTCAACCATCCAATATTGTATGGCTTTGGATGAGGCTTCATGGATATATTTAGACTTTTCACAATTTTAACAGAGTTTAAAATCCTTTTGACCCCCACTATCAAGAATGAAATGTAGAGACTTATCTTTTAACCATAATTTAGAGTGAAACAACCTTTCCTTGTCATTTAGCCTTTCCTTATAGGTATGTGATGAAGTAATGATGGTATTGGGCTTAACATCTACAATCTCTTCTTCATCCTCTTCAATTACAAGGTGTGTATGAGGAAGAGGAGTAGATGTCGAGTATTATGACTCAAAAAGGAGTGAATTGATGACTCCACATTATTATTTGGAGTGAGTTTTTTTTTTAGTAATCTCACTTTGTTGGATTCCCAATCTCATAGACAAAGAATGAAAAATGTTAGTTTAATCTTGAATAGATTGGTCCTTACCTTAGAGAATTTGTTGTCATTATATGTACAAATCACCATATGTTCCAATGGTAAAGTATTCTTCCTTTACCTCTTTTATGAACTCATCCCAAGTGTGTTCCACCTCAAGGCCAATGTCATCTATACTAAACCTCTTTTAGTACACTTCCCACCAATTTTTCATGGGTAATGATGCTTTCAAAAAACCAAAAGTGATCTTTTCTCCATCAGTGAATTTATTTACAAAAAAGTAGGAAGATAATTGATCTAACTAATTTTCTACTATATTAGCATTGATTTTGCCTTCAAATTTAGGGATATAAAAATTCACCTAAACCTAGAAGGGTGTTGGGGCACTGAAAGGATGTTCCATGGATGAGGAGCCAGGGAGTGTAGATGAGGAGCCATAATTTCCCATCAAGATTTATTGGAGAAGTTTGGAAAAGTGTTGTAGCATATGCACTTATTTCCATTGGAGGGATTCATTCACCATTTATTTGAAGGGATCAGATGTCTTAGTCTCATCTACCATTTGAGGTTATTTGGAGTGAATAGGTGGATAGTTTGGAAGCTTTGTTGTTTTCCACCCAAGCTTATTGTAGCATGACCTCATCCTCGAGATCATACATTATAAAAACAAACCACTATGATACCACTGATCCAAAACTCAATTTTTTTGATTGAAATATATTTCCATAACATGTAAATAACATAGTAATAATGATTTCTCTAAGAAGAGATGTTTTATTACTTAAGATTGCAAATACAAACATATGCTTATTTTTGGGAAGAAATGTATGATTTCCTTTTTAGGTTACATCTTAATTTATACATATTTTAAAGGTAGGAGGAAGATGTATAAATTCACCAATCTTGAGAGAGATTAAGTGGTTCAAATTCCATGATTCACAAAAATATAGAATTCAAGGAATTACTATTTTTTGAAACTTACTTTTTTAGACTCTAATACTAAAATTTAAATTTGAGGCACCTATATTGGGTTTTTAGGGGTCAAAACACTTTGATCAAATATCATACCATATCAGTATGTTCTCCTTGTTCTTATATTTCTAATGGTTCAAACGGGGAGTCAATCATAGCTATGGTGTAAAATTTATGGCTCTCAAAAGTTCTATCATCAATTAGGGTAGAATCGTCACTTGAATTATCACCTAAATTATTGCTTAGATCATTCCTCCATCCTTGAGAAGTAATGGTCCCCATTGAATCAATATTCATCATCAAGTGTGGTATTTTTGTCTTTATTTTATTCTCTATGAGGGTCCTTAGTGAAGTCCATTCTTGAATAACCCAAATCTTCTTCAAATTGACATGGACCCCTTCCTCATTCATAATGTTCCCCAGGTAATAAATTATTTTCATCTTGAATGTGCACTTGTCAATATTTTTATACAACTTGTGATCCTAAAGAGTTTGAATCACCTTACAGACATGTTACAAATTTTCCTCCCTTTTTCTATTGTAGATGAGTATGTCATCTAGGTAGACAACCACCAATGAATTAGTGAAGGGTCAAAAGATGTCATCCATCATCCTCATGAAGGTTGTAGGTACGTTAGTCAAGCCAAAACTCATAACTACCATTTGAAGATCCCCTCTTTAGATTGGAATTTATTCTTCTAAACATCAATGGGATTGATGGGAATTTAGTGATAGCCATATTTGAGATCAATTTTGGTGAAGAAATTCACACCATGGAGCTGGTCCAGTAGGTCATCAATCTTGGGGAGGAGGTAGCAATTTTTCATAGTGATTTTATTTAGGGATCGATAATCAATACAAAGCTTTCATTTTACATCTTTATTTGGTGCTAGGATAATTGGGTTGCCACAGGGTGAAGAGATTGACTTGATGTGACCCTTTTGAATCAATTCCTAAATCTGCTTTTTTATCTTATCATTATCCAAAATTGATCTATGATATATAGTACTATTAGGTAAAGGTGATCCTAGGATCAAATCAATAGAATGTTTTACTTGGTAGTGAAGTGGAACTCCCATGGGTGACTTGAATAAGTCATCATATTCTCCCATGATTTGTCTTATTTACTTCTATTGTTATGTTGATTTTGTAGTTAGAACTGCAACATTGGCCTTGTTGGATCTCTGTGGTTTGACCACTGTGAGAACAAATTGATTTATCTTTTCCACCAATATTTTACATTTCTTGGTACTAATTAGGGAGATAGATGTGGTAGGTGGTACCTCTAGTATCTTGTAGTGTCACATTCCAAAAATGAGGGTGATTCTTTAGGTTTGTGATTCATTGATTCCATTTTGATCATACATAAATGGATAACAAATAAGTACATCACAAACATCTATATTGACCACATCACACAAGACTTCATCTTGGAAAGGTTTTATTTCATATGAAAGAAGACACTAATGGGTGACATAGAGGTCTCTTCCCAAGCTCAGCCATCCAATATTGTATGGCTTTGGGTGAGGTTTCATGGATAGATTTAGACTTGTCACAACTTTAGAAGAGATTAAATTATTTTGACTCCCACTATCAAGATTAAAATGTAGAGGCTTACCTTTTACCCAAAATTTAGAGTGAAACAACCTTTCCTTGTCATTCGGCCTTTCCTCACAAGTCTAGGATGAAGCAATGGTGTTATCAAGCTTATCATCTACAATCTCTTCTTTGTCCTCTTTGACTATAGGTTGTGTATGAGGTAGAGTAGTAGATGTCAAGTATTGTGACTCAGAAAGCAATGACTTGATGGCTTGACATTTTTATTTGGAGTGAGTTCCAATTTTGTGGTAATCACACCATTTCTTAGTCTTTCCCTTTTGGGGTTTTTTTAATCTTAGAAATCCTTTTTCTTCCAATTTTGGCCTCATGTTTGACCTTATTTGTCACTTTTCCCTTTTGAAGGTTAACTCTTCATATTATTTTCTTCCATGCTTCTGCTCAATCTTCATAATGAACTTGTATGCCTAACTGAGGGTTACTAAATTGAAGAGTTATATTTCCCCTCATATATACCATTGTAGTCCACCATGATATTTGAGATTCTTATTTTTATCACTTTCTTGGATGTCCAATCTCATAGATAGATATTGAAAAATGTTAGTGTAATCTTGAATAGATTGGTCCTTACCTTGGCAAAGTTGTTACCACTGATGTACCTATCATCATATGATATAATGGGATAGTATTCTTTCTTTTATACTTCCATGAAATCATTCCAAGTAGGTTCCACATCAAGGCCAATGTCATCTATATTAAACCTATTTTTGTACACTTACGACCAATTTTTCATGGTAAATGATTCTTTTAAAAGAGCAAAAGTGATCTTTTCTCCATCGATGAATTTATTTATAGAAAAGTAAGAAGATAATTGATCCAACCAGTTTTATAAAGCATTAGCATTTATTTTTCCTTAAAGTTTAGGGATATAAAAATTCACCTATACCTTTAAAGGTGTTGGGGCACTGAAAGGATGTTCCATGGACGAGGAGCTAAGGAGTGCAGATGAGGAGCTAACATTTCCCAACAAGATTTATTGGAAAATTTGGGGGAATTATTTCAGCATCTATGATTATTGTCATTGCAGGTATTTATCACCATTTATTTGAAGGGATTATATGTCTCAGTTCCATCCACCATTTCAGGTCATTTGGAGTAAATAGGTGGATAGTTTGGAAGATATGTTGTTTTCCACCCAAGCTTCTTATAGCCTGACCTCATCCTCAAGATAATACACTCTCAAGACAAACCACTCTAATAATACTAATCCAAAAATTCTAAGTTTTGATTGAAATATATTTTGATAACATGAAAATAACATAATAACAATGGTTTCTCTAAGAAGAGATGTTTTATCACTCAAGATTGCAAATACAAACATAGGATTATTTTTGAAAAGAGATGTCTGATTTCTTTTGTGGGTTACATCTTCATTTATACACATTTTAAGGTAGGAGGATGATGTATAAAGTCACCAATCTCTAGGGATATTAATTGTTTTGAATTCCATGATTCACAATAATCTGAAATTTGAAGAATTATTATTTTTAGACTACATTGCTAAAATTGAAATTTGAGACACTTTCATTGGGTTTTGGGGTGTCAAAACGCATTGTTCAAGGCTCATGACATTTGAACACATTCTCCTCATCCTTATTTTTCCAACGGTTCAAATGGGGAGTCAATTAGAACTATGGTTCAAAAGTTATGGCTTTTATAAGTTTTATCATCAATTGGGGTAGAACCATCACCCAAATTATTGCCTGAATTGTTGCCTAGATCACATATTCATGTCATGTAGTGTATATTTTTGTGTTTATTGATCATTATAATGTGTGTATTTTTTTGGTTATATATATTTTATATGGAATAGATTTATTTTTACTATGATATTGGTTCTCTATTTGAAATCACATATATTTATATTATGTGCACTATATTGATGTTTTCATGATTTATAATATGCAGCTCATCTGATTATTATCACTACATGATTAATTTATATCTCTAATTAAAATTGACACTTATATAACAATTTCCTTGGATTACATGTTTCCTATAGGCTTGAATGCTAAAATAATTCTATGAGGATATATCTTCTCATGTTTTTTATAAATAATTTGCATGATTATAATTTTTTAGATATAGCATAAGACGTGCATAACTCTTTATTTTGATATAAGTGATTTACAAGCATCATCTATCATATCAAAATGGGAGGATACAATGGGATTATTATAGAAACTTAAGTTATGGTAGATATACATTTCACATTCTGAGATAAATTATATGATTCAAATATGTTAGATTTAGAAGATTAATACATATTTGGACATTTGACATGATAATGATAAATAATTGAGAAATATTATGATATATTTATATAATTTTTTTAAAATTATACACTAATTTGAGGGACAAATGGGCCATAAGGGGGCATGGAATTTATTATTGCAAACACTATTCTATTTTATATTGAGAGTTGGTGGGGAGAAATATTACTATGTTAGGTTTATGTTTGTATGCAGTAGCTGATCCTTTTATAAATTAAAATATTTTGGAGTTCCAAATCTACATAAAACCTATTTTAGAGTTCCACTTTTATATAAAAAATTGTTTTGGGGTTCCATTTTTACATACAAATCTTATTCAAGTTTCACTTTGACATATGAACCAAATTTTTGAGTTCCACAAAAGAGTTACTAAAATATACATAGTAGTGTGGTTGAGTTTAATACAACACTAAACTTATATAAATCCTACTCCAATTGTAATTGAGGCACTTAAACACTAAAACCTAAGGTTTGGGTGGTTTCATCTCCTCAAATCTTGATCACCCCATGATATTTTTCTGGAAAATTAATTAGTGGAAGCTTGGTTAACATACCATTATGTGTATTTTTATTTTTATTTTCATTTGTAAAAATATCAATTAATTATGTTTTTTAATATTTATTATCATGATAATATATTGATTTATGCATGGTTTATTTCTAGTTTCACATGGATCAAATGGTAAATTATATTCATACCTATCAATACCAAGTGTGGTTATCACAAGCACCAAATTTCTTATTTTATCCTTTTAATTTATAATTTTTAATTACATATGAAAAGGGGCATCTATATAAACCTAAATTTGGTATTAGACACTTTAAAAACATTAAATTTTATATTCATGGGTAATGAACATGCATTTCACTCTTGAACAAACTTTTCCTTTATCTATCTACCCATCTATTATCTTGGCTAATTCTATTTTCTAGATACACCTATTTAGGATAAGCTAAGACTATATAGTAACATCTTTGAATCTAAGAGAGACCTTCTCCATATATCAAATCACATTTTAAACTTATAGTACCATTTAATTTTTTTTTGTAATATTGGTATATTATTCTTAATTTAGCTAAAGGCTCTGAGTAATAAAATTAGTCAATAATTATGTCATAATTAACTTACTAATTTGTTACTTTGGATTCTTGTTTAGACTTTCTACAAATAGCAAGTGAATAGAGAGAAATATAACTTAGCTTAGAACTATGTTGATTTGATTGAGATAGAGGATGATATTGATTGTGTAGGACTAGAACACTATCATAAATTGAGATCAGGACTTTATTTTCTAATTAAACAAGAGTTCTAGAAATAGATAAGAGTGGAACTAGTGTTGTAGTCTACCTTTGTCACTATTATCTTGAGGATAAGAGCTTTCTAAGTTGTGTTCAGTAGTCTTGTGTGACCCTATCTATAAAGTTTTGGTATTTATAAGTTTATATAACTCCCTATAGAGTATATTTTCTCTCTAAATCCTATCTTTTATTATACTTTGGCCAATTTTGAATAATATGGGGGTTAGTGTGTGTAAGATGTATTGGACATGCTTCACACCCTGTATGAGGGCATGTTGGCTACATACTAATACTCTAAATAGGGATCAATCCATATGTAGTTCTCCCTTTAAAAGTACTTGGTGTAATTGTGATATGAGAATGAAAGGAAATGCTAAATTGGGTGTGCTTGAGATGACTAGGGACTAGTGTAAGGATTCAAGTAATCTATAAATAGTATTGGATGGTTGTATACAAAGAATAGGGAAATGTGCTTGAGTAGTCTTGCTTGTATTCTTGTTTGCTTTGTGATATTTTTCAACCCTTTCCAAATGATATTTGAATGGGATTTTATAGGGATATATTGGTCTTGGATTGAATTTTTTCATGATAGGCTGACAAGGATAAATATGGGGAATAAAAAGGAATTAACCTTTGAGGCCAAAAATGAGCTTGGATAATAGCACCAAAATTGGATAAGAGTGGCATTGGTGATATAGTCCTAGTGTGGTATTGTTATCTTGGGTAGATAGGACCTAGGGGATGGATAGGTCATGAAAAGAGGAGTCTGGCTCAACTATAATTGAGTCTATAAGGCTACATATGACTAGGAATTAGTGAAAACAAGCCTATGAGGGTCATGAGGGTAAGCAAGAGGGACCTATGGGTTGAATGTCATTATCCATGCTCAATTTATCAATTTTTGCATTTTATATGACTACATTTACCCCCCCTTTATTTTATTGACACAACAAAGTGAAATACTAGGATAAAAGAAAAATAGAAAATGTACCTGAACTCACCTATAAGGATGAAGATCATGAAGCTATGTGATGTTGGGTATGCATAGATATATCATGTTGTGAATTGTAAATCTATAAGATAAAACAAAGAGTAGATTAGTTCTTACTAGATACGCTATATCTAAAATAAGAACATACAAATCTAGGTAAGAGAGAGCAAGAGAAAAGAACAAATACACCTCACCAGGTATGTAGACTAATATAAAACCTATTATGATGCTGATTAATGCTGAGTAATTTTAGATGATGCTTGCACCAAGAGTAATATCACAAATAGAGCTGAGTGCTTAATTCCCCTAAAAGTGGCTCAAGAATGCAAAGGCTATCCCTTTGGCTCCATCATCACCCAATAAGTGAAGCTATGTGGTCATGCATATGTTGATTGATGTTTGGACTATGTGCCCAATCCCTCTAAATAGGTGGCTCAAGAATACAAGGGCTAGTTAGACCTTTAGATCCATCATTACCCCATGAAATGAAGATATAAAGTGATACCAGTATGAAATGTGTGTCATATGAGATTTATCTTAAAGCCCATAAATGTACTATGATATTATAATGTTGGCATGGATAGATGAATGTATACTAAACTAGGCCACTCTTAGTCACTCCAAAAGATGGAGATTTGGCTTGTATGAAAGTCACTTCAAAATTGAGAATCTAGCTTATGTGGAAGTCACTTGGGAACTAAAGAACTCAAGAATTTGGAGGATAGGCTTGTATGAAAACCACTTTGAAATGATTCCAACCACCTATAGATGGAGTAAGGCATGCAACTACTAAGAATTTCTAGACAATGCTGAACTAAGAAAGAAAAGAAACAAATGTGATACACACATTACCTCCAATCACTAATGTCTAGAACATGGATTCTGATCTAGACATTATAACAACTACCATATCTAAAAATAGAATTGAGATCCATAATTACATGTATGATACCCTCTATATCTATATTATTTGAGCAAAATGTGTACCAAAACTACTAATTCTAAACTGGTCTAGTTTTGGAAATCTATAGCTGAACCTTCTTTTTTCTGCTTTTGGAAGTTTTAGTTTTTTTGTTGTTTGGATAAGAGTGCTAGAAATAGACAATAATTCCACCAATGTTTAGGTCTATTCTTATTACTTTTATCTTGGGCCAAATATGATGACTATTCTAGATTCTTCACTATCTTCTTGGTCTATTCTTACTGGTTTGATGTCTGGTTTTTATTCTAAGTGTTCTAAAACAAGATTTTTTGGTTGATAGGAGCTCTAATGTCTATGATAAAACCCTTATTTATTTCCCCCTCTTTTGAGGGTATGAATAGAGACCCTAAAATGACTACCCTCAGAAGAAAGAGCCTTGCAAGTGTGTTATGATAAAAATATATGATATAATAATGATGATTGACAATATATCTCAAGATATAGCATGGTTTGTATTGACAAATTATTAGATCAATAGGGGTATGCCTAGATAGATATAATAATATAAAATCATGTGTAATATACTAAACTAGAATTGGAAGTGTTAGTTGTTAGTTGGAGGGATGGAACATGATGTCCATCATGGCATCTAAGAAAGTAGGATAATGCATGATTTGAATCATGGCATTGCAAACAATCAAAAGCTATCAAGAAACAAGCACACAAGGTAATAAATAAGAAGTGTACAAGAGTATCCAAGGGGCCAATCAAACAAAATACATGGGAACATGTCACTCAAACTAGAAATTAAGCATATAAGGCATGTTCAAATGCCACATACACATACAATTGAAACAAGCAAGTTGGCATGAAAGTCATAATCACATAGAATGGTATAGGTAAGGGACATTGGAAAATGTCCAAAGGTACATACATTAATAGAAGCAAAGGACATTGGCAAATGTCCTAAGGCACATATTGTAAATAAGTAGGAACTAGGAATGAAATCACATCAAACTATGCTAATAAATAACATAAATCATGTAAAGAGTAGAAAATACAATAGCATTTAACTAATCAAATCAAGAGTGAAATTGTGTAAGACATGTTAGTACAATATTAGGTATATGAAAATAAATACATGAGTGCTAAATACTAGTGAGTGCTGATAGAGTAATCTATGTAAGATAGTAAATAATGTACATCGACATCATAACTAGAGTGTGTAGTGTAGAAATGACATAACCTATATGGTGTAGTCATGTATAAGATGCCCTAGGGGGAAGATATATCAATGTACATCTTTTATGTAGGAGTAGGATGCCCCCTCAATGGGTAGAGTGAAGAAATAAAGGGTTTAGAAGTCACTACACACACTCAAAGAAGATCAAGTAAAGCATGGTAATGTAGATAAATTGACAAATAATAACATAAAATAGCAAATTTAAGTCTAGCATAGTAGTATAAATTTAAATCATGGAGGATGCATATAATGAAGATGTTTTTGTGTTTGTGACATATTTGAATGTTTTTGGAATTTTTGATATGTTATATTATTTTTGTATTTTGTAGAATATTAGCTATGTAAAATCAATCAAATTAAACTATGTAAAATTAAGATTAGAAAAGGTGATACGAACCAATGAGTCTCATGGGAGACTCCCTATCATGGTGTCATGTATCAAGGAGTGAAATCGTGTGTGATCATGAAACATGATGGAAATGTTAAGACTATGGATCTGAAAGCTGTATATGTTGTAAATGCTTTGAAATATCTAAAGTGGGAACTAACTATGGTGTCACCCTATAACTCTAAGAATTAGATGCAATTATAGGGCTCTTAGGGACCCATATGTAGTAGGAAAATCTCTCTGAATATGTTCTCTATGTGTAGATGCATGAGATCTCAATGAGACTACCTTGAGTGTGAACACTATAGCTAGAAGCTATCTAAAATCCTAAAGCTATGGAGTTGTATGAACCCTCTATGCTAGTAATGGATGCTTAAATTGTGTCTAAATCTATACTAGAGCAAGAACTAGAATTGGTAGATAAACTATAACTAGTGGTAAATCTGAAATTGGTGATTATGGAATAGTAGATGGCTCTAAAGTGGAGAGTGGTAATTCATATGGAACTCCACCAACTATAACAACATAATTAGTGTGAATGAATTTCATGCATTTGTGAACTGTATAATGTAATACATGAAGTTTTTAAATCCATGGTTGACCGAGTAACATATCAAAAACTCCTACACTAGGAACAATAGTAAATGGTGTGGCCACATGTGTTGGACCCACCTATAGAGGCAGTACAATCTCACCCAATGAACTCTATATGTTTCCATTGAATCTAATGATAACTATGTCTATCAAGGTGATATATTGATATGAATATCCCAAATTCTATAATAATGTCATAGTGCACATATTCACATTAGATTCATTATCTATGAGAACACTATGAATGGGATCATTATGAATGTGAGCTCTAATAAAGAGTGCATGATAATATGTATCATCATGAATGATCTCTTACTCTAAGAAGGAGATGAAAGGTCAAGCTGTAACTCTAAAATTGTATACACCAATCATGTTTCTCATAGGGTGTAACTCAATTAAAGGTGCCTTGTATTTATCTAATGGGGTATGTACATGATATGCATGGTGAACCCCTGATGTATCCCTTGTCTCCTATTTGGAATGTTATGGAAAAGGATATGAAAATATTTTCAAAGCTTTATCTTGTGTTTGCTTTTCTTGAGGAGGCTTAACTAAAGTGACAAGATTAAGATGATTGCCATCTATTAAATTTGGTATCTTGTGTCTCAAATTAATGCATTTGTTTGTTGTATGGCTTGGTACCCTATGAAACTCAAAAAATGCACGTTGATCATATCCCTATGGAAGAGGATTCATTGGGTCAACTTCCTAAATAGGAGGTAGAGATATGATGTTACATTCTAATAATTATTATAAAACTCTAGCAAGAGAAATAGGTAGATTGGTAAATATACGTCGAGGAGGTGTTGATAAAACCACTCATTAAGGGGGCTCTAAAGCCACATTATCTATAGGTTGGTTCTGATTCTTGTTATCATTGAGCTTTAATTTGTATGGGACTTTACTATTACTCTTTTTTATTTTGACTGAGATGCTTGTGTACTTGAGTTTGCCCATTGAAATTAACTTGACTTCTCTTTCCTTTAGTGTGTGACACAATTTAGTGAAGGAAGAGAATATTTTGAACATAATTGATTAATGTAAGGTTGGTAAGAGACTCTATTTAAAAAGATCTTATAATTATTGTTCATCCATGGGCTAGTCATTTTAGCCAAGATAGTTTTATATCAAAGACCATAATCTGTGAGATGATCATTTGACCTTTGTTTTTATTGTGTAACTTGGGCATATGAAACCTTGTCACCAATATTAATGCTGAAATGAACTAGGAACATGTTGGATAAAGGATTAAATGCACTAATTGACTGATTAGGTAAACTATAGAACCATTGTAAATCATAATCCTTTAGGCTCCATGGAAAAATATTCAAATGTAGCTATTCCTTTCATACATAGTCCAAGAATTCTACATGAAAACCTATTAAATGTATCTTTGGATCATGCTTGCCATCATAAAAAGTAAGCTTAGGCGAAAAAAAACTTTGTGGCAAGGGTGTGGAAGCAATGTGACATGCTAATGGTGTATGCAGTAGAGAAAAAGAGTCCAAATCTGATATAGGTCTAAAGGAACATTGCTCAAGTGTATCACCTTGTATTTTAGAGATCTTATCTTTTACACAATGGCTACCACATCAAGAGACAAAGATGTACTAGCTATAGCTAGTGGCATAGAAGAAGGTTGGGCTACTATAGGGGGTTGTTGAGATATAGTTACCCTTGTATTGTCATTTGAAATTGGTTATTTTGTGGTTTGAGAAGATTGACCATTATTCACTCTTTGGTGTTGTTCTTATAGTATTTTAAGCATGTCATCTTGCATGTCAGAGTGTTTGGTTAGGAGTTCTTAAAGTTCCCTTTTATCAGTTTCATCAAAACTAGTGTATTGGGCCTTTGTTAAGGTAGGAAAACCATTTTAAATATGTTTAAATGTTTTGAAAAAAAATTTAAGAGGTAAAGTTTTAGAAAAGGCAAGTACTGCATATAAAAAATGTAGAGTCCTAAAAATAGTGAACTGGAAATTACACAAAAAGGATACAAAGCTCACAAACATGTAAGGTGATACCTCAAGAAGTGAATAGGAGCTAGTACATGCAACTAGGATTTTGATAATGATATTTTTGAAAAATATTATGGATTTTGAAAATGAAATTGGATTTTTGATTTAAATATGCAACTAAAATTTCAAAAAAATATTTGAAAATGCTTGTTTGAATAGGACCTAGTATGTGTAACTAGGGTTTTGAGAAATATATATATATTTTAAATTACTATTGAATTTTGAATTTTTGAAGGGATTTTCTTATTTTAAAATGATATAAAAATTCAAAAAATTATTGGAAATTTACTAGAAAAATACTAGGACCTAGTATGGGCAATTAGGGTTTAAAATAAAATTATTTTAAAATTTACTACTAAATTTTAAAATTTGAAATGAATTTATGATTTAAATATTGAACTAAAAATTCAAAAATTTATTGGAAAAATCAATAGGAATTTTACCATAAGGTTTTTAGGGATTTAATGTGCAACGAAGTAAGTTGGGTTCACCAAATGATTTAACTTTTTGGGGAATATTGGTGTATTATTCTTAATTTAGTTAAAGGATCTAAGTAATAAAGTTAGTCAATAATTATGTCATAATTAACTTACTAATTTTTTAATTTTGACTATTGTTTAGACTTTATAAAAATAGCAAGTGAATAGAGAGAAATATAACTTCGCTTAGAACTGTGCTGATCTGATTGAGATAGAGGCTGATATTGACTATGCAAGACTAGGACACTATCACAAACTAAGATCTTGTCTTCATTTTTTGATTAGATAGGAGCATTATAATTGGGTAGGAGTGGCACTAACACTATAGCCCACCTCCACTACTATTGTCCTAAGGATCTGAGCTTTTTAAGTTTTGTTCAGTAGGTTTGTGTGACCCTATCTCTGAAGTTTTAGTAGTTGGATGTCTATAGAGCTCCTTGTATAATATATTTTATCTTCAAACCCTATCTTTTGTTATAATTTATCCAATTTCAAACAATATGGGGAGTTAGTGTGTGTAAGATGTACTAGATGTACTTCACACCTTGTGTGTGGGCACATTACTTACATACCAATACTCTGAAGAGGGATCAAGCCATAGGTAGTTCTCCCTTTGAAAGTGCTTGGTGAAATTATGATGTGATAATGCAAGGAAATGATAAAATAGGTGTGCTTGAGATGACTAAAAATTGGTATAAGGATTTGAATAAGTTTGAAATAATATTGGATGGCTATATGCAGAGAATAGGAAAATGTGCTTAAGTAGTCTTACTTGTATCCTTACTTGCTTTGTGATATTTTCCAACCATTTACAAATGATCTTTGAATGGGATTTTATAGGGATATATGATCATGGATTGAATTTTCTCATGATAGCATGACAAGGATAAGGATGGGAAATCCAAATGAATTGACCATTGGGGACAAAAATGAGGTTGGACAATAATGCTAAAAGTGGATAAGAGTGGCATTGGTTCTATATTCCTAGTGTGGCATTATTAACTTGGGCATACAGGACCTAGGAGGATGGATTGGTCATGAAAAGAGGAGTCTGGCTCAGTTAGGATCAAGTTTGGAAGGCTAAAAATGACTGGGAATTAGTGAAAACAATCTTATGAGGGTTATGAAAGTAAGAAAGAGGGACCTATGGGTTGGATGTCATTAGCCATGCTCAAATTACCAATTTTTGCATTTTATATGACTAAAAATACACTACATGTAACACATAGATAGTGTTATTTATTTTAGGGGTTTGCCTATATTGGCATTATCTAGGTTAACTCAATTGTTATTTTTCAAATTGGGAAGTCTACATTAGGTTTGCCTAGATATGTTTCATGGGTCAGTTGTATCAAGAATTAATGAATATCATCTACAAATAAAATTCATTCCATAGGATATACTCACTTGACCATCACATTGAGAATCTCATGGAAACTAGAGGAATAAATTAAAATTATATTGAGACATTATTAAAAGTGTATACACATCCAAAAACATTCAAGGATAAGTGTATATATCAAAGTTTAAGAACAAAAACTCAAATTTACATGGAAGAAAGTGCAAAACAATAAAAACAACATTATTTCCATTAAGTTCTTATGTGTGGTCTCATATTCCTTTATCTGAGTATCCTTGTGTTCATGTACATTCTAAAATATTCTAAATATCATATTTCCATGTTTTACATTTATTTTGAGATTGTTTGTCTACTATGTCCATTTACCCACATAAATTTAGAACTCTAGTTTTAATTCCCTTGATTTTTCCAATAGATTTATGGTTTAGTAGTTTTTTAAAATCTAAGGTACATGTAATATTTATGCAATTGTATTCCTAATTTTCATAATGGAATTTTATCACTAACATTTACCCCTCATATACCTATGACCTCTCTTTCTTGAAAAATTATCTCATCCTCTTAACTTCCTCCACATAAATATTTAAAATTAGTCTCTCTTATTTCATGATATTTCCTTGTATCCTCTACCTCTAATCTAGGAGGATATAAGACACTAGATCTTACCATATTTATGAGGTGTTTCTCAAAATCCATTATGCTAATGTCATCAACTTATACATCAAGTTACTTACCAAATGCTAAAGTTCAAGATCCAACTCACCCTCTATGTTCACCACACCTCTTACATTTCAATATTATAAAAAATTTATGATAGTTTTAGAGGTGTTTAGAGTGCTTAAGGGGCTTAGTATACCTTACCTCGCATATTTAGATATGTGAAACTCTATATGATGAATTAGGTGCCTTAAAAAGTTGATATAGTCCAAAATAAGATCATACCCAAAAAATTTAGGTCACATCAACTAAACTAGATTAATCTAGATTTAAGCTATCTCCTTATGCACTATTTCACTTTTCTAGATGACCCCAAATTGGTGCAAGGAACTATATATCTCTATATCACTTGTAGATACTCTTTGTACTCACTCATGTGTTCTTTTGAAACACCAATAAAAATCACTAAAATAATATTTATCACACATATAACCTATACTATACCATTGTAAACTTATATAACATCAATTCAAACACCATGAAATAATCTAGTATTGTACATATCACATGAAATATGTGGCATATAATACCAAGCATGCAGACACATGCCACTCTTGAATTATTCTATAATACCTTGTAACATATTGCACATAAGTCGAGTTCAGTGCTTGACCCAACATCCATGTAACATGACTCTTCTATCATATGGCATGCCAAGATGAAATATTTAGGCATACACCATGTCATGCATCTAATTATGAATACATCACTAATGGAAGGGTAGCTATCACACCTACAAGGAATTCTAACTTTCACATAAGAAAAATTTGAACTATTTTATAAGAGTCTACTATTGCAAGCATATGTTATAAATGTTTCATTAGAATGATATATTTTAAGATAACAAACATGATAGGACACACATAGGAAAATCACATAGTTTCCAAGTGAGAATTGATTTTCCTATTTACTAATTAGACATGGATAAAATCATCTCAAATATTTTCATGCCTTGATCATATTGTATTATACAATTTCTTCCAAGACTAGGTAAATCAATTAGGACTTTTATCCCCATCTAATAAAAGGAACCTAATTTCTTTGCCCTATATAATGATACCATAATATAGAATAAATGTTCATTATTTTTATCCCTTTCTTATCATAATAAATTTCATTCCTTTTCCTATTATGCATTTTACACATGTAATTTATCCTATTCTTTCTATTGAAAAAAAGTGGAAAAATCATCTAAGATCAGGTGTTGAGTGTGTAACATTTGTTTCCAAACCAATTTATTATATTCCTTTGGATGATCTACACTCCAATTTTTTTATTTTTTTTTCACAAACACATTTTACATTTAACCACCTTAAATCTATTTAAGTAGGTTATCCACTAGATTTCCATTCGGGCCCTACATCAATGGTATCGAAGCATACACACTTCATATCATTTTCAATGGTAACATAACATAAATTTTCACACCTTCATGTACTTATTATTATATTAAAATATATATAATTAATTTTAAAATATGTTTTCCATTTTATTCTAAATTTTAATCATGGGAAAGGAAAGCAAGAAGGAAAATAAATGCTATATGGATGTGTCTCTTTCAAATTCTATGTATGAGAGCATGTCCTTACTCAAGGATATCTAAGATCTCTAAAATCATAATAAATATTTTTAATATGCTCTCTAGTCTAAGGAAAAATTATTCAATAATTTCATGGAGTATCTAATAAATATAATGATGCATATTTTTAATTTTATTAAGCCTATCTACCTTAATGTTGTTCAAGCCAAGGATAAATGTTTTCCTATTATGTGGAATCTACAACAAGAGATTTATATCAATGAGAAATAAATTTATCTAATTAAATTTTATTGTAAGAATTTTCAAGAAAAAAACTATTTAGTTGTATTTTACCATTTTCCCAATTATGACATGTGATACAAAGACAATGATGGATAAGAACTTGGTGATGCATAGTCATTCCCCGCAATCTGATTCATCAAAAATAATGTTTAGTAGTTTTGATAAATACACCAATGGAATTATTTACAATATGATAAATCAAATGGGATATGAATTTTGGGGACAATAAAAGAAGGTACAAGGCATAATCTATCCCTTCCATAAAAATATGAGACTATGCAACATGGGTCTTAAATACACCAGTTGTAGTAAGCAAAGAAAAATTTATACATGTTTCACCATATGTGAGGACCAAGAATGATTCCATCACACTCTGTGTAAAATAAATTAGATATTTCCACTCTTGTGTCAACTCAACACCCCTCTCATAGAGCTAAATAAGTTGTGCAAGCATCCCAAAAATGCTTCAAACATAAGTCACTATTTAATCAAGTGAAATATTCGTATTTATGTTCCACACATAAGAAAATTAAGACACATGTAGGATTATCAATTAAAAACTCAATCCACCACAATGCCAAATGTGGCATACACCTTCACAACAATGTTGTAGACAATCATAATTTCAAACTTTTTGGTATCAACCTACATAGAAGAAGCATAATGTAAATGTAAATACTTTAAATTATAATAGATTTATGTAAGATGAATGGTGATAAATGCATGTTCCTTGATAGAAACCTATACAGCTCTAGTTAAAATAACATCACATGAATCAATTTAACCAACCACAAATACTCTCTTGTTAGAGACATACATCACACTCTCTAATTACCTATAGCCATTATCATCCTAACAATAATACAATTGAGAAGTGTTGGAATCATCATCCTTGTGTTATCTATGGAATAAGTAGCCATTCCTCGCACATTTTTTTGTTTTTATACATTCTAGCATAAATAATTATGTATTATCTAAACTAAACTATGGATGGATTGACCTTGTCATTTTAGGGAAAAGATTATTCCTCACTTTAGATATTTTAAAATGCCAAGATTTCCACATCAATAATGTGTTGGTAAAAACACTATGTGTTATACATCAACACAAAACTAATATATGCATAGAATTCCTTACATTATGTACCAAAAACTATACTACATTTTCACACCATCAATAGGCCAAATTTTATTGTAGAAACATATCTTGTACTCACATAGGAAGTTTTGTCTCTATTTTCAAATTTGTAGCACATGAAGTTTTTTAACTTCACTTATGTACCTAAAAATTTTGATATGATAAATCAAACTCATAAAACATAGAGATCATGGGTATCAGTATCAATGTAGTATTAGAATAAGTGGATTAGACTTTAGTTATGTTCTTAAGAATACAACATCCATTTGATATGGATATGTATTAAATTCAATATTGTGAATAGGGATTCATCATATTCATTGATAGGGTATCATGAGTACATACAATCCTAATTATTATCATTAGATTACAAGGATAACATATATATTTTGTAATTCATAGGCATCCCTAGCATATTATACACTTTGTTATCAAGATCAATGGTACACTCTCAAGCACCATAAGGTTGATTTTCAAACACTTGTAAGATCATTGGTATATCATGATAGGAATTTTTTTTTAAAACACACTAGTATATGTACATCTCTTCTTTTATGTATTTGACATCCTACATTCCTTCTTAGGAATTAGATTCAAAAACTCATACAAATAGATTTTCTAATTGGGATATTGTTTCAACACTGTTATCGTAGAACTAAAAGTTAAAATCAAAGGGGACCATCAGTCATTAATGGGTACTATTAATCAAGGTGTATTTGAGACACAAAATATTATAAAAATTATAGAGTGGTCCTCAACAACCCTTTCACTAATATAAAAAAAAAATCAAGTTTAACACCCACATGCCAAAGTGCAAGATCTAAATCACCTTCTATGTTACCACATAATTCTTGTAGTTCAACACTACAAAAATAAAAAGTAAATTATAGACTTCTTTAGAGTGTTTAAGGCATTAGTATGCCTTACCACATAGATTTAATTATGTCAACTTATAGATTATGAGTCACTCTTTTGAAAAATGTATTATATTCTACAATTGGAGCATACTAAGAAATTCAAGGTCTCAGTAGGTAAACTAGATTACAATAGATCTATAGTATCTCCTTATGAAAATTTAATATTTTTTGGCTCATCCCATGTTTCCTCAAGGCACTAAGAAAATATTTTACACATCACACAATTTCACATGTGCTAGTGTGACTTGTGTAGCATGTGTAACTTTGTGTCACCCGTAGATGATCTTTACACTCTTGCATGATTTTTTCACTATTGAGAATGGAATAGAGCATGGTAAAATCATAAATTATAATATAATTGCACATGTATGAAGTATATTTTTTTGTTTTTTATATAAATTTTTGTATGTATTTAGACTGATAAGCCTAATTGAGTAATACAAGATTTTGAAGAGTCATTCCTTTTGTATATTGAAAGGCTAGAATGTAAAGAGACAAATTATTGTGTGTGTGTGTGTGCGTGTGTGTGTGTGTGTGTGTGTGTGTGTGTGTGTGTGTGTGTGTGTGTGTGTGTGTGTGTGTGTGTGTGTGTGTGTGTGTGTGTGTGTGTGTGTGTGTGTATAACCTTATAATAGAGTATGGTTTTGATGTGTTGATAAATATTAATATACTCATTTTGATATGGTTTTCCTAATCATCTTTTATATATGGTTAGTGCACATCAAGTACGCTATTTTAATTTAACTTGTTACACATATGTTATGCCATTATGTTTTACGTTTTTTTATAGTTGTCTTCTTTCTAATTTGTATGTGTCATTTTATATATAAACAATGAATTGTATGTCTATTTGGTTAATTATGGTTTCTATTTAGTCCCCCACTATGCAATATATATTTATAATTAGCATGTTTTATATTATTTATAGTAACCTTTGATAATAATAGTGTGGTAAGCATGGAACCTATTTGGATTGAATATGTTGATATGGATACCAAGATAAAGAGATAAAAATATGGTTAGATGAGGGAATCTATAATTTTATGGAAGAAGAAGAAAGGAGATATGGAACAACTATGAAGGAAATTATCTAATAGCATATCTATGGTAAAATCTATGAAATAATTTTGTGTGATTTGCTTGGATTATTAGCCGCATAGTTAGATAGGTTGGAATACTATTGCTTCAACCCAATGAGGGTATAGCTTATAGTTTAGATAGAATAAAAATTATATATATTGTATAACCTAGATATAAATGGGTCTTGAATAATAGACTATTTTATAAGGACTATAATTGATAACTATATTAGTGAGTTCATAGTGTAAAGATACATAGATTTTGAGACTTCACAAGATAAGCTCATTCAAGGAATCAGGGGGGAATTTTTACAACTACCTATATTGATAAAAATGTTGGTTTTGGAAAAGGCCATGGTGCCTACTCTAGCCAACATGGAGTAGTTTTCTCAAGCACCATGGGGGTACATACAACATGAAGTGAATGACAAGAAGTTGAGTAAGAGAAACTTGAACCTATTCTTAGAAAATAGAAGGTGGCAAGACTCAAAGTGAGAAGGAAAATTTGAGATTAGAAAGGTAACTAAAAAAATAGTGAAGGTGAAATAAAAAAAGAAACCGAAAAGTAACTATGGATAATAATATAAGTATATAATAAGGTGATAGAATTTGAATGATGCAGGAAGAAGATGCTAGATATGAAGATATTGATTAAATAAAAGGATGCATAGAGCATGTTAAAGGCCCTATGAAGAGGAGGATGTAGATAATAATTATGCCAATATGGAGGTATAATAGTAAGAGGAAGAATGTAGGTAATAATATAACAATTAGAAGGTAGAGGTAGATCATATTTAATGAAAGTGTTTCTATCTAGACTAGGAAAAGAGAATTCCTAGGAAGAAGTCATATTCAAATTCAAAAAATTGGTAGGTTCAAGTTTAAACTTAGCATAATTCTAGAATAGAAGTCATTCACTTTAAGAATATGCATCCGAATAGCCCAATTTATTACTTGATAAAAGAAAAAATGTAGGTGAAAAGGTAGATATGGATTGATTTAATTATTTTATAGATAAGTTTGGAAAGTCAAGTGTAAAAATAAATCAAATAATAGATAGAAGAAAAATAAGAGAAAAATTCCTATTTAAGACACCTAAAAAGTATAGTGCATAGTTAATGGTGAATAGTCAATAGTGCACAACCAATATTACACTGTCACAAAAAGTTGTAGTCACCACTGTGCACATACCTTTAGTCATAGTTACTACTAGTCATAAACTTATCATAATATTTTTTTCCCCTATGGCATTGAATGTAGGAATTTTTAATTCACTAATTCCCTATTATGGGTCTACAAAACTAGAGCAATACCTAATAACTTGAAACATGAAATAGAATGTGAGAGGAATAAAAATAGATTACATTAATAAATACAACCTCATAGGGGCCTTGTTGAGATGAGCTCTATAATTCATTTATAAGAGGGATGTAAACACTCTAGACTTTATCGAAGTTAATTTTTTTTTGATAGTATAATATAAGTTAAATAAATAAATAAGTCAAACCATTTAGGATTTAAAGGACATTAGTTAGAAATTGAGAAAATAAGTTGAAAAATATTATCAGATATTTTTTGATGTTATGAAAAAAATTGAATTAATTTTGTAGGATAAATATAAGGTTACTTGGTTCATAGAAGGACTAAAACTAATAATTATATTTGCCATTGCTTAGAATCAGTATCCAACTAAAGCTAATGCTTGGTCCACTGCCTTATGATGGATCAAATAAATGACTACAGGGACTCCTCCATGACTAGTTCTAAGGTTGAATCAAATATTGATGCATTCATGAGAAGAATAAATGAGATGCATGAAGAATACAAGCCTAAACTAGGTGTGTAATGCACAAAGTGAAGATGAGAAGGACATCATAGAAATTATTGTCCTAAGCTTAATCATGAATTCTATGAGATATGTAGGGTAGTAAGGCATGCAACTTCTAAGTGTCATCTATTACACCACTACATATAAAAATCATAAGGTTTATTTTGTAAGTTTTTGTAAATCCATGAATCATGATAAAAATTATTACCGAGTATTGTAGATAAAGGAAGATATTACTAGGAATGTATTCTTAGTTGTAGCACAACAAGTACAAACTATAAAGTAGGAAATTTTAGGACTAGAAGTGGATATGACCAATGTGACTAAAGGTAGTCTAAGATGGATTCCTTTATTTCCTTAATATCATATGCATTCATCACCATAATATCAACCACAAGGATTAACAAGATATAATAATACATCATCTCCATGATACCAATATTTTGGTTAGTACATACAAATATGGACCAACATAAATATTCAATAGAAAAAACCAAATTAGGTCCCAAATTCCCCTTAGTACCAATATGGGGGTATGATGCATAATCAAGCTAACAAGGAAAGGATGCTAGACAATAGTCATAAGGATGGGGTTACAAATAGAAAATAAGAAGATATATAAGGGGGTACACAAGTGGATATCATAGAGGATATCAAGGTGGCCATAATAATGATAATCGATAATCCCAAATACCTATGCAATGTTATCTATGTGGTAAATATAACCATTATGCCAAAATTTTCCATATTAACACAAATAGACAAGTATATTATGTATAATTCAAAGTATAAGGTCATAACCAAATAAAATTTTGTCTAGTATTGGAAAAAAAAAGGAAGGAGAAGACAATGTACAATGTAAATATGATCAATGTGTAGCCAAAGGAAAATGTGTTTGTGGAAGCAGTCACTTGGCAATAAAAAGATGAGCAAGGGTTAACACCTTTAGAAATGCCTCAAGATTAGGTCATTATAAAAGTTCACCTAGATAAATATGCTAATCCTGTTACCAAAAATAATTTAATGTATCAAGCTGCATAGGTCTTATAAGAGATCCAATAACAACCATCTTTTGAGGTCGATAACACAAGCATTAATGCCAAAATTTATGGATAAATTATTAGGGTCATGAGATAGGAGGGTATTTTTACTACTTTAAAAGACCAAATGAAGTGACTCAACACACTTGACAATGAGGATATCTCTTAGAACATCACTAATCTCTTACATAATCTTCTAGAATGCACATGATGAGGTCAACAATAGATTTATAAGGTATCTTGGTATGTTAAAACCAAGAAACCTTGGGATGTTGATTCTTGAATGGATATTGAATTAGTGGGACATGATATTTCAAATGTAATATTTGATTTTTGTAGCATAGTCATATGATTCCATGATCAACTTGGGAAGCCATTGGCCAACTGACCTTAAGATATAGTCTAGTTACTCTTAGTCTAGTAGATTATGGTTAGGTTGATCCCATTAGAAGGTTAGAAGATATAGAAATCAAAGTGGTCGACCTCAGTATGTATAGATATTTTGAATTAATCAACATGAAGACAACAAAGACTGATTATCTTACTTTAATCAACAAGAAATGGGATTATGATGGGAAAATGACCATTAATATTATTTACAACGAACTAAAAGTTTATTAGGGGGATAAAACAATGGTCATACCTCCTGAATAAGTTTGAACAAAAGCCATACATTATCCCAAAATATCTAGAGTCCCCTTATGCCTACAAGGATAATAATTAGTTTAAAGTTGGTACAGATGAAATGCAAAATACTTTGTGATTTGTAGAATATCAAGCTGGAAAGTTACACACTACACTTCAAGAAAAGAGACTAGTATATAAACCTGTAATAAAAAAGTATTCAATTAGGTAGGGTCATATAGAAGAATGTGTTTCTTTGTTAGTGCACTCTCTAATGAAGTCTAAAGTTAATTTTCTATATAATACAAGTAAAATAATGATGGATTAAATAAATCCTATGCTCGAGGGTATTCTTCTATGGGAATCAAAACCATCTATAAGTGATTTTTCGAACACTCACATGTTAGATTGGGTTCACAGGGATCATGAGTTATGACCTTTATATATGGTGTTCACTACAAAATGATAGATACCTCAATATTTTGTGATAAAAGATCTCAATCCATTTATATTGAGGCTCAAATACTATGTATCATAGGTGGATAAATAAGTTAATGCAATTGGCTATGAATTGAAATAAATTGTTATGACTTAGTGGGCTATCCATATGAATCCAAAAATTCATTTGGAGAAAGCATGTGAAATATTACATGAAAGGTTATAACTACCAGATATTATCAAATCAGAATGGCCTTCTTCAAAGAAGGTCAATGTATATAATTACACATTCATTAGTGTGTGGATATCTGGACTACACAAGGAGTAGAGTTGAGATATTAGGTGCACATCTTCAACCAAAACTTATCACCTTTGCCAACGGTCTAGTATATGGACCAAGAGTGCAAAAGATAAACTAAGCATTTGATGCAAGTTTATAAATATTTCATTCAAATCTTTGTATTCTAAGATGATAATCCATTGGTGCATAAGGATTTACATAAAATCAAAATATTTCTCTATCATAGATGCACAGAAGATTTAACAACCATAGTTGAATCATCATCACAACAAGAGGTTATGCAGTATTTGAATGTGGCATTGCATAATTATAAAGATAGTCAAAAAGAAAAATCTCTTGCCAAGCCATGTAATAAAATAAAAAATGACCTAACATAGTCTAATGATAGTGATAAAGATATTAATCTCAAAGGTTTATTTGAGCTAGAATGGGAAAATGAATCAAACCCAATTCAAAGTGTAGAATAATTGGAAGAAGATAGACTATTAAAAATAAACATTTCACAGTGAGAAGGTAAGTACATTATGTAAGATGTTCTACCTAATGCATCAACTAAAATATGGCAAGAGCCATTGCAAAAAATTGAAAGGAATATTAGAATATAATAGGTTCTAATATCATGATATTGGGAGACTATTGGGAACAAGAGGAGATTTCATAGGTCTTAAAATTTATAAGGGACTATCAATATGTGTTTCCAACCAAATTCTTAGAGGTAAAAGGGGTAAATCCATATTTAGAATAAATGCATAAATAATTGAAAGAATGCACTCAACCTATTAAGAAGTGGCCACATAAATTAAATATTAACATGAAAGTAAAGGTAAAAGTTGAGTTGGATTGAATGCAAGAAGTTGGATCATATATCCAATATAAAAGGAAGGATGGGTAAGTCCCATAGTAGTGCAACCAAATAAAACTAGTGAGATACAAGTTTTTGTGGATTACTGCACACTCAATGATTCTTACATGAATGATCCTTTTATAATACCATTCATGGATGAATTCCTTGAATCAGTCATAGGACACAAAGTGTAATCCTTTATAGATGAATTCAATGGATACCACCAAATTTTAATCACATCAAAATATCAAAATAAAGATATGTTTGTAACTAAATGGGGTTCATTTGCATATAAGGTATTGTCTTTTTGATTAAATAATGCACCCATAGTATTTTATAGAGCTACAATAATTATTTTCAAATGTTGCATTCATGATTTTTTAGAAGTGTTTGGATGATTGGGTTGTTTTATCTTTGTTTAAACAACATTTGTCAAAGTTTTGACTCATTATAGAATGGTGTTGAGCATTGTGCATTATTATAAACCTAAATAAATGCTTATTTTTCTCACCTTTTGGTGTTGTACTAGGCCATGTCATATGCAAAAATGGAATTTTGGTTGATCTAGTTAAGATTGATGTCATATAGGGATGCCACCTCCTATTAATTATACTAAAGTGCATGCATTTCTTGGTCATATGGGATATTACATGAAGATTATTAAAGGGCACAAAGTTATATCTATACCCATGGAAAAACTACTATGCAAGGATACAAAATTTGAATGGACAATAAAATGTCAAACAACATTCATTAACCCAAAATACAGTCTCATAAGAACACCAATTTTAGTCTTTCCTGACTAAAATAAGCTATTCCACGTGTGACTAGATGATTTTGGTATTGTAGTGGAATTATCCTAGCACAACTAAGAGAAGGTGGACTAGATTATCCTATACATTTTACTAGAAGGAAGATATCTATAACTGAGAATAAATATACTACTACTAAAAGGGATGCTTTATCAATTTTTTTTCACTATAAAAGATTTGGCACTACTTTTTGGCTACACCATTTGAGTTCTTTAAAAATCACTAAACATTGTTATACTTTGTAAATAAGCCCATGTTGGGAGGACGCATATCTAGGTGGCTTATACTATTTTAGAAATTCCAATTCTATATGAATGTCAAGCTAAGCTATGAAAATGTTTGGCCAGATCACCTTAGTAGACTTCATAATGGGGAGGAACTAGAAGAACATGAAGATGAATCTCCATATGCACATTTATTTATAACTACTATAGTTACTAATAATATGGAAAATATTGTCATTTTTTTGGAGTAAACAACCTTCCCTTTGAATTATAAAGAGAGAGATAAAAATTAAATGGTCACTCAAGCAATACTTTATATCCTCATTAATGGATTTTGGTACAAGATCAATAGAGATGATGTATTTCACAAAGTATCTATAGAGTATGAATGACCTTAGCTATTACAAGAAGCACATCAAGGGATTGCAAGAAGTCATTTAAAAGGTGAAAGTAATACAAGGAAAATTTTATAAAGTGGGATCTAGTGGCCTACATTATTTTAGGATGCATATAGAGTTGGTGAACACTACGATATATGTTAAAGAATGAGAAATCCAAATCAAAGAGATGAGATGCATTTGGTGCCAATACTCATGGATCAACCTTTTGAGCATTGGAGAATTGTATTTTTTGTTCTTATAATTCCATTGAGAAAATGAAGTTATGCATGATATATTATTATTGTGATAGATTATTTCACTAAATAAGTGGAAACTACTATCACTCTAAGTTGCGATATAAAAGATGCTACTAAATTTTTATATGAAAACATCATTACAATATTTGGATGTATAATTAAGATGATTAGTGATAGAGGTACATATTTTATAAATAATAATATCAAGACTCTCACTAAGGAGTTTATGATATCACACCATAAGAACACAACTTATCACCCCCACATAAATAGATAGGCTAAAGCATCTAATAAATTATGGGGAAAATGATCATAAATATTTGTAATCTATAAAGGGATGATTATGAATATCACATCTATATAGTTCTATGGGCCTATAGAACACATTACAAAATAGCAATAGGGTTTACTCCTTTTCAATTGGTATATGTGCTAGAGGTAGTAATGCCTAAGGAGTATATTGTTACTAGTTTGTGCATTACCATGGTTATGAAATTAGGGGATAAAGATTAACTAAAAGCATGATTGATGGACTTAACAAGGATGGAATAAAATATAAAAAGGATAAAATGGATATAATAAATTAATAAGTAGATTTAGAAAGCATGACATGATTGCAACTTGTGATCTAATGAATTTTACCCATAACAAATGGTATTGATTTATGATAGTAGATTTGAAGCATTCTTGGGGAAAATATGCATTATATGGAAAATACCCTATATTATTCATGAAGTATAATAATAGGTTACTATAGGTCTAAAATATTTATAAGGAACCATACTCCCAAGACATATAAATGGTTGTAGGCTTAAGCTTTACAACCTTTAATCTCTATCAAAAGCTCAAAATTTGAGTGTGTTCTAAGTGGAACCATCTAGTTTGGAGTTTATTTAATGTTTTTATTTTTTTTAGGTTATTTTTTTTTAAAGTTTGTTCATTACAATGTAACACATCACAAAACTTAAGAAGCAGTTATAAATCACAAGGTGTGATCACATTCCATATATAGCTCATAAAGGACAACTAGCCACAACTACATCAAGGATATCAATTAAGTATTGGAAGACAATGATGAGATAGGTATAAAAACGAAAGGATAATTATCATGCCAGATTATTGATGATATGGGTTTCAAAAGATTGCATTGTTTCCAAGGTAGATTAATTAATAATTGATAGGTGGACACATTAAAAAAATTAGACAAACAAAAAGATAGATAACCACATAAAATAACTAACAAAGGGGTAAATCAAAGATTTTTAAGTGAAAAAATTCATTGTCAAGATAGCTCATAGCAAGTGTTATTAAGAAGAAGATCAACATGCACAAACAGTCAGTTCATTCAAGTCAATGAATGAGACAAAATTGGGTGCCAACAACTATATAAGAGAGAGGTATGGACAATGCTAAAACATTACACACTCTAAATAATAAAAATAATACATAATAATGATTCATCACAGAGCACTGATATAGCCATGGACATATTTCAATTGTTAATCCCACTCATAGATACATAGAAATAGGAGATGGGGATTGGGTTAAGTCTTTTCCAAACTAATTAAATTGACCTTGATTGCTTTAATTTAATTAACATAGTAGAAACTAATCTATTTTCCCAATATCCTCAAGAATGCATACAATTAGGATGCCTTGCAGTTCAAGGTTGAAAAAGGCTAATTAAGTTGCTTACATTTGGTAAATTGGATGAGGTCATGATGACCCTATTGAGTCACTAAAATTAAGGGTATAATTTTTTATCCCAAGATATTATAATTTAGATCACTATGTAGATAATGGCATGAGCCATAAGCCTTCCAAATCAAGGGAAATCCCTCCTTCAATATGTTAAGCATGAAATATACTGAGAGGGGGGATGAATTAGTATATATATATATATATATATATATATATATATATATATATTACTTAATCTAATTTCTTTTATTTAACCACTTAATCACACATTCAAGATATGAAATAAAACTAAAATAATAACATACACCACGAGAGAGAGAGAGAGAGAGAGAGAGAGAGAGAGAGAGAGAGAGAGAGAGAGAGAGAGAGAGAGAGAGAGAGAGAGAGAGAGAGAGAGACCAAATTTTTACATGGAAACCCAAAGTGGAAAAAACCATGAAGAATAATCTCAATTATATGAATGAGCACCAACTCAAATTACAAAGTTTGCAAGCACCAACTTATAAGAGAACTAACCCCTTTGCCGATCATTAACACAAAAAATATTAGTGAGCACAAACCCATAGGAGCACCAACCCCTTGAAAAGAGTTGTGAGAACCAGCCCACAAGAGCACCAACCCCTCTTGTGTATAAAACACAACTATCTCTCAATGTTTCTTACTCAACAAATGATATAACTCTATAATATCTCTTGATTTTCTCTCCTCTTTTCTTATATAAAACAAATACAAACCATGCACTATCTTGCATATGACAAATGGCTTCTCAAGCCTTTATTTATAGCTTTCCAAATGACCTTTGTCATTCACCCTTTGTGACCCTTAAATCTTCATGGAAAATGGTGCCAAACTTGCATAACCCTTCGTATCCTTGCATTTGAAAAGTCAGATGGTGACCCTTCATAAGAAAATGCATCCTTTCCTCTTTTGTATTTATCTTGGTGAATTTTCATATTCCTAAAAGTGTCCCTTCATGGAAAAATGTCCCATACCCCCTTTTATTTTCACATGGTGACTCTTGGAATTCCTCAAGATGAATCTTCATGAGAAAATGTATCCCATTCCTCTTTTGTTTTTACCCCATGAATCTTTGACTTCTCCATGGGCCCTCTTTTGAATTATATGCAACTAAAAATATATTTTTTAATATTAAATAAATATTAACACATATTAGCTAAGATATGAATATTAAAAACACCATTAAATGTAACGAGGCCTTTATCACCAATGCTAGACCTTTGACATCAATGAAAATATTTCCAACAATCTCCCCTTTTGTTATTGATGGTAACCTCAAAATAAAACTACAACATCCTAAAATTTGTACTGCACATACTACCATCTAGAAAACATACAATAACTCCCCCTTACTATAAAAACCTATACTTATTCCTTTTACCTATTTTTTTACCTGAACCTATTTCTTTTCTTCTCCCCCTTTGACATCAATGGCAAAGGGCTTATCCTAGAGCTAACACTTAGATCCCCCTTAATTGAGTTATTCTTCAATGGTAGGAAGTAAAATAAATTACTCCCAACTTCTCTTGTAGATACTCAAATGGGTATTTTGGTAGTGCATTTGTGAAAATATCTACAATTTGCTCTATAGTACTAATATGTTCCATATTAACCTGTTGATCTACAACCTTCTCTCTCAAGAAGTGATATCTAATGGGAATATGTTTTGTTCTTGAATGCATCACTAAATTATTCAAAATATTAATAGAACTTGTGTTGTCACAAAAAATATAAATAGGTTCTTCATATTTTACCTTGATATCTTCTAAAGTTTGCTTCATCCAAAGCACTTGAGTACAACACAATACTGCTGCAATATATTTTGCTTCAACTATAGAAAGTGACATCAAATTTTTATTTTTGCTTAGCCATGAAACTAATCTATCACTAAGGAAGAAATCTCCTCCACTTGTACTCTTTCTATCATCCAAGCAACCTACCCAATTTGAATCTATATAAACAACTAAAGTGAAATCTCTACCTGTCGGATACCATAATCCATAATCTAATGTCCCCTTGATATATCTAAATATTCTCATCACCAACTAAACATGACTATAGTTTGGAGCTAATTGATATCTTGAAACCATACCTACTACATGTATGATGTCTAGCCTCGATGATATCAAATATAAAAGAATACCAAACATAGATCTACACAAAGATTAATTTATAATGGATGAATCTTCATTCTTGATCACCTTATTTCCTATACTCATTAGTGTGCCAACTAGTGCAAAATCCTCAAAACCAAATTTATTCCACATTTCCTTGGCATATTTACTTTGAGATATGAAAATTCCTTTATTTGATTGAAATATTTGCAATCCTAAGAAAAATGACAATTTTCCAAGCATAGACATCTCAAATTATTTTTAAATATTATCAAAAAATTCTTTTGTAATATTTTATATGTTTCCTCCAAACATGATGTCATCAACATATACCACAAATATTAATTGATGCTTACCTTCTATTTTGATCTAGAGATTACTATCAGGAAATCCTCTCTTAAAACCTTGATCTTGTAGGTAATTATCGAGTCTTGCATACCAAGCTCTAGGAGCTTGTTTCAATCCATATAGTGCTTTCTTCAATATAAATACATAACTACTAATATTTTAGAGAATAAATCCCTTAGGATACTCAATATCGACCTCTTCTTCTATAATTCCATTTAGGAAGGCATATTTGACATCCATTTGAAACACTTTGAAAATTTTAAACACTGCATATGCAAGAAACATTCTAATAGCCTCTAGCCTTATCACTGGTGTAAAATTTTCTTCAAAATCTATTCCCTCAATTTGAGAATATCCTTTACATACTAATCTTGATTTATTCCTAGTCACTTCTCCATTTTCATTTAACTTATTTCTGTAAACCCATTTTGTTCCTATCACATTGTGATCTTTTGGTCTAGGAACTAATTCCAAAGTATCATTATTTTATATCTAATTCAATTATTCATCTATTTCCTTAACCCAATTTTTATCATGTCTAGCTTTAGAAAAAGTTTTAGGCTAAATTTTAGATAACAAAGAGAAATTAACTTGCTCAAATTCACTTACCATCATTTTTCAGGTGAAAATTCCTTCATTTATGTCCCTAATGATGTCACTTTCATTATGATTTCTCTATACATATTTGTATGGGGTTTTCATGTCCTTTTTCTCCTTATCATCTTCATCTAATTCTTCAAAATCTTCCTCTTCAATGATTTCAGGAATGTCTACTAAATCACTAATTCTGTGTTCCATCTTCTATCCTGACACTTGCACTTTCAACAATTTTCTTGGTTCTTTTGTTATAACATTTATAAGTTTTACTTTTAAAATAATAAATAATAAATATACCTTCATCTACTTTAGATTAAAACTTACCAAGTTTTTCATTAGTTCTCTTTATGAAGCATCTACTACTAAAAAATCTAAAATAATCAATTGTTGCTAGTTTATCTTTTCATAGCTCATAAGGAGTCTTGTCACTATTGACTCTCAATAATTCTTGATTATTAATATGTATTGTTATATAAACTACCTCTCTCCAATAATTATCTAGTATCTTGGGTTCATTTAGCATTGTCCTCACCATCTCTTGAACTATTATGTTTATTTATTTAATTACTCCATTTTATTGTGGAGTTTTGGATGGTAAATAATGTCTCTTTATTCCATGGTCTTCACAAGACTCATTAAATTAATATAAAATGAATTATCCTCCTTGATATGATCTTAGACACTTAATATTAAAACCAATTTCATTCTCAACTGATGCTTTGAATGCTTTGAAATATCTAAAAACTTCTAATTTTTTCTATAAAACCATTACCCAAGTCATACATGAAAAATCATAATAAGAAACATGAAATATTATTCACCTTGAGTACTTCGAGTTCTCATAGGTCCACACAAATTAGTGAGAACAAGTTCTAACATCTGAGTGTTTGAGTAATCTTTTGTTTTGAACTACCTTCTGGCCTACTTCCCATGCTGACAAGGTTCACAAAGCATGTTGGATGGATTTGTAATAATTGAAATATTTTTAATTGCTTGATTCTTGCTAATGTTGTCAAGATTGTAAAAAATTATGTGTCTGATTCTCATGTGCCAAAGCCAACTTTATTCAATATGACTCAAATAACATATTTAACCTTTGATGTCTGATAACATATAGAAATTATTGTCTATTTCTTGAGCATCTACAATCAACACATCTGAATCTTTTCTCCTAATTTCGCAACCTTATGTATAAAACTTTAGTGTGTGACCCTAATCACACATTTGAATTACAATCAAAATATTATTCTTAAGACCTTTTACATACAAAATATTTGTAGTTTTAGTTCTACCATTATCCAAACTTAGTGTACCTTTTCTAGCAATTCTAGCAATAGTATTATCTCTAAATTTCACTATGCTACCATTGATCTTCTTCAAGTTTAAGAAATTTATTGTCTCCTATCATGTGCCTCAAACATCCACTATTAATGAACCATGGCTTTTCTTTATTTCTTGCATACAAATCTATCTAGACCAACATGGACTTTTCAAGTTGTGTCTTCTAATATGAACCTATCTGAACTTTATTCTTGATGAAAGGAGCCTTGAAACTCTAGTCCTTCTGAGTTGGAAAAGAGTTGTGGCTTCTACTTGACTCTACATGAGTTTTCTTCTCCTTATTTCTAAAATTATTAGCCCTTTTTTGACATTCTATTTTTTTATGACCATATCCATTATAATAAAAATAGTAACCAGAAAAATAGGACCTATTTGTGTATCTCTGACCTGATTACCTTTTGTAGCTCTGTTCCTTCCAACCTTCTTTGTTTAAGATGTCCTCTGTATTCTTAACTTCTTCACTTTTTATTTCCTCTTTTGTAAGAGCTTCAACATAGCTCCTTCCTTTTTCTATGTTAACCTTGTCTATGGCCTCCCCTTTATCTTTTTCAAATATGACACCTATCTTATCTGACATTGATATTTGAGTTTATAATATTTTATTCAACATATTAGTGTTACTCTCAAATTTTGAATCATTGGCTGCTCTATCATTGATTGCTTTATTTGTTTTCTCAAGATCTACTTTTAAAGAATCAATTTCAATAACATACCTTTCACAATATTCACTTACTTTTTGCAACTATGTTATTAGATATTTTTCATTTTTCTTAGATTCTTCAAAGTGTGCTTGTATATCTTCAATTGTTTCCTTTGACTCCTTTTCATTTTTCTTGATTTGGAGATTTAATCTTTGATTCTTCTTCTCAAGAGCTTTTAAATCTTCTAAGGCACCAATGATTTCTCCTTCTAGATTCACTTTGGCTTCATCTTATTCTTCTTCTTGATCATCTATATTTTTGTTTGTGGAGGCATCTTCATGTATGGCCATGAATAGAGTCTCTTCTTCTTCTGAATCACTAACTCCACTATCTTCAACTAAGCTAGGATCTTTAGAATATAAACTCTTCTTCTTGAATCCCTTCTTGAATTTTCCTTTGAAATTCTTCTTGTATGTAGACTTTCCTTATTCATTGTTACCATTACCTTTATCTGCGCACTTAGCTTTAAAATTTCCAATCTTTCCATAATTAAAATATTTAAAAGGTAATTTTCCTTGATTTTTACCTGTGCCCTTTTTTGGTTTACAAATGAATAGAGCTTAATTTGTATCCTCATCATTGCTATAACTATCACTTGATTCTTGAATCTTAGCCTTCTCTTTCTTTGATGTCTTGAAAGTAGCTTCTCTCTTGAGGATTTATCTTATTCATTCCACATCTCATATGCCGTAAGAATATCATGTAGCTCATCCATATTTATCTTGGCTAAATTATTCATCTCTTCAATTTCCAAACCTTTTGCATCATATCTCAATAGTAGAGATCTCAAAAAAATTTGTACCACAATTGATTCTTCTAATTTTTCTCCAAGACCTTGAATCTGATTAACTATTTGATCAACTCATAAAACGTAACTTGATATATTTTCTTCCTCTTCCATCTTCAAACTCTCAAACTATCTTCTGAAAGTTTAAAGCTTAGCTTGTTGAACCTTTCCATCACCTTTGTAAATATCCTCAAACTTTACCCAAGTTTCATGAGAAGATTTACATTGCATAACTTTAACAAATTTTGATTCACATAAACTACATAAAATAACATTTAAAGCTTTATCATTATTTTCACTTGCCTTCTTTTCCACCAGAGTAGTTACAAGTGTATGTGGCTCTTCATATTCCTCCACCACTACTTGTCAAATGTTGAATCCAAGGGCCATCAAATAATTCCTTATCCCTATGCTCCAAAAAGCATAATTTGTCTCATAAAAAAAAGGTGCCTTATTTGTATAAAAACATTCATGTGATCCAGCCATCATGCTTTCTTTGATCTATTTTCATGTGCATAAATTTTTTTCAAAAGAAAGTTACTCTAATACCAAATGTTAAGCATGAAATATACTGAGAAGGGGGGTGAATCAATATATTATATATATTTTACTTAATCTGATTTCTTTTCTTTAACTACTTAATCACACATTCAAGATATATAATAAAACTAAAATAATAACATGTACCACACAAGAGAAAGAGAGAGACACCAAATTTTTACATGGAAACCCAAAGTGAAAAAAAGCATAGAGAATAATCTCAAGTATATGAACGAGCACCAACTCAAATTAAAAAGTTCTCAAGCACCAACCCCTTTGCCGAGCATCAACACAACAACTATTAGTGAACACCAACCCATAAGAGCACCAACACCTTAAAAATATTTATGGGAACCAACCCACAAGATCACCAACCCCTCTTGTGTATAAAACATAACTATCTCTTAATCTTGCTTACTCAACAAATGATAGAACTCTACAATATCTCCTAACTTTCTCTCCTCTTTTCTTATATAAAAAAATACAAACCATGCACTTTCTTTCATATGACAAATGTATTCTCAAGCCTTTATTTATAGCTTTCCAAATGACCTTTGTCATTCACCCTTTGTGCCCCTTAAATCCTCATGTAAAATGGCACCAAACTTGCATGGCCCTTCATATCCTTGCATTTGATAAATCACATGGTGACCCTTCATAATCAAATGCATCCTTTCCTCTTTTATCTTTATCTCAGTGACTTTTCATGTTCCTTAAAGTGTACCTTCATGGAAAAATGTGCCATACCCTCTTTTGTCTTCACATGGTGACTCTTAGAATTCCTCAAGATGACGCCTCATGAGAAAATGTATCCCATTCCTATTTTGTCTTTACCCTATAACTCTTCGACTTATCCATGGGACCTCTTTTGACTTATATGCAACCAAAAATATATTTGTTAATATTAAATAAATATTAACATACATTAGCTAAGAAATGAATATTAAAAAAACCATTAAATGTAATGGGGCCTTTATCACCAATGCTAGACCTTTGACATCAATGACAATATTTCCAACACAATATAAAATTATGACACGTCCAATCCATTTAGATGTGAAATAAAATATACCACATGATAAGGTTGAAGAACACCATTTGATTCCATTAATAATTATTTTATGCACACTCTAGTCAAATGCATCACAAAAGGTTTTGGTAGACCACCAAGTAATCAAAGGAAGTAATAAGAGGGGTAATTGATATTATGTATACAATGATATGGTTGTGAGAGGACTTTAAGTAGCTTGAGTTTTTGACATCTAAGCTCACTATAAACATTGATAAGGTACTTTCAATAACCATGAAAATATTTCATTACTACTCTTACTTTTGTTATTATGCCTCACACAGTGTAAGTCCCAACTTGGAATAGTAAATCTGACTATAGATTTTTGGCCTTTTAATACCCTTAGAAACATCACTTAGATAAACATAGTGTAGTACTATGAGAAATTGGGTTATTTTAATACATGGTGGTTGGAAGCCCTAGATTTGATCAAAACACACCCTCACATACCATAATATGTTATTCAATATTTGGGATAATATGATTCAATCACCAAGATACATAATGGAATTCAAATCAAAATAAATAATTTTCCATTGCTACATGTGGCTATAATTCCATTATTTATTTATATGATTGAGCTCAGATGCCAAAAAATCAAAATGTAAAGCTCTATCCAATAGGCGTAAGACATCCCAAAAACATCAACTCAACATCATAACCCAAACTATAGAGCTCTATCCAATGGCTATAGGACATCCCAAAAACATCAACTAGGTGAACCGCCTTCTTACTTCTAATGGCTTAATTTACACCCTCTCCCGAAACACTAGCACCCAAATCCAAGATAATTTCTATAACTAATATGGAAACATCTTTGGATGTGACTCAGCTACTAATATCAAAGCATATTGAAGGTGTAGTTGCATTTTAGGATTCAATTATGTAGAAGGATTTAGACTCAGAGTAGGAAGTTCTAAGGTTATGTGAAGAAAATTCCAAATCAGAAACTTAATTGGAAAATGAATGCTAGTTAATAAATAACACTTATCCCACCTTATTTATGTAAGTTCTATGTGATCAAATAATGTATAAGGATAATCAATTCATTGATTTTTTGATGCAAATTACAAAAGATTGGGTGACTACATAGAAAGTGATTGTATTACACACACAAGGGCATGCTATCCAAAATGAAATAGAAATTATCTATGAAACTATCAAAGAATATGATTAGGTCCTAGAGACACTTATGTAATAGGCCAAACAGATAAACTAGGATATGATAAATTGGAGACAACATCTCATTTAGTCATGGTCTACTACAAAACTTGAATTTGCCACTAGAGACAAAGTTAAAGAGGTAATGGATGACTAGATGACTACTTCAAAGGAAATGGGTAGCAAACTCAATAAAATCCTAGATTCCAAGGATGTTATAATAAAAAAACTATAATTTTGGCATATTTAAATAATGTGCAATAGTTTTTTGACCATTCAATCCCAATGAAATATCAATAGATTGGATGAAGTAGTATTAGATATATAGCTAAAATTATCTAATTCCAAAGCACTGCTCACCATTTTAGAGAATGATATAAAAATCATGGTGATGATTTAGATGCCTTTGTACATTTTTATTTCCATGGTTCATGAAGTGTCACATATTAGAAATCACTTAAGTAAGATATATCTCAATTTGATCCATCTATTGCCCAAATAATAGATTAGTCATAATTCATTCCTTTGTAGTAACTCCATAAAATTATATAGAAGGAAAATTTGGATGTAAAGGTGAAATCTCAACAAAAAGATCTACCATTGGGTGTACCATAAGATAATGGGCTAGTAGATGAATAAATGCAACAACTTATGTAATAGTCCAATAAAAGTTCTCTACTACCATAATAGTATATAATGCATATTGAAAATTTGTGATTTCAATAATTTTGTATTTTTTTAAGATAACCTAAATATTAGGAGTGGGGATAGATTGGTTGAAAAACTATAAAGGGTATCCCCCTAGTTATTCTAGACCATTGAAAACCTAAAAGGATGGTAGGCTAGTATGATACTTAGTTGAAAACCCCAAAGGGTAGCTAAGTATAGTGAAAAGGGTGAAAACTTTTAAATGACACCTAGATTTATGGCTTATATTTTTAGCTCAGTTAGGAATAGGTTACAAATTTGTCTCAAGATGAGATAAACATTTAAGTATGTGAAAGTGTTAAGCATAGAATAGATCATGGAAAAATTACAAAGTATAATAAGGCACATGTGTGAAGTATATAGTTTTGTTCTTTGTATTAAATTTTGTATGTATTTGAACTGATAAGCTTAATTTAGTAATATAATAATGCGAAGAGTCTTTCCTTTTATATATTAAAAGGCTATAATGTGAAGATAAATGATTGTAAAAATTTATATATAACACTTTTTTGTAATAGAATATGGTTATGATGCGTTGATAGAGGTTAATAAACTATTTCTAATTGGGTTTTCTTGATCATATTTAATGTATAGTTAGTGCACAACAAGTAATCTATTTTACTTTAATCTATTACACATATGTTATGCCATTATGGTCCACCTTTTTTTTATAGTTGTATTCTTCCTACCATGTATGTGTCATTTTGCATATAGATGATGAATTGTAAGTCTATTTGGTTAATTATGGTTTTTATTTTCTCCCCAACTATGCAAGTTATATTTATAATTATCATGTTCTAAAGTATTTCCAAGAACCTATGCTAACACTAGCATCAATATCAATCACTATAGTAATGATAATCACTCATCCAAACTCTATGGTACCCTTTTGTATTTCTATAGTATTAATATGAACACCACATATCACTCTAGTCCTATGCATGATTCAACATCTCACACCAAAAATACACACATGCAACACCATTTTTTGCTTCCATAACACCTTTCAGCATAATTTAAATTAATATATCTCAATTTATGACCAAGCATCCATGTACCATAACTCTTCTACCACATGGCATGCCAAGTGGCATTATCTAGGTCTACATTATGTTAAGTATCCTCTTAGTAGCACAAAACTTGATTGAAGTGTAAAATTCACACATATATGAAGTCAAACCATTACTCAAGTATAAGTTGAATCATTATTTTAATTATGTACTTTTCTAACCATTTGTTATATTACATCAAGCATGTTTGGACACAAGTAGGAGACTTACATAATGACCAATTAAGTGGCCATTATCCTCTTTCTTAATCACCCATGTCAACATCAACTTGAATCCTTGCATTCTTTGAGCATCGTATATCATATGATCTCTTCATATAATAGGTAAATTAGGTAGGATGCTTATCCCTCTCTATTTATGAGAACGTGATTTATCTACCTTGTTTGATGATACTACAGTCTAGAATAATCAGTCATGATGTTTATCCCATTTTGATCAAAGTAAGTTGCATTCATTGTTCTAATGTGTATTAAACACATATGTAATTTATCTTATTATTTATATTAAATATAAGTGGAATAATTCTCTAAACTCCTATATTGAATGTGTAATGTTTAATTGTGCATATATATTACATTAGAGTTTATGCACTTTAAAACTTATTTAGTTTCACAAACCTCTTTCACATTCAATCACATTAAATATATTTAATTAGGTTATCCATCAAGCCTCCACTCAAGCCCTGAATAAATGGTATCAAATCATACACACTTTATATAATTTCCAAGTGGTATCAAATTAGAGTCTATTTCACCTTCCTATATTTAGTTTTATATGCTAAGTTAGTTAACTATTATTCAAATGCACAAACCATTTTATTCTATTTTTCAATCATCTAAAAAGTGAGAAAAAAGGAAAAATTTAATAAATTAAAGTGTTTCTTTCAAAGTCTTTGGAAGAGATAATTCACTTTCTCATGGATATCTGACATATTTAGCACCAAAATCAATAGTTGTCAGAGGCTCTTTATTAATACATTTAATGTATAAGTTGTGATATTATAGAAACTTAGTACATATTAGGTAATTAAATAATAATGATTTATTATTTATTAACATGGGTTGAAAAACTCATGTAAATAAATAATAAAACATTTATTTATTATTTATCTATTATTCATGAGGAAAGGTTGGACCCATTTGTTACAATGGTCACCTCCCCTCATTCTTATTATGAATAGGGTTTTACCCCTTTGGTAAAATGCATCGATGTATTTATCAATACATGACACGAATATTTATGTGGTAGATATTCATGTGAAAAGCTTTATGAAGAAGATTGATATAGACAAGAAGTGAGAAGGAAGGATTTGTATTAGGCAAAATAAGTTTCTCTTGTATGAATAATCACCATGGGGTTTTTACCTCATTTTGAGGTTTTCCCACATACATCTATGCCATTGTGTTAATTTCTTATTAATTCTCATATATATATATATATATATATATATATATATATATATATATATATATATATATATATATATATATATATATATGTAATGGATATGAGTATTGATCAACAAAATAAATTGTGAGGATTTATATACCTATTAAAATATCAAATTCAATCTTTCTCATACCTGTAATAAGATCGGTATAACCTTGGAAGCAAATTATTTTTTTAGAAATCCATTTTGCTTCATTTTTAATGTTGTGGAGTCAAATATCTACGTACAATCTCCATTCAAGCTATCCAAAACTCCTTTCAAGCAACCAGAAGTAATTTTTTTAAAGGTTTGTGTTGTTCGAGCATAATTTTATGGCTATATGGTATTGAAAAAATTCAAAAATCATTTGTTTGGATTCAGATTTTTTTTTAAGGTTCTAGTTGCACCAGTGTGGAGTATCAAGGAATTGTACAAAGTTTTAGACTGTAAGAAGGTTATTTCAAGCTCTATAATTTTCTTCTCTCCACTTTTGGTGCCCTTGTGCTCCTTGGAAATTCAAATAATAACCTTTAGTCATAAAAAATCAAATTTAAAGTGTTTATTAACATCTACAAATATTTTTAGGGAGTTTGGCAAGTTGTATGGGATTTGGAGGCCTTTACAAGATTTTGTATTTATTCGATATCTCCCATGGGAAAAATGAGCACTATAGGTATGTACGTAGTTTATGAAATATTTTTAAAATACTTTATTTTTTAAAATAATCAAATTTAATTAAAACAAGAAGTGTTCCCCACCTTCCCTATTTATGTTTTCACCAAAAAGTAAAAAAAAAATCAATATAGTTTTTACTTTTTAATTTACACGCATGTTATAATATACTAAAGCATGTAAATATTATTGAAAACTCTTTTAGTCTATTCATGAGGGCATTCATCTCTCTAAGATAATTAATTTGAATCTTGAATTGCTTATTACACCTATGAAAGGTGATAAAATTTATATTAATTTTATTGCTAAAATTAAGAATATTAAATTTCAATTAGATGTAAGTAATTTTAATTTAATTCAAGATCAGTTGTTTTATTTCATTATTTATCTTAATATTCATCAAAAATTTCATAATTGTATTTCCATTCTTAACTCAAAATACCAAATAGAGCAAGATATCTCTAATTTCATTACTCTATTTGTACTTTTGATTCAAGAAGAGAAAGTGATGTTAAATTTTTATCATATAAATAATGCCATTAAGGAACTTCTCACTCTCAATCCTATTTTTGAGAATAATAAAAACCATAAATCTAACCCTAATTCTATAAAAGTTAAAATGAGAGTAAGAAATCTAGTAATAAGAATCATAAACCTAAGTTTAATGGAAATCATCTATGTGATAAATTTGGTCATAGAAGATAAAATTGATATAAAAACAAAGATAGAGTTAATCTTAAAATTTATAAAAATAAAAAAGGTAAGAAATCTAATAAGAATCATCAGAAGAATCAAAACAACAATTAAGAATATAACTCTAATGTTGTTTCTTAATATGTTGTCTTATTTATTTTTAATGAGAATGCATGGATTTTAGATAGTATTGCATCATATCATATGACTTGATTATCTCATATTTTATCTTATACTAGATATATTTTTAAAAATATTTATCTATAAGATAGTTCATTTGTAGAATCTACTAAGAAAGGACAAGAAATAATTTACAAATGTTTTTATTGAAGATGTTTTCTATGTACCTAAAATTAATATATTAACATGTTCTAAACTTACAAATGATACTTTCATTATAAGGTAGATTAAGGATAATTTGTCTATTACAAATCAATTTAGTTCCCTTATTACTTAAGGTGTTCAACATAATGGTTTATACAAATTTATTGCTTCTTTACATGTTGTCTTTCATCACATAGTAAGAATGAATCCTAATTATGGCATGAAATATTAGGACATATTAGTTTTAAAATATTATAGGATTTGTCTTCTCCTAATATTTGCGTTTATCTTCCTTCTATTTCATCTCATTATGAAGCCTATGTAGGATGCTTGTGGGATAAGAAACATACTAACCCCTTTCAAAAGAATCATGATGTTAATTCCTAACATTCTTTGGAGTTTATTAATAGTGATGTTATATTACATATTAAAATTACATATCTTAATGGTTATTTTTATGTTTTTAATTTTATAGATGATCATAATACAATGATTTGATTATATTTTATAAATAAGAAATTTGAAGTATTTTCTAAATTTAAAGAATTTAAAATTGTTATTGAAAATGCTTTTAATTTTTTTATTAAGAGATTAAGATATAATAATGGTGGTGAATATATTAGTAAATAATTTGACTCTTTTTGTATTAGTTATGGTATTGAAAGGGAACTAATAACTTCATATTTCCCATAGAAAAATTATATTGTTGGAAGAAAAAATTGCACCATTATTGAAATGGATAGAACAATGTTATATTATGAAAATATTACTAAGTTATTATGGGCCAAAGCCATGAATAATGATGTACATATTTTTAATAGAGTCCCTACAAAAGATTTTTTCATATTTCTACCCCTTTATAAATGTAGTCTAAAAATAAACCTAGTGTGGTTCATCTTAGTATCTTTGGAAATACGACTTTCATTTTTATTCATAAAGATAAAAGAAAAGAACTTGATCCTACTTCTCATTCATGCATATTTATAGGTTATGGAGTTAAAACCAAAGTATTAAGATTTTATGATCCATATAAAAGATAAATCATTGAGAATATTAATGTTTTTATCCTTGAAAAATATTTATGAGCCCTCTATAGAACCCTCTCAATGTTCATTTGATGAACCTAGCTCTCATATTAATCCTTATGAAAAAACATATTACCTAGAGGAATTTCATCCAATTTTGGATAAATTAAATCCTTATAAACCTTTTTTATTTCATGTTAAATATAAAATACCGAAATGGTTAGAATCTCTAATCTAGTATTATAGTATTAATAATCTTAATAAATTAACTAGAAGTCAACATTCATACCATAGGTTAATAACTATGTATGAATGTGAACCTAAATATTTTGAGTAAGCCATTCAATATGATAGATGAAAAATTCCTATGATAGTTGAGTATAATTCTCTAATTAAAAAATCATAATTGGGATCTTATCCCACATCTACCTAAAAGACATATTATTGATTGTAGGTGGATTTATACAATAAAATATATTTTTGGTAAAATTGATAAATTTAAAACATTATTAGTCTCTCATGGTTTTACTCAAAAACACAAGATTATCTATGTTGAAACTTTTGCTCTTGTAGTGAAAATGAGCATTGTTAGACTACTCATTGCTCTTGCATCTTAGCAAGGTTATATTATACACCAAATGGATATCAAAAATACACTCTTTAATGGTGATTTAGAAGAATAAATATATATTAATCAACCTAAAGGTTTCACTAATCCTAATAAATAAATTTATGTGTGTAAGCTAGAGAAATATCTTTATTTTTAAAAATAACCTCCTTGAGTTTGGTATTATAAATTTATTAGTTGTTTTAAATAACTAGATTTCTCTAACTATTATTCTAATAATTATCTCTTAGTAAAAAATTAAAATGATCATATTATCTTAATTATTTTATATGTTGATGATCTTCTTATTACTAGTGATATACTTAGTTTAATTCATAAATATAAGAATAAACTAAGTCAAATGTATGAAACTGCTAATTTAGGTATTATTCATCATTTTTTTAGGAATGAATAAATTTCAAAATAAAAATTAAATTATTGTATCACAATATTAGTATGCACATAATTTGTTTGTTAATTTCAATATATTTGATTGTAAGCCTACATCTATTCATATTTAAGTTAGTGTTAATATTGATCTAAAACATGTGTGATAAAGATAAACATACTCTTTAAATGTAACTTGTTGGTAGTTTGATTTATCTAACCATTACTAGGCCAGATATTTCATTTGTTATAGGTGTTGCTTCCATATTCATGCAGGATCCATATTTTGATCATTGAAAAGTATCAAAACTTATTCTTTGTTATATCAAAGGAACTATAAATTTTATATATTTTATTCTTCCATTGATAATGCTAAATTATATGGTTTTTATGATGTCGAACATGCTAATGATACTATATATTAAAAATATACTTTGGATATGTGTTTAATTTTGGTGCAGGTGCTATCACTTGGAGTAGTAAAATTAATACATTGTCTCTATCTCTTCTATTGAATCAGAGTACATAAGTGCTATAGAAATTAATAAATAAGCCATGTGGTTATGAATGTTGTTAGGAGAACTTCATTTGAATTTTTCTCATAATACCATCCTTTTATGTGATAACCAAAGTTATAAAAAAATCTAGTACATCACCAATGAACTAAAGGTATTTAACTTCATGTATATTTTATCTATGAGAAAGTCCTCAATTATGATATTGATCTATAGTTTTGTCTTACAGATGAACAAGTGTTATATATCTTCACAAACCCATTTGGTGCTATCAAATTTTCTCATTTTTTTGAAATGTTGGGCCTCTCAAAGTTGCCATTGAGGAGTGTTCATGATAATTTCACTTCTTAATGGCTATATGTTCCATCTTCTCTATACTTCTTCTCAATGTAAAACATTACATAATATATCATGTTATGTGATTTTAGTAAATTTCATGTATAAATTTACTTTTATACCCTAATACTTAGAAACATATATTGTTATAGAGGTCCTTATGTCATAAAAGGCTCTAAATATTCTTGATTGGTTATTCATTAGAAATTGTGAGATGTAGTCACACTATCATACTAGCCTAAACTTACTTGAATAGTTTATATATTATAATTCATTTTGTTTCAAAAGGTGGTTTTGGCAAGATTAAGGTTTTTAAATCCTTCAAATTTATACGTAATATAATTCTTTTATTAAATATGACTAGGGAATTTATCTCCACTTAACATTATAGGGGAGTGTTAGAACATTTAATATCTAAGTGGTGATATTGTATACCCTTAGTACATATTAGGTAATTAAATAATAATTATTTATTATTTATTAACATGATTTTAAAACCTCATATAAATAAATAATAGAACACATTTATTTATTGTTTAGTGATTAGTCATAGGGAAAGCTTGGACCCATTGGTTACAATGGTCACCTCCCCTCATTATTATTATAACTAGGTTTTACCCCTTTGGTAAAATACATTGATGTATCAATCAATACTTGAAAATAATATTTATGTGTGACAAATATTACTATGAATATAGTTATGAATAATATTGATATAGAGAAAAAGTGAGAAGGAAGGATTTGTATTGGGAAAAATAATTTTATCTTATATGAATAATAATTATGGTTTTTTTAAATAATTTTGAGGTTTTTGTACCTACATCTTTGTCACTTTGTTCTTTACTTATTAATTCTCATCTACTTATTCTATGTGTACCATACATTACATATACATGTATATACTGCATTAATTTTATCACTCTCTATTTCAAGGAGAAAGGCTTCAATAATGTAATGGAGTAGCTACTAGATAATATGACACACAGTGTCAATCTTGTTGACCCTATCTACCATGACCTTGTTTAATCCAAGGATAGATGTATTATTATCATGTAGAATCTACAACAAGGTCTTTATGATAATGATAAACAATTGAGAAACTAAAATATGAGTGTAAAAATATTAAATTACTTGATCCTCTAGTTATTAATTTGTAACTTTCCCAATTGTGACATGTAATGTAAAGACAGTGATGTAAGAGAACTTGGTGAGTCCTAATCATTCACCACAATATGATTTACCAAAAATCTTGTTTGGAAATTTCAAGAACTAAACCAAAGGAATTGGTTCTAAGATGATAAATAAAATGGGATATGAAGGTGAAATAATATAAAATAAGGTCTAATGGATCATCAATCCCCTCTAAATAGAGATGAGATTGTGAAACATGAGTCTTGGATTCACCAATTTTAACATAAATAGATAAGGTTTTATACACTTCTCACCATATTTGAGCACTGATAATTCTTCAAAAATACACTATATGGAATATGTATTAGAGGTTTCCATTCTTACACAACCAAGTACTCCCTCATAAAGCTAAAGAATTCATGTGAGAATCCTAAAAATGGTCCATGTATAAGTCACTATTTTAATATATGTAATATTTGTAATTGTGATTTTCATAAAAGCTACCTATAGACACCTAAATTATGTCATATTTATTATCATAATTAACTTTGTTTAATATTGACACACTAACTCAACTACCACCGTATATTTAAATTTCATTCTAACATAACCTCCATCCCTTGTTTGAATAATTTATTAATATATAATAATTAATCAAATCATGCACAAATACCATAAAACTAATTAAATTACAAAATTTTCACCTCATCCAGACATCTTTTATACTTATCTCAACCAGGTTTTGATTAATCTAACTACTTCATTAACTTTCTCAACCAATTTTTGATTCATCCTTAAACATTTTAAATTTCATGGTGAGTCACTCAACTACCTTGAGCCATTCATAATGAGTCATTAAACTACCAACTAAATCTCTCCCTATCTCTCACATATGGTAATTAGTCATCATTCATTGAGATGATGACTCAAATACAACCATTTATAATTATCATTATCATATAAATTTAGATTATTCTCAACTAGTCATCTTCCCATCCACAATTCTATAAATAGATGTGTCATCCTACATTTTAAAACTCCACCTTAAAGCTATCAAATTTATCCTATGCATCCATTGAGAAATCAATCCTATACATCTTTATGTTTCCCAATTTACCTTTATTTAGAGATTGAAATGAGCACCCACATTTCAAGAAGCAAGGAAAAAACAAAAGGCACAATAGAGATGGTGATGATGTATTCTACAAGTTTTTGTAAGTATTTATATGTTTAACTTTATTTTGTTGTATCATATTTATTAGAGGTTTAGTTTGGATTTAGAATAAAATTTGTATGCATGTGATTTTCTTAATTTTGTTAGATTCTTATTTTTATCTATCACATTTTGGCATGTTTGATGGGATATTTTTCACATCTTCTTCATCATAATTATATTCTTTAGTTTTTTAAATTATTTCAGTTTTATTTCATGGTTAATTTATATTTAATCTTGGTCTGAAAAAATATTTTCATGTGCATTTTTGTAGTTTCCTATGTGGTTGTATGTGTTCCTATGTAATAGAAGTTTTGTCCTATAGAATAGTGATTTGTAGAATATTTTGGAAATTTTGAAGAACATTTTGATAGTTTTTTTTTTGCTCAGTATCAGGGTTACATGGGTCCCTTTACCATAAACATAGACATAATATAAATAAAAAAGGCCTGGCTTAACAAGTAAATTGTTAAGGCATTGACCATCTAAAACCAAATTTTATATCATAAGTTTTATGCAAATTACATAGATATACTGAGATATATTTTATCCATCTAAATACCAAAGATGGCATAAAACATGAAAAATTCATCTCCAAGCTAAAAAACCAACTATTAAATCTTCCTGCTATTACTCTAGAATTATTATTTCAATTTCCTTCCCATCACCATCCACCACCATACCTAGTTATACCATTGTTGATTTATTTAATGACTTGGAATATTGGATCTTTTAAACCTGAGAATAATCCAATGCAACTAGACTAACCACTTCTAAAATTTTATCATACGTCAGCTCTATAGAAATTACCAGCTTTAAAAAATTTAACCTTTTTTGCAACTACCTTTCCCTAAATATTCTTTCCACTACCACCACAGGGGTTATTTAAACAATCATCTCACCACATCACATGTGAGTCACTTAATCACCTTCAATTTTGTTATTAATCATTATTGTTCTCTCCACACCTCAATCTGTGGAATTAGAAGTAATAAATCCTACATAAAAGGCATGGTTATACCCCTAGAATCTTCTTTATCTAACATCCCTAAATAGACTAATTCTACCTCTTTACCAATATTTATTAAAGACATAAACTTATCTTCCATAATTTTAAATTATGATATTGGAACATACCCCATCCCATCCTTACCTAAAAATGACAAATCTAAAAACTGTCCTAAAGGCAATGAGTCAATAGATGACAATAAAACTAACCTATACTCTATCCAAATAAAATAATCAACCATGATTTTGATATGTTCCCTCTAAAAACCAACAAGACATAGGTTACTAGAAAAGAGAGATGCCAAATTAGAGTTAATGTGCACTCTTCTACTTTTTGCTAGCTTATCTACACCCAACATTACCATCAATGCATCTTCCACTTTGAATTCAAGAAGCCATAAAATTTTCATAAACCTTGTTTTGGTGACATTGCCTTTAAACCCCATCTCCCTCACTTTGTCCCCTCCAAAAATTAATGGCTACCCCAATGATTCCATGAACTAAGGATCCTTATTGACAAACAAAGCCAAACCAACAAACACAAACCATAATCCAAATGCAATGCCCATATCAAATATATCCCTCCACCCAAACTCTTTACACAAAATGCTATTATGAATCCATCAATTCTACATAGTTTCCATATATACAATCATCATTGTCATTGTCATCACCCCAACTCAAATGCAAAACTTGTCAGAAGGAAAAAAAAAGATGCTACATCTATTTCATAATTTCTAAAAATATTTTCAAATTTAATGAATTAAATTATAAAATTATAGGTCTACCATTTCTACCCCCATGCATTCACTCCAACCTTCTTTTAATTTTATCAACCCTGGAGACCTCTTTTTAATCAATTCTAACATTAGCTAGGAAATTTGTAATGCAATTTCTTTCACAAAAGCAATGCAAAAAAATCCATTATTAAAATTTGTTAAGTTTAAACCAAATAATTGAAATAATATTATCCAATTTATAGGATTTAACCTTTTGGACTTTCAATGCTTGTATAATAACCTTAGAATCTCTTTCAATTTCCAAAAATGATACTCTTCATTCCAAAGCCAACTCAATTCCTATGACAAGAACTTGAAATTTCACTTCATTATTAGTTCCTATTGTCATCATATATTTCAATCTATAAGATGTTTTTAAAGCCTAATCTAATATTTTGGAAACATTGGAATACTTCTAGGTATGTGGGTTTACATAGAGTAGAAGTAGACCTCTAAATTTAAGGGCTAGCTCCTTGAATTGATCTTTACTCTAATCGATTACTTACGGGAAAAGGGATAGAATTATGCATGAAATAAATATAATCTAAGGGTTGATACACCATGAATATATACACTATACTATCATACATTTTTCACTAAGAAACAAGGCCTATAAACTAACTTCAAAGTCATAAGATGTTTTAACATAAGTGTTTCAATATAGATGTGATATGCACAAGACAAATCAAGGTAAGTATACCAAAGACTAGATTTATGAATATAAAGATAGTTTTACACTTTAATGGATCCTAACATACTATATATACTCTATATGACCTATTAGAATGAGAACTTCTTGCACAAGATATGAAAGGATAAGGAAAAGCAAGGATAAAATCACTAGACTTCACCATTCATCACTTTGCACACTTAGACAAAATTTACATGAACTCAAAACCAAATTTAATTTATTTTTAAAAGGAGAAGTACAAAATCAAACAAGTAGGGAGTCTCCATAAATGGTGTGGAATTATTAAACAAGAGCCAAAATGACTAGTACTTATAGAATTTGAGAGAGGAGAGAAAAGAAATAAATCTAAGAGTCACAAGAATAGGTGTCAAAATGAGAGAATGAGTTGAATATATAGGATAATGAAGTATGAGATAGACTGTATAAGTTCTACTTGGACAAATGTCCCTCCAACGTATGAAACTCTTCAACTATGGTGTAGTAATCTTCAACTACATGTTTGAAAATTGCCTTCATCATTTGGCCTTCCTTGAATGCTCCAAAAAAGACTAGGGATAGGTGAGATAATTTAAATATGAGGGAGGAATTATAAATAGGCTTAAACATGCATTTTATGTGTCCTTAATCATCAATATTCTTCTAGCCAAGTGTTCTCACTACCTATAGTCATAATCATCCTTTTTTCACTCACCCTTCACACTTGGCACCAAAGAGTTATTCATTTTCTCAACCCAATCCATAAAATTGAGTGTATTAAACTTTTTAAAAGTCCTCAAGTCTCTGGATTCATTAGTTATACCTTAAAATTCCTCCTAATTAGAGTTATCACCTTCTCACTTGTTGATCACTCTTTATTCACTATGCTAGTTTGGACTAGCTGAGATAAAAGTGTTATAAAATATATTTATGAGATATCTTGAATAAATTAAAAATTATGATGAGTTATTTTATTTTGTATTATCTCTCCAAAAATTATCCTCACCTTTTGAAACCTTTTTGTAACTACAAAACACCAAAAACTATCAATAAAACTAGTTTTATACCTTATCTGTACAAGTAAGGTGTAAATAAAGTTGATGAGAAAAATCCATAAGGAGTATTATAAAATTTACAATAATCTCCCAAGTCATTATATCTCATTTATATTCACTTCCTTCTTTGGCTTCACCATGGGGTCACTAGCAAGGGTTTTAGAAGGTTTTAGGTAGTTTTGACCTCTAAAGATTGCTCATAAAATTACAATGTCCAAACTTAAGACAACTTATAATAAATTAAATTTTATGATCCTCTCCAAAATATAATATCTCCTTGACTCCCCATTCTAAAAATACATACAGTTACAAGCTTTCAAACTCAGCCTCTCAAGTCCTTTCTTTCATTTTGTGTAGGTTGTCATGCATCTAGGCCAAGTCATGGCTTCTCTATGACCCTATATAAAAATTTAAGGTTATAACACACTTAATATATCCATTTTAACATGTTACAATGCATTATAATTATCATATAGTGTTAGAAGTGAGACTATACCTCTTTTAGGCGTTAGGCCTAGTTAAGACCTAATAGGTCTGTCTACATCTATGTAGGTTTAGGCCACCTTGTTTGGTCTTAGATACCTATGAGACCTTAAATATGCATGTTTATGTATTTATAAACTCACCATACCATTATAAAACATTTATACTACTCTCAACCCATCTTCTCTTCATTGACCTACTAAACGTATAAGTTTTAGATTTTTAGGAGTGCCCTCTATCTGAGATAGAATAGATGGAATCTCCCATATTGACTTAGGAAATATGAATGTATGAGAGGATTCAGTAGGTCCTAGGTAACATCTATACAAATTTTCATATCTTGGTTACATCAATAGTTCTCCCAAACTTCTCAAAACCTAAGACATACTTTTTAACTCACTGACTGTGCTGGGTTTTTTATTTTGACTATAGGTTTCATGATAGAATCCTTCTCTAGCATGTTCTCCATGTCTTAAAATTTTCATGTGATGTAAATTACTATCAATAAGATCTTTATCATGTTAATTATCCAACCTTTTCCAAAAATATTCAATTCATAGCTTGTAATTGACAAGCCAAATTAACAGTCAACTATGACTGTGTATTTGCTCATAAAAAGACCTACCTATAGGTGTGCACTACAAGATTAGACCTTATTTAATTGTTTAAATACCTTATTGAAAAGTTTAAGGTTAATTCATAGTCACTAAGACTTATCACATCATGTATATGCCATGTTAACCTCAATATAGTCATAGCTTTAGTGCATTGTCATCTAAAGTCAAGTTGTAGATGGTCATTTTAAGGGAAAAAGACACTTCTAGGTTACATTTCAACTCTTAAAAACATATGCTACACTTCATGGGATACTTTTAATGTCTTAGAAAAAACTCTAATTGATATATATTCATGTTTTTTAGGATTATTCTCACCAAGATCTACCTTAGGAGCTTGTAGGTATTTATAGTCAATTGTAGGTGCCCTTTTTAGAAGTAAGAGTACACCTATAGGTGGTAGTAAAAGTCAAAACCTCACACTTAAACATTCCTTGATGTTATTTGAACTCCCACAGTGTTATTTTTTTCTCAATAGGATCACGTACCTTAGAGATAGGATCCTTCATGTTTTAGTGAGGGATATAAAGTCATTTAGAGTTCAAACACTATAGTGAGCACTGAAAACCTACAGTGTAAGAATTTTAATAATGGAGGCTCTCTCTATATCACCTATTTGGATCAAACACCCACTTTCCTTGGCAAGGTGTTACCCATATATGAGGGATACATGATGGAATCATCTAAACTCATCTAGACTCCATGTTAAACTATTATGTAGTAGCATTAAAAGTAACAAGGGCTCTATTTTAGAGTTTTTAAGGAAATGGATCCCTAAAACTCATTCTCTACATATGCACATGACTCTTCAAACCTACCTACCACTTTATGGATTCAAACATGGTTCTCATGAAATTTTCAACTCCTCAAACTTATATGAGATTCTCAAACATATCAAAACCTCTTAAGTCAATAACACCCATGTCTCTATGGGAGCCACCTATAGGTGGATATATAGTGTACATGGTAGTGAGGATAGAATGTGGACAATATGCATGGTCGAAGATCTTATAACCAGTCTTAGTTCTTCTCAAGATCTTCAAATGAATATTTTCCATCATATAGGATTGGAACCATCTCAAAAGCTTCATTCCCACATGACTATTTCTTGTGGGACACCTATAGATATCCTTCAATGGTGTAAGACTGGGTATATAAGATAAACTTATTATCATAGTTATTCATATACTATTTGGAGAGCTTAGATTGATTTTTGTTGTTATATGAAGGTGTAAAACTTCTTAAAATTTCTTAATGCATCTCCATGAACATTTGTATAACTTCACACACCTCGTTCACCATGATTATAAGTGAATGCAAGTAGAGCTGACTATGTATCACATTCTTGACTTCAACTTCATTAATGTTATCCTTGGAGAGTGAGATTGGAAAGAAGGTGATTTTCATGACATGAAAAACATGAAATATAACATATCAAACTCATTTGAAACCATTGTAAGAACTAAGACCTCTATATTTAGTGAAACATGCCTACAACTTAGTAATGGTGATCTCAACCTAAACTTGAACTATTTGGTCCTCCACTCACCTCCAATCATGAAAAAAAAGATGGGATCCATGAGAGAAGGATTTATACCTCCTAGAGAAGCATTTTCATCAATTTATTTGTATGAAATAGCTTAAATAGAAGTAAAAAGTGTAGGGTGTGGGGATTAGTAATCAAAATGAGATAGTCAACTTATTAATAATGGTTCATAAAATATAGTAAAAAATTCTTCCAAATCATACCATGAATGTGAATCATACCAAGTTTAATATCTACCACCAAGAGCATTTGACTTGAAACTTTTCATACTAGCCATACCATGAGAAGACATGTTTATGAGTTTTGCATGTCTAGTGGAGTGATGAAGGATCATAATGGTCTTTAGCCATTTTTGAGAATTATAAATCAGATCAAATGTGTAAATGGAGTTAAGTAATTTTAATGATAATTTCAAGAGATTTACACATGCGTCACACTCCTCTATAGGCCGTATAATGGCCAAAATCTCGTTTTAAACTATTTTCTTAATTTTAATTAGGAACTTATAATTTTTTTAGTTATTAATAAATTAATGATACTATTTGACATAATATATATTTAAATAGGCTTTAAAACACTTTTCTACCTAATAAAACCATACAACCTTCATAAATGGCTCAAATATGCCCCTTAAGTGACATAGAATAACTTAGGACTAATTATACTATGAATAAGGATAATAACACATTAAATGACATAAAATTTACTATGAAACACCATAAAACATGATAATATACCCATATATAAAGTTTTTTACTATAGGGGGTTAAACTATTTTGACTTGTGGTCAAAATAGTCAACATTCTTAATGATTTCCCAAGGGTAGTATGCTTGTTATACCAAGACCAATAGCCTAATCCTATCCATTAAGCCATGGATTCAACTATAAATAATTTTTATACTAATTTTAAATTTTAAACCATTCCAAACACAAAGAAAGGACACACAAAATAAGACACACCAAAGGAAACAAACATGTATTCTCAAGAACAGTTATGGAACACACACACATAATTGAAACAAAGATAGACATGCCTAGTCTAATATTTACAATACCTCACTCTTGAGGTGGAAGGCATCTTATAATACTTCAACCAAGGTTAAATATTATTCTTCTTGCATCTTTATCACTCCATGAATTCAATTTATCATGTGAATCATGCTTATCATCAATCACTTGACTAGGTAAATGTTGAAGAAGATTACCACCTTTATGTCTTCTCATGCTTTCAAGTGTAATAATTTAAGCCTTCATGAATGTTATCTTATGCCTTACAAAGAATTTTTTTGGAGATGTAACTTGATTGATCTTTATCACATCTAACTGGTATTCTTTAATCTACAAGTTAGGAGTGATGATGAATGATTCAACCCTCACATCTTCTTGGATAGAATGCACTTGATGTGGATGATCATCAAGTTCCTCTTCTTTATTATCCAACACATATACAAATGATTCTACCTCAGATGAAGATCTTGTCTATTCTTCAAGCACATTTTTTTTCCTTGACCTCATTCTTCATGTTTATAACTTCTTGGGTAGTATCTTCACCAGGTTCTTTTATGACTGTAGAACCTTCAACAATAGTTTGGCATACACCTTCATGCTTGATATAGCACTAAACAACCTAATCATTAGTATCATTATCAAACTTGACATTAAATATGCAATATTTTAGAGGTGGAGTCTTACCCAACTGATCAAATTCATGGCATATGGCATTGAACCTTTGTCATAGTTCATCCTCATTCACAACGTGAAACTCTTTTATATGTTTGGTGAGACACTCAATAACATAATAATTAGGATTATTAAAAATTATTAGATATACACTTCTTATGAGGATGGATAGTATTAATTAATTGATCAATTTTTTGACATATGCAATTGAATCTTTACCATAAGTCAGCCTCTCCCTCATGAATTTCATATTCAAGGGTAGATTCATCAATTTAAGGTAGAAATACATCATTATTCTCATTATGGTGATCTATCATGTTCTTCAATATATCATCATCCTATACATTAATCAAGTAGTTACTCTCAGCAACTTGTGAGAAATAATGTTCAACACTTACCTCAACTTGCTCAAATGCTTCTTCATGGATGATATAGGTGCCAAGGTCAATTTTTTAAAAGTAGGTATAAGGATCATGCTCATAATAATTTTCACCATAATCATATAGAAATAAGTTATAAATACATTCAATCTTGGAAGATGCACCATCATCTACAATAGATTATTCCTTCTCATTAATAACACAATTCAAGGTAGAGCTTGCTTCTACATAGGGCTCAATGTGGAATCTTGTAAGTTTTTGAGTTATTATAGTCACCTTGGTTATATATCTTGTCATAAAGGCCAAGAAGGACCAATCAGCTAAAATTTAGCCTCTTATCTTAGATGTGAAATCTCTTGAAAGATATATTTCAAAGTGAGCAGGCAAGTCCATGAAAATAATATCTTAGAGGATAAAGAATCTAGGATAGTCATGGAGTAAAACCTTCAAAACTTTGATCAATCATATTGTCTTGGTAGGTCTACCATATATTTTAATTACTAATTTAATATATGGTTCATATTTTAGGCCCAAATTGTCAGCTACAACCTTAGGCATGACTAATGTAGAGGCTTTACTATCAACTATGTAGTTGTGGACTAATTTGTATCCTGATATTAGAGTGAGGTAAAAAGGATGAGGCTTCTCATCTTTGGTAGATGGTTCCACAATTTTTTTAGGGGCATTGGTAATAGATACATGATCATGACCATGACTTGATGGTGATGGACTTGTAAGGATAGTGGATAACTATTTTTTCAAGAGCTCATTTTGGCCAAGAATATGGAGGACATCCCAAAGGGAAATGGATGCCTTGGAATTATTAAATGTATCAACTATCTTTAAAGTATAAATGTATACCATTTCTTGAGTCCTTTGAGGTAAAGAAGTTTTTAAAACTTGAGGAATTGAGGCACCTTAAGCAGACCTTACCAAATTCTAATTTGGTGAAGGTGTAAGAGTGTTTAGGACTGTCATGCTTGTAGTCATGCCTTGCTTCCTTGTAGGAATATTAGATGAACTTATAAGCATGTTATTACCATCTCTTAGATCCTTTATTTTATATATTATATTGTATATAATAAAATTTCCTTTATTTATTACAAAGGTGTCTTCAACTAGGAAATTGGTGAAGCTTTCTCCTTGAGGCTACCAACCTTGACTTTCTTGCGTTAAGACCTCATCTTATACTGATAAAAGAGGATTGAATCCTCCTTGAGAAACTAGATCTTGCTCTTCAATTTCACTAGCATCCATGAATTGGCCTTGTTACCACTCTTCCCCTTGCACCAAGTTGTTATTCACTAGTTCTATCTCTCTTGTGTCAGAGGTAGAATTGGGATTATATGCATTAGTAGGCTTATTGAAATTAGGTTGCCCTTAACCTCTCCCTCTCCCATATTGATATTGATAGGGATATTTATTTTTATGAGAACCTTTTTGGAGATTATCTTGATTATTTTTAGCCTCTAAGGCTTGACATATTTTCTCAAATAAGTTAGACCTTGATTACCAATCAATGACATCTTCTACCTTCTTAGAAACAAACTTTAACTTAACATTTGCATTAGGAACTTGGGCAATGTTTAGAGAAGCAATAGGATCATTGGGTAGTAGAGGCATATACACTTTAGGAGCCAACTTTCCTACTTTAATGAGGCCATTCTTATCTCTAATGGTAATTTCATATTCTTTGAGAAGATTCAAACTGCCCATGGATTATAACATGATGGAAATATTAGTACCAATGTCTCTCAAATATATATGGAAGACAAAACTAGAAGGTGGTATCATAGGATGGGGTAACCTATGCCAAATCTTTTGGAACCTCTCATTGAAGCCATGCATTATTTCCTTGGAGGCTCTATGGATCACATTAAGTTGATGTATGAGTGAAGTGTGGTCACTCTCATCTTTAAACCTTGAATTTAGAAACACTCTAAATTCATCCCATGTTGTAATGTATCCACCATGCGAAGTCATATACTAGTTAAGTGTTTTCCTTGTAAGGGTCATGGTAAGGATTTTAATGGAAATATTTTCCTTAGTGACATTGTGGAAACTAAAAAAATTAGAGATATTCCTGATGTGTTCACTAGGTGTGACATGACCTTCACTATTGAATGTAGGCACAATCTTTGTATCTTTAGGGGGAATAAAATCATATGCATCAAGATGGATTGGATTATTAGTATTAAAGGTAGGGATCTCATGTTTCCTAGTCATGTTTTCTTTAAATTCTTCCTCACTCTCTTGATCCACTTGGCTAGAAAAGTGATATAACTTTTCCAAGGGAAAAATAGGATGAGGGTGTTGAAATTCAAGAGGAATTTTAGGTTGAATAAGTGGATTGATGGGATTGAACACTCTAATATAAGATGACCTAGTAAGGACCATGAAGTATGAAATTAAATATATTAAAAATCAAGGGCACGTAATAATATTTTACCTTGAATGGAGTCATTAAATGTTGATTAGCACGCTAATATATAACTAATGTTGTCAAGACCAACATTCACCTTAACAAGTTGTCTTTAGGATAATGGGTCCTACTGAGCATGCTAAAACTGTTGTCACCAAATATTGTACCCTAGAGGATGTTTTTCAATCATACTCTAAAATTTTGGAAACATTGGAATACTCATAGGTATTTAGGTTTACATATAGTAGAAGTAGTCCAATAGATTTAAGGGATAACTCCCTAAATTGATCTTGAAGTGCTTATCACCTACTCTAACTAATTACTTGTGAGAAAAAGGATAAAAGTATGCATGAAATAAATATAATTTAAGGGGGTGATATACCATTAATATATCCACTATGTCATCATAATTATTTCACTAATAAATAAGGCCTACAAACTAGCTTCAAAGTCTTAAGATGTTCTAACATAAGTGTTTCAATATAGAGGTGATATGCATGAGATAACTCAAGGTAAGTAGATAAGAGACTAGATTGTTTAATATAAGAAAAAAATTACACTTTAATGGATAATAAGAAACTAACTAAAATATATATGACCTATTATAATGAGAAATTTAAGCACAAGACATGAAAGGATAAGGAAAAATAACGATAGAATCATTATACTTCACTATTCATCACTTTGCACACTTCAAAATGTTCATAAAATCAAAACTAGATTTAATTTATTTTAAAATGAAAATTAAAACATCAGACTATTAAGGATTCTCCATACATGGTGTGGAATTATGAAACAAGATCCAAAATGACTAGTAATTATTGAATTTGAGAGAGGAAGGAAGAGAAAGAAGTCCAAGAGTCATAAAAATAGGTATCAAGATAATATAAGGAGTTAAATATATATTATAATTAATTATGAGATAGAACATACAAGGTTTAATTGTACAAATATCCCTCCAAGGCATGAAACTCTTCATTTTAGCATAGGACTCTTCGACAATATGTTTGAAAACTTCCATCATCATTTGGCCTTCCTTAAACACTCCACAAAAGACTAGGGACAAGAAATATAATTTAAATATGAGGGATGGGTTATAAATAGGATCCATCATGAATTAGACGTGTTCCTAATCATCAATATTATTCTGGCCAAGTGTTATCATTGCCTGCAGTCATAATCACCCTTCTTTCACTCACCCTTCACATTTAGCACCAAAGAGTTCTTCAATTTCTCAAAACCAATCCATTTAATGGAGTGTATGACACTTTTAAATAGTGATAAAGTCTCTATATTCATCAATAATACCTTAAAGTGCCTCTCAATTGGAGTTATAACCTTCTCACTTGGTGATCACTCTTTGTTCATTATGGTAGTTTGAACTGGTTGAGATGAAGGTGTTATTAGAGATACTTGTGATATCTCATGAAAAAATAAATAGGTATGAGGAGTTATTTTAGTTATTATTCTCTATCCCAAAGTGATCCTCACCTTTTTAAACCTTTATGTACCTAAAAAACACTAAAAAATGTCAATAAAAATAATTTGATACCCCATCCATAAAAGTAGGGTATAAGTTAAGTTGATGATAAAAAGACCTAAGGAGTATTCTACAAGTTCCAATAATATCTCAAGTCAATATATCTCATTTTGATTCACTTCCTTATTTGTCTTCTCCATTGGGTCATTAGAAAGGGTTTTAGGTAGTTTTAACCTCTAAGGATTGTTCATAAAATTACAACATCTAAACTACAAGAAAAGTCTACTAAATACAAGTTCATAACCCTCTCCAACATATCCTAGTTAACTTATTTCCCATGATAAGTGTTCATATAGTTTCAAGCTTCCAAACTTGGGCTCTCAAGTCCTTTATTTCATTTTGTGTAGGTTATCATGAATCTAAGCCAGGTCATGGCTTCTTTATGAACCTCTATATAAACTTAAGCTTTTAACACTCTTCATATATCCCTATGAACATGTTATAATTAATTATAATTATCATCTAGTTTTATAAGTGAGACTATACCTCTTTTATGCATTAGGCTTAGTTATGACCTAATAGGTCTATCTGTATCTATGTAGGTTTAACCCACCAAGTTTGGTCTTAGATACTTTTGAGACCTTCATTATGCCTATTCATGTCTTTATCAACTCACCATACCATTATTCAAGATTTTTACTTCTCTCAACCCATCTTATCTTCATTGACCTACTAAACCTATAGGGTTTAGCTTTCTAGGAGTGCCATCTATCTAAAAAAGAATATAGGACATATTTCCTATTTATTTAGGTAATATGAATGTATGGGAGGATTTTATTAATCTTAATAACCATATTTAAAAAAATTTATATCTTGCTTACATCAATAGGTCTCCTAAACATCTCAAAACCTAAGACAAATTGTTTAACTCACTAACTATGTAGGGTTTTATATGCTAACTATACGCTTCACGATAAAATCCTTATCTACCCTATTATACATGTATTAATATTTTAATGTGTTTTAAATCACTATAAATAATATATTAATCATGTTCATTATCCAAAATTTTCCAAAACTTTTCAATGCATAGCTTGCACTTGACAAGATAAATTGAATGCCAATTATGACTATGTATTTCCTCAGAATAAAGATCTACCTATAGGTGTGCACTATAGGGATAGAACTTGTTTCATTGTATAATGACCTTCTTAAAAACTTCAAGTTTATTTAATATTCACTAGGACTTATCACATCATGTATATGTCATGCTAACCTCAAGATAGACATACCTTTAATGCAATGTCATCTATACTCAAGTTGTGGATGGTCATTATAAGGGAAAAGAACACATGTAAGATTCATTTAAAATATTATAAACCTTTGTTACACTTCATGGGATCCTTTTAAGGTCTTGTAAAAAACTCCAATTGATATATATTCATGTTTTACAAGCTTATTCTCACCAATTTTTACCTTAGGATCTTGTAATTTCTTACTATCAACTTTAGGTGCCCTTTTTGGAAGTAAGAGTATACATGTAGGTGGTTGTATAAGTCAAAACTTCACACTTCAAACTTCCTTGATGTTATTTAAACTCCCATAGAATTATTATTATCTCAATAGGATCAATTACCTTACATATATGCTCCTTCTTGTTTCAATGAGGGTTATAAAGTCATTTAGAGTTCAAGTACTATAGTGAACACTGAAAACCTATAGAGTAAGAATTGCAATAATGGACACTCTCTCTAAATCACTTATTTGGATCAAATACCCACTTTCCTTAGCAAGGTGTTACCCCTATATGAGTTCTACAATATGTAATCATACAAACTCATCTAATCTCCATGTTATACTATTATATAGTATCATCAAAAGTAGTTAGGGCTCTCTTTTGGAGTTTTTAATGAAATGGATCCCTAAAACTCATTCTCTACATATGTAGATGACTTTTCAAACATGACTACCACTTTATGGCTTCAAACATGATTCTCATGACATTTTAAACTCCTCAACCTTATATTAGAGTATCAAACATATCCAAACCTCTTCATTCAACACCTTCAAGTCTTTGTGGGAGCCACATGTAGGTGGATATATAGTGTATAGGGTAGTGAAGATAGAATGTGGAAAATATGTATGGTGTAAAATCTTATAACCAATATTATTTATTATCAAGATATTCAATTTAATCCTTTACATCATGAAGGAATTGGAACCATCTCAAAGGATTTATTCCCATGTGACTGTTTCCTATGGGGCACCTATAGATATCTTCAATGGTACAGGATTGGGTATATAATAGAAACTAATTATCACAATTAGTCATATACTATATAGAGACCTTAGATTTATTTATTTTTTTATATGAAGGTGTAAAACCTCTTAAAACTTATCAATGCATCTCCATGAACATTCTCATAACTTCACACACCTCATTCACCATGACTGTAAGTGAATGTAAGTAGAGAGCTAAATGTGTATCACATTCTTGACTACAACTTCATTGATATTATCCTTGGAGAGTGAGATTAGAAAGAAAGTGATTTTCATGACATGAAAAAAATAAAATATAACATATCACACTCATTTGAAACCATTTTAAGAACCAAGACTTTTGTATTTGGTGGAACATGGTTGCAACTTAGCAATGGTGATCTCAACCTACAACTTAAATTGTTTGGATCCTCCACTCACCTCAAATAATTCAAAAAAATATGGGAACCATGAGATAAGTATGTCTACCTCCTATAAAATCATATTCATCAATTTATTTGTATAGACTAGCTCAAATAAAAGTAAAACCTATAGGGTGTGGGGATTAGTAAGCAAAAAGAGACAATCAAATTCTTAAGAATGGTTCATAAATTATAGGCAACCATATCTATTACAGGTATAATCACTAAGAGTGGGGGTGAATTAGTGAATCTATAAATTTAAATTTAAATTCCAATCCTTTAAAACTATTAAAAAATCAGCATAAATCAACTTGATCAAGTAATATTAACAAGAGAGCTCATTCATTTAATGCATACAAAAGATCAAACACACAACACATAGTTCATGTGGTAAACCCTCATGGGGAATAAAACCCACTCTCAAGCCTAGAACACATGGAATAATTTTCATATAAGAGATTACATATAATAGATTGGTCAAGTATTTTAGACCAAAAACCTTGATCAAGTCCTCCTGACCAAAGACCTCTAGTGAAACACCTATTTTACAAGGAACAACTACCCCTAAATAAGATCAATTCATTTAGACCCTTATTTTAAATGAACACATCCAACTTATAACTTATGTATTAAACACCTAATTATGGATCTTTGATTATCTAACCCCTGCACAAACTCCCTTTCTATCTCATACAGGCCACTCATATAGGCATGCCACAACGTCTCTCCTTCTTCACTTAAATTGTCCTCGTATGTACACTCATACCTATTAGTATATCATAAAAATAAAATATAATGATTATAATCATAAATATGACCTATAGTTCATACACATATTCAATAAACTATTATTCTCATTAACTCATCCAATAGACACACTACCTATCCTTTCTTCTTCACTTCAATGCATACTGCACAAACATAAGCCTCTCTCTTCAATCCCCATAAACAATTTAATTTATTTTCATTATTTATATATCCTTCATGATTTATAAGTTCTAAAATATTTCCTTTTTGCCATAATACATGCCTTCACCCTTAAGGCATCTAACATGGGTCACACTTAAGCATAACTCTCTTTCAAATAAGCCTAAGTCACCTTTAAGGTATTATGATGAACCATTCACCTCTTTGATACTTATTTGAGAAAAATAAGAACACAAAGTCACTTTAAAATACATTATTCCACTCCTTATTTCCCATTATACATCCTAAAATGATCATAGTCAACTCTACTCACCTCTGCATATGCTCTATCAACTCAAACTATGACCTTGTACATAGGAACACCATGAACCAACACACAGTCAACTTATTAAGAATTTTTCATACTTAATATGGATTTATCATACCGTAAAAATAAATACATATGATACTCATTGATTCTAAAAACTTTTCAATAGATATGTCATTATGAAACATTGAGAAAACATCAATACAAACTCAAACATCCTTCTTGGGTCTTTAACAAATGAACATTGAACACACAGCCAAATTTTAACCTCAATATATTTGATTTTAAATAATTTAAGATATTAAAATATATATTTATATATGAATTTTGTATTATTATACAATTTCAATTTTTACATCATGAGAAAATTTTGTATAGTTCAAAATATATAGCCCAAAAACTAGACACTGATCTTTCCTTTGTTAAATTCAAATATTTGAATTCAAACAATCACAATTAAACATCAACCACTTTGCTTACATATCATGTCCTAACATCTTCAGATTAAATATTAAAATTTTATCTTCTTCAAACTTTAATGTATAGCGTGTCACTACCCAAATGTTAAACTTCAAACAGTTGACCTCATCTTGTGCAATCTTACAATATTGACTCAACACACACCATCAATCTTTATAGATCAGCTAGGTATTTATCATGAAGTGTTCACAATTCAATAAATATGTAAAAAAAATTAATCACCATTATATCCTTATCCTTTACCTTTTCTCAACATTAAACCTTAAACACTTGTCCTCATCTCGTTGCTTCCTGATATCTTGGAATGAACACCCTTCATTAATCCTTTTGTAAGGAACTCGATATTTAGATTTGTTAACCAATGAAAAATTTAACTCATTTGACTTAATATTAACCATATATATATATATATATATATATATATATATATTAACTCTTTTAAACTTTAATATCTCCATTTGGTCTTGGTCTTTACCCTTCATAAATTTGGCTAAGTATGGGGACCATTACAAACTGCCTGGAAAGCCAACTTTGCTCCTTAATAAGTTTTACCTCGATCAATCTCACAACCTAAAAATTGATCCATATGATAGCCTGATATATTTTATTCCAAAAAATCATTAATATACTCTTTAAACCTTTTTGTGTGTGATATATAACTCCATTAATCTTCTCACTCATAGTTTTCTGCCACAGAGCCAACTATGCTAATAACTATCTGAAAGGCCAAATTTACACATGCATATAATTTGAATGAAAATAAAATATGCACATAAATTAAAAAAATCCATATGATCATTTCTCCTTAAACCTTCACATGTGCAAAATATAACAACATCAAAATGCCTACTCAACGTTTCTTGCCACATTGCAAATTTGGCTATGGGAAAACACTATCAAACTACCTCAAAACCCAACTTTGAACACACATATATTTGAATAAATTTCATTGAATGACTTGATACTTGGACCATAATAATTAGGCATACATTTTATCACAACCATATAACCAAATCCCCCTAACTCTTCCATATATGGAAATGGTGACGTTAACAAATAGCCTACTTAGATTTTCTACCACTAGACCTAAAATGTCTATATGAAAATAATGATCAACCAGATGAAATCCACTCATGAACATAAGAAATAAAATCATATAATACCTCTTTATGGCCCATTTCAGATGATAAATACTTCATTATCATCCTTTAACATCTCTATCCATGCTAAAACTGAAGATCAACTGAGCCTCCTTCAAGCATACTAGGACAAGCACATTGCACACTTTTTCATTGTTACTTAGAATATCAAGGAAATTCATCCACTCACCTAGACACATTCATTAAATCACCATAATATCATTAAAAACTCTCAACAATCCTCCCTTTTTTATTTATGTAAATTTAGACACCTAAATCTGGCCACCAATAACCTCCAATCAAGCTTTTGGCTAATTTCCACTTAAAATACACAATTTGGCCTAAAAACACTAAAATAGATTGAAAAGATTATAAAATAATATATTCAATTACCTATTTTGGCCATAGTTTCATTAATTAGGGAAATTCAATTTATGTTCTAGATAGCTTTGATTAGATCATTCTAATTCAAAATGCCAATTTTGCACCTAGGTGCTATGGATTGATCTTTCTTATCAAATATATTACACAAGACATGTGCCTTCATTATTTTTTATTGGTAACATCCTAAATGGAATAATGGATACAAATCATTTAACATTTCCTTTCAATTCTAATCCAGTTGAATTTTGGACCAATAACAAGGCATTCTCATCAATTTGAGTAATTTGTGTACAAAGTGCTTAAACATGCGTAAGAGCTAATTAAACCAAATTAGAGCCTAATCAATAATTCCATGGAAATTTTTTGAATAATTTATTTTTGAAATGAATATTGAATATCTACATCATCAAATGACCTCATTTCTTGAAAAGACATCCCTAGGCCATAAATGCCACAAATACGAGGATTCGTGCCTCTCATGCCTCATAAAAGCCCTTCATGCCTCTTAATTGCTCCTATTTCCCAAATATTGATGATCCTATTTATCAATTTTAATTTCAAAATTGTATTAATCCTTAGGCACACATCTCAATCTTAAGATGGATAGTGTAGGTTGATTCTTATCAATCTCAAAAATCTATAAATAAAGAGGCTATGAACATCATTTTTAAGATTAATTTGTACAAATTTATAATGCAAGATTGATTCCAAAAGCTTCATGCAACTAGTGTTACCATGCAAAATTGATTCCAAGCCAAGCAAAGCCACAAGCCAAAGGTGCCAAGGAGAGATGGAGGTATCCAAGCTTCCATTTCCAAGGATTTCATGAGCACAAAGTTGAGAAAGCCACTACTACAAAGGCATTTGGAGCATCCAAAAAAGGTGAAGGAATTCTTGTTTTTTCTTATGTTTTAGTTGTGTTTGTCATTTGTTTTTTTACTAAGCTCACCCTAATAACTAGGTATGAAGATGTTATCTTAGTGTTTTTTTAATTTTATTTCATTCACTAACACCATATTAATCTCCTCTTCTTCGTTAAATTCCTAGTTCACGATCAACACCCATCATAAAATAATATAAAACTCACCTTTCTTCTCTCTCTTCAAGTACTCTCAAAAATAAGAACTTTCTCCCCCTTTGACACAATGACAAAGTGGGCACCAATTAATCTTGAGGACCTAAAAAGACCAAAATTAGGAGAGGACCACTTTAAAAAGATGAAATAAACTCCTCCTTACCTTGATCCTACCTCTTTCTTTGCCTTGTCAACTTATTCTTGCCACATGCCAACACTCTCTTCAGCCAAGCACTACAAACAATGATGAAAGAATACATAAAAGTACTAAAATATGATGAAATTCATAAAGAAACATCTTATAAGGATTTTCCCTAATATTTTTGATCAATTAAACCTCTTTAGCATCTTCATATCTCCACACACCATAAAGAACCACCATACAAGATTACTATCCTTCTCTTTTAAGACACTTCCATGACCACCAAATCTATATCTACACTATATCTTCTTTACAAACATCTAAAGCAAGCTCATGAAATTATTTCTCCTCCTTAGAAAAATACATTCTATTGATTCATAGAGAAATAAATGACACCCAATCTTTGTCTTAGATACTAAAATGTAGCTTTTGATAATGGTTTGACCATAATATCTACAAGCTACTCTTTTGTAGGCACATGCTCCAACTTAACACTTTGATTAATCACTTGTTCTCTCAATAAATGGTATCTAATAGGAATGTTCTTATTTTTTGAGTGCATAATAGGATTCTTTGAGATATTAATTGCACTAATATTATCATAATAAATAGGACAAGGTCCATTTTGTCTTACCTTATAATCCTCCAAAGTTTGTTTCATCCATATGACTTAAGTGCAACAAGAGGCAACTAATATATACTTAGCTTTTGTAGTTGATAGAGACATTAAGACTTGCTTCTTGCTTAGCCAAGACACCAATCATTCCACCATGAATAATACCCCACCACTAGTATTCCTATCATTCACACATCCTACCCAATCTACATCAATATATGATTTCAAATAGAATTCTTTACTCCTACGAAAACCATACTCTATGGTGCCTTTGAGATATCTCAAGATTATTTTGATTACTTTTAAGTGATATTCCATAGATTAGATTGAAACCTTCCTACAAACCCCACTATTTGCATGATATCAGGCATAAAAGTAGTAAAGTACAAAAAACTTCTAGTCATGGATCTATATAACATTTGATCAACTTTTGGTGAGTCGTCAGTTTACTTAACTTGCATCTTGTGATCATTATAGTAACCATTGGTTTACAATCCATCATGTTAAACTTCCTTAGCATATCTTTGATGTATTTATCTTGTGAAATGAATATTCTTGCATCAAGTTGATTAATATATAATCCTAAGAATAAAGATAGTTCTCCCAAAATTGACCTTTCAAAATTAGTTTTCATAGTATCTATAAATTCTCTACTCATTTTATTATTGTCAGATCCAAAAATGATGTCATCTACATATACAACAACTATCAATTGATGATTGCCTTATATCTTAATTTACAAATTACTATCAGCAACCCTCTTTTAAAACATTGAATCAAAAGATACTTATCTAACCCATCATACCAAGCTCTAGGAGCTTGTTTAAGACCATACAAGGCCTTATTTAGTTTACACATGAAATCTTGATTACTTGACATGAAGTATCCTTTAGGTAACTCAATTTTGACTTCTTCTAAGTTGTTAATCAAGAATTCAGATTTCACATCCATTTGATATACCTTAAAACCCTTGAAACATGCATATACCAATAAGAATCTAATTTATTCTATTCTTTCCATAGGAGTAAAAATCTCATCAAAATCTATTCCTTAAACTTGAGAATATCCTTTACACACCAATCTAGCCTTGTTCTTTGTGACTTATCCTTTTTCATTCATCTTGTTTTTGAAAACCCACTAGGTACCTATCACATTTTTATCTTTTAGCCAAGGAACTAAGTCTCATGTTTCATTACTTTCTATTTCATCAATTTCTTCATCCATTGCAACATTCCAACTTTAATATTTTCTAGATTCCATGAATGTTTTGGGTTCAGTCATGGAAAACAAAGTTGAGTCTTATTGATCAACATTTTCCTTCTAGTCTACAAACTTGCATTAACATTTCCAATAACTTGAGAGTTTGGATGATATTTATACATTATTCTAGATGGAAATTTAGAGTCTTGTATTTCTTCCTCATTTTCATCTTCATCATTTGATTGAATAGATAACTCATTATTTTCATAGAATTGAATCGAGTCACTTACCTACAATTTTGACTTCTTGACTCTACTTGTCTCATCTACCCCTTTATTTCAACTTTCAACAATCTTTTTAAGTCTCTTTTTTAAGTAACTATAGGTAATAATGATATAAGAGTAACCTAAGAAGATGCCCTCATCAGACCTTAAATCAAATTTGCCAATATTCTCTTCATCTCTTTTGATGAAGCACCTACTCCCAAACACTCTAAAATGTTTGACATTAGCTTCTCTATTATTATATAAATTATAAGTATTATTATCACCATTTAATTTGATTTGAAAACTATTTAGGATGTAAATTAAAGTGTTGACTACCTCTTCCTAATAACCATCTGATAGTTTAAAATATTGAAGCATGGTTGTACTCATCTCTTGAATAGTCTTATTATTCCTTTCAATAACACCATTCTATTGTGGTGTTTTAGAAACATAATATTATCTCATTATCCCTTATTTTTCACAAAAATCATCAAATTCATGAGATGAAAACTCACCTCCTCTGTTTCATCTTACACACTTGATTTTTGACCCTTTATCATTTTCCACAAGTTCTTTGAATGCCATAAATTTTTCAAAAGCTTCTAATTTTTCATTAAGAAAAAATATCCAAGTCATCCTAGTAAAATCATCAATGAGAAGCATGAATTAGATATTAAATTGAATACTTTGGGTTCTCATAGTTCTACATAGATCAGTGTGGATCAACTCTAATGGTTTTTTAGTGGAGAACTCCTTGGATTTGTATCTTCTTTTGGTTTACTTCCCATGAAGACATGCCTTGCAAAGAGAAAGAAGAATCTTAGAAATCTTGGGCATATGCCTTACTAACCCCTTTGAAATGATCTTTACCATATTATCAAAACTTATATGTCCAAGCCTTTTATGCCAAAGACATATTTATTCTAATTGACACATGAAACACTCGGATTCATGGAATACATACATGTTTTTATCTATTTTATAAACATTTGAAACTAATTTTCTTGCCTTTCTTACTTCACATACATCATCATGAAACGTTACGAAATTTCCTTGCTTACATTTGGATTACACTTAAAATATTATGTTTCAAACTTTCTACATATAAGACACTCTCAGTCCTAAAATGACCACTATCCAAAATCATAGTACCTTTGCCAACTATGTTAGCAGATTTGTTATCACCAAATCTCACTAAGCCAGGGTTGGTCTTCTTAAGAGAGATAAACTTTCTCTTGTCTCCTATCATATGATTTGAGAATACACTATACATGAACCATCTCTTATTCCCATATTATTGAGTATGCAAAGCTGCTTAACCAAACATTGACTCTTACTTTGGTGGACTACTTGAATTATGCTTCCTTTCATCTTTAATCTTAGACTTAGTTTTCTTGAACCATTTTATGGTGTCAATAACTTGTATATCCTTTTTCTAAAATTATCTTTTGAAATTTTTGGATATATGACCTCATTGGTTATAATTGTAGCATATAAGATTCATTTTTATCTTTGGAGAGAAATCACAATCCCTATATCTATGACCAAATTGATTGTAGGAGAAGCAGTACCCATTGAAGACATCATTCAAATTTTACCTTCCTTTCTCTTGATCATTACCTATCCATGAATTTTCATTCTTGATCCTTTTAGTGGAGCTAAAATCCATTATGTCTTTATATAATAACACATCTAAGTAAGTCATGCCTTTATTTCCCAATTGTTCCTCCTTTTGGTTGAGATATTTAACCATAATGACCTATAGATTCTTGACTATTGCTTCTAGATATTTCACTTCCATCTTCACAACATCCATGCTTAAATTTACATTTGATAAATCACAGACAAGTTTGTCTTGAAGACAAGACACAACCTCTTTGTTAGCCATTGTACCTTTGATCACCTTCAAGTGGTTAAACTTACAAGAAGGACATGCATTAATACCAATTTTTACAGGTGTAATCACTGAGAGGGGGTAAATTAGTGAGACCATAAATTTAAATTTCAATTCTAATACTTTAAAACTATTAAAAAATTAGCATATATCAACTTGATCAATCAACATTAACAAGAGAGATCATTCATTTAATGCATACACAAGATCAACACACAACACATAGTTACAATGGGAAACCTTCATTGGTAATAAAACCCACTCTCAATCCTCAAACACATGGACTAATTTTAATATAAGATATTAAAAATAAGAGACTGGTCAAGTCCTTTAGAACAAAAACCTTAATCAAGTCCTTTAGACCAAAAACCTTAATCAAGTCCTCCTGACCAAAGGCCTTTAGTGAAACCCATGTTTCACAAGGATCAACTACCCTAAAGGAAGATCAAGTCCTTTAAACCCTCCTTTGAAATGAACACCTCCACCTTAGAGCTAATGTCTTCAATACTTGATGGATCTTTGATTATCTAACCCCTCCACAAACTCCCTTTCTATCTCATACAGTCTTCTCACATAGGCATGCCACAAGCTCTCTACTTCTTTATTCAAACTATCCTCATATGCACACTCAAACCTCTTTACATATTCTCAAACTATAAAATCACTATTATAACATTATAAATATGACCTATAGGTCATACACATAGTCAATAAACTATTTTTCTCATTAACTCATCTAATAGGCACACTACCTATCATTTCTTCATCACTTTAACGTGTAATCCACACACACAAGCCTCTCTCTTCAACCCCCAAAAATCATTTCATTTGGTTTCACTATTTATAGAGACTTCATGGTTTCTTAAGTCCATAATCTTTCCTTATCAGCCATAATACATGCCTTCACCTTTAAATCATCTAACATGGGTCACACTTAAGCAAAAATTTCTTTCAAATAAGCCTAAGTCACCTTTTAGTTCCTATGATGACCCATTCACCTTTTTGATAATTCTATGAGAAAACTAAAAACACATTACCACTTTAAAATACATGGGTCCAATAATTATGTACCCTTAGACATTTATGATCATATTCAACTCTACTCACATCTGTATATGCTCTATCAACTCAACCTATGACCTTGTACATAGGAACACCATGAACCAACACATAGTCAACTTATTAAGAATTTTTCATACTCAAAATAGATTGATCACACCTATAAAATGCATACATATGATCTTAATTGAGTCTATAACACTTTATAATAGCTAAGCCATCATGAAACATCAAAACAACATCAAATATCCTTAATGGGTCTTTAATAGATGAACATCAAACACACAGTCAACCTTAGACCTAACTATATTTGATTTTACACACTTTAAAATATTTAAATATATATTTCCATATGTGCCTTATAGTCTTCTATAAGTTCTCTTTTTACATCATGAGAAAATTATACATAGATCAAAAGATATGGCCCACAAAGGAAACACTGATCTTTCCTTTATTAAATTCAAATATTTGAATTCAAATGGTCACAATTAAACATCGACCATTTTACTCATATATAATGTCCTTGAATCTTCATATTAAATACAAACCATAAATCTTCTTTTAAATTTAATGCATAGTGAATCACTATGAAAATGTTAAACTTTGAACAGTTGACTTCATCTTGTGCAATCTTGCAATATCAACTCAATGCACACCATTGATCTATGTGGATCAACTAGGTATTTATCATATAGCATGCACCATTTGATCAATTTATACAAAAAATTAATTGTCATTATATCTTTATCCTTTACCTTTTCTCAATGTTAAACCTTTAACACTTATCTTCATCTCATTTCTTCTTGATATCTTAGAATAAACACCCTCCATTGATCCTTTTGTAAGGAATTCGATATTTAGCTTCATTAACCAATGAACACTTTGAACCATTTGAATTAATGTGCACCATATATCTAGATGTAAAAACTCCCATGAATGATAGGATCTTTATTCAGACCTAGTCTTTAACCTTCACAAATTTTGCTATGTATGGGGACCATTGCAAACTACATGGAAAGCCAACTTTGCTCCTTAATAAGTTTTGCCTCAGTCAATCCCATGACCTAAAAATTGAGTCATATGATATAATAAAATAGGGGAATATAACAATGTGTCAAAATTATCTTATAAACTTCACATGTGTGATATATAACTTTATTAATATTCTCACTCATATCTGTTTTCCACATAGCAAACTATGCCAAGAACTGTTTGGAAGGCCAACTTTACACATGCATTTCTTTTGATGTGCTTCATCGCATGATATTAAATTTAGCACAAATCAACTAGGCATAAAACTAAAAAAACCCATATGATAATTTTATTCTTTCACCTTCACATGTGAAAAATATAACATCAAAATTCCTACTTAAATTTTCTTGCCACATTACAAATTTGGCTAAGTATGGGAAAACACTGTCAAACTGGTTAGGAACCTAACTTTTCACACACATATATTTCACTGAACTTAATTGAATGAATTAATACTTATAAAATATTAAATAGGAAAAAATTTGATAAAAACCATATGATCAAATTCCCATGACTCATCCATATGTGTGAATGGTGATGCCATCAATCTGCCAACTCATATTTTCTACCACTAGACCCAAAATGTCTAGATGAAAACAATGATCAACTAGATGAAATCCACTCATGCACAAAAGAAATAAAAGAATATAAAACCTCTTATATGACCCCTTTTAAATTATAAATGCTCCATAATCATCCATGAACATCTTTATCTATGCCCAAACTGAGGATCAACCAAGCCTCCTTCAAGCATACTAGGACAAGCACATTGCACACTTTGTCATTATCACTTAGATTATCAAGGCACTTCATCCACTCACTTGGAAACCTTAATGAAATCACCATAACATCATTTAAAACTCTCCAACATATTATAAATCCTACCATGAATGTGAATTAGACCAAGTTTACTATCTACCACCAAGATAATTTGAATTGAAACTCCTCTTATTGGTTATACCATGAGAAGACATGTTTTACCAGTTTTGCTTATCTAGTGGAGTAATGGAGTAGAATGGTTTTTAGACATTTTTAGAATTAAAAATTATATCAAATATGTAAATGGAGTCAAGGAAGATAAAGGTTCACTATAATATCTTTCCACATGTGTCACACTCCTCTATACGTCATACAACTACCAAAACCTCCTTATTTTCAACTATTTTTTGGATTTTAGTTAGGAACCTATAATTTTTTTAGTTAGTAATAACATGACTGATAGGATGTGACATATTGTACATTTAAAGAGGCTTTATAAAACTTTTCTACCTAAGAAAATTGTACAACCTTCATAAATGACTCAAATATGCCCCTTAAGTGACATAAAATGACTTAGGACTAATTGGACTATGACCAAGGCTAATAACACATTAAATGACATCAAATCAACCATGACACACCCTATAAAATTCTATAGATTACTATATCAACTTTTTTACTATAAGGGGTTGACTTATTTTGACTTATGGTCAAAATAGTTATTAGTTCCATCAAGCAATTTCAAAGAGATGGCTCTAATTAAGGATCTACTACAATCCTTTATTACACACCCAACCTTTACACCTCATGGATTCAATAAAGCTAAATGGTCACTATAAGAACTTTCCACACTTTTCACACTCCTGTATACATCGTACAACTACTAAAACCTCCTTATTTTTAACTATTTTCTTGATTTTAGTTAGGAACTTATAAGTTTTTTAGTTAGTACTAACATGATTGATAGGATGTGACATATTATACATTGAAACAAACTTTATAAAACTTGTTTACCTAAGAAAATTTTACAACATTCATAAATGACTCAAATATGCCCCTTAAGTGACATAGACTGACTTAGGACTAATTGGACTATGACCAAGGCTAATAATAGATTAAATGACATCAAATTGACCATGACACACCCTATAAAATGCTATAGACTTCTATATCAATTTTTTTACTATAAGGGGTTGACCTATTTTGACTTGTGGTCAAAATAGTCAATAGTTCTATCGAACAATTTCAAAGAGATGGCTCTAATTAAGGATTTGCTACAATCCTTGATTATATACCCAGCCTTTAAACCTCATGGATTTCATCTACAATCCCCATCAAAATTTAACTTTAACCAACCTTGTTGTGAAGAAGTCTAGCCTGCTTTATTTCTTTTCTTCTTATCCTTATTTATTATTCACCCTTCAATGAGGGACATTTATATAGTTTTATTCTTACTGGTTTTTTGGGTTTTCCTTGACTATTTCCAACTTTCTATTTGAATTTTTTAGATTTATTGGCATGTTAACATTTTGTATTAATCACTTTTATATTTTTGTACTACTTTGTTGTCTATTTTATGAGTTTTATATAATGGTAGTTTCATAGCATCTATTGGTTCTATTGTCACATGGAATAATAGGTTTGTAGAACAATTCATTAGTTTAAGATCACATCATAGTGAATTTGTTAAATTATTCATTAGTTTCATATCCCTAAGATAATTTTATTTTACGTAATTTTTTGCTCATATTTTCTTAAGTTATTCTTGTTGTTTTTTATTTTTCATGCCTTTTAAGCTTTCTAACACTCATCGTTTGATATTTTTCCTATTTATATTTTATTTAATTATTTTTCCTCTCTACAGAATGGTATATTTGTAACACATTTTGGAATTTTTTTTTCACAAAACAACAAGTTTATAGTATAGTTTGGTGGGTATGTATACAAATTTTTATGGTTTTGAATAGTATTTCAATGGTTTTTTGAGATTTAAATTTATTTCATTTTTATATGGTTTTTCATTGCTTTCTAACCCTTTTAATATTTTCATTGTTTCTATCTTTTTGTAACAACAATTTTGTTCTAGAGAGTTGGTTTTTTTCATCTTTTTATTTTTTGCGTTCTTTTTTTCTAACTTGCAATTTCTTTGGATTGTCAATATCTTTGCATACAAACTAATAATATTGTTATGTATGATCGATTACAAAGAATCAAAAATTAACTAAAAAATTATTTTATTATATTTTTACTATCTTTGTCTTTATTTTAAATTTGGTTTAATTAGTCAAGTAGTAATTAAATTGCATTTTCTTTTATTGTAAAGCTTGCTTGTTTATGTCATAAAATATTATGTATACTCTTTCCTTGGAATCTTATTAGTGATGATACCTAGAAATATAAATTAACTTTTATGATTTTTTGTTACCTATATTTCACTTGTGTATACTCTTTCCTTTGGCATCACATTGGTGATGATACCTAAAAATTAGAAACAAGTGTTAATTTTTTTTACTTTATATGGTTTCTATCAACCATGGATTTCACCAACACATGGTAGGCCAAACCCTATGTAATGGTGGGGTATACAAATTGAGGATTTTTTTTTCAATACCTAAATGGTAATGTGTTTTAAACACATTATGTGTGTGGCTTTCATCCTTCAATACTCAAGGTTTCAATAATGACCTCAAAGTTTAATTTTTTGGCATCAATTTACTGAAATATTATAGTTGGGTTGGGTAGATAGAGACTAAACCCTTTTTTGTGCATCCATTAAATCAAATTATTACATGGTATTAATCCTCAACATACCAAAAATTATATATAGGAATCCCACTTATAAAAACTAGTATAAACCTTAAGCATTAATATGTTATTTAGTCATTTAAATTGTAGTGCACCAGAAAGTGATTGTCTCTAGAAAGTTACTCTAAAATTACCATCAAAAATAGGTTAAGTGGGCTACGGATACAGTTATAACTCCATATTTAGTTATATAAAACATTGGGATGAAACTTTTTAATGGATGAGAGAGTATATATGAGAGCCTGTAAGTCATTCAAGTCCCTCTTCCTAAATTTTATCATTTTATGTGACTTTCACATTTATTTTTGGTTAAATTAGATCTTGTTTTTTTAGCTCCTTTTGAAGGATGTTTAATTTAATTTTATGCATTTAAAACTAGTTTTAATTCTTTAAAACCAAAATACTAGATCAACACAAACCCTAAATCAAGAAAAAAGTCTAAAACCAAAGAAACTCAAAAATTATTGTCAATCATTTATATCATCAAGTTATTTTAAAGTTTTATACTTTTTTTGAGTCAAACCTTCAAATCTATGTCTCCCATCACAATAAAAATGGCCTTGTTTAATAATCCTATATTTAGAGAAGAACCTTTTAGAAATGATCCCTTCCAATTTGAAAACCAAGAGTATTCTATTGAGATCAGTGACAATGTTGATGATGAGGGACCCTATCAATAATAACATACCCATGAATTCACTTTGCATAATAATCTACCTTTCAAATTCACATAATACCTATTAAAAAATAAGAATGAGGTATTGTCTTAAAGTTTGGATCTATGAGCCAAATGTTTACTTGATTTTAAAACCAAAGACTCACATCATTTTATTTAAAAGGAAATAAGACACACCTCTCATAAAAGAGAAAAGAAAATATGGTCATTCCTTATGGAATAAAAATCCATTATATGTTATACCAACACCAAGTATCATAATGTGTCTCAGACTCACATGGATAAAGGTAAAGCATTTCTAAATGAAACATCCCAACAAATACATGTATTTACTATGAAACATTATATCAAAAGGTTGAATAAAAAATATTTGAACTTAAATCCAACATGTCAAGTAATCCTACAATCAATCAATTGAAATCACATTCAAATCTAAACCAATTAACCAACCCAAATCCTAATTTGAATACACATTCAAATCTAAATCAATCGACCAATCAAAATCAGAATTAGAATTTGAATGTCCATTTTAATTCAAACATCAAAAATACAAGTCAAAATTAGAATTTGAATGTATATTCAAATTTAAACATCAACAATCAAAATAAAAATAAAAAATAAAATGCCAATTTGAATCTAAATAATCAAAATAAAAATCAACATTTGAATTTCACATAGAATACCAATACCAATCCACTTTCCAATCCAAATCAATTTGAAAATCAACCTTCCAATCCACTTTCAAATCTAAATCCAAACCAACTAATGTAACTCAGGGATATGGAATTTATCTAAGAATGACAAAGCATGAAAAACAATATCTAAGGATTACAAGATGGTATATATTACAAAATCAACAATATAAGTTGTAATAAAAAATTTCATGCCATTTTTACATTAACATGATGATGGTACCCTTTCCTTCACATTTTTAACCCTAAAAAGTTTGATAAGTACAAAGTAAAATGATATCCTAAAGAACATCTTAAATATTTTTAATGGCATGTTTAGACATTGCTTATATCAATGATTATCTATTAAGACTCTTTCCACACAATCTATGGGCTCAAGCCCTAAAGTGGTAGTTACACTTACCCAAAGGATCAATCATAACCTTTGAGGACCTTTTAAAAAAAATTCAACAATTTTCATATAATTTTGAATGCAAACTAACCATTTTAAATATATAAAATACTAAACAATACAATGGGGACAATTTTGTCTCCTTTCAGAGATAGCATGCCTTGACAAGCCTATTCCCATGGTTAACTCCAAAAAATCAACTTATAATTATATTTAAAAATAATATCAATTCAAAATTGGCATATGAACTAAAAATCCATTTGTCTACATAATTTGATAAAATTATAGATAAATGAGTTCAAATTGAAACATCACTAGTTGCCAAAGGTACCATAAAAATCTTCAAACAAGATAATTTTCATTTTAACCAAAATGAAAAACATAAGTTTTATGTAAATAACTAAAACATGGTAGGATATTGTGTAACTAATGTTAAACAAATCAAAATCACCCAACCTATCAACAACATCTTCATGCCAAGTGGTCAACCTTGACTAGACAATTGAAAATGAAAATTAAGTCCTTTGGGAGAACCATATGATGTCATCTTTCAAAATTTGGTCACCACAAACATGATCAAATTCCCCACACCAAATTGTTTTATGAGAACATTACAAAACCCAAGTGGTATAAAGATAAATAATTTTGTGACTAGCATGAAATCAAAGGTCATTCTATAAACCATTATATGAGACTCAAAAACTATATCCAAGATCTTATTTACCATCATGACATAACAATAGAGGATGATGCATGAACTTACAACAATAAAAAACTAGTGATATATTAGGATCCCTTCCTGAATCATGAGAAAGGATATAGTAATAAAAACTAAAATCAAGACTAAATGAATAATTTCAACCAAGCTACTCATCTATTTTATTCTATAGTCAATCATGTTGATCATATAGATCATCATGTTTATGTTATTAAATTTAAATCCCTAGATTGTGTCATCACCTTAATGTATGAAACTATTACCATTACAAGTGTCCCTTTACCTACCTTTAAAGTTTAATATAAAATCATAGAGAAATTTGAGAAAACACCTGACCCAATTTTCATTTTGGACATTTTCAAGATGTCCCCCACTTACAAGTATATTTTTTTATAAAATCTTGCAATAATCTAAAGTTATAGAAGATATAAATTTTTCCAACTTCCAATAACTTGTAGGACACTTTTCCTCTAACAATCAAGGGACTTTTGACTACTTAGACATTTCACCCATGGGTTCATCTCATAATTTTCCATTGTATATAAAGTCTTCATTTCTAAGCAAAAATTAAAAAGGGTGTTTATAGATAGTAGGCCAGGCTTAAATATATGTACATTAAGTTTATATATCATTTAAGACATTTTACAAAAATACTAGATGTTAATACCATTACTATAAAGGCATATGAAAATAATGAATTCTAGTTGATTGGAACTATCTATCTTACACTAATGGTGGGACCTATCATTCAAGAAACCCTCATTCATGTTCTTGATTTAGATCTCCCATACAACTTACTCCTTGGTCATCCAAGGATCCATGCTATCAATGCCATTCCATACACCCTCCATCAATGTTTATTTTTTATCATGATGGTATGGAAGTTACCATTCCATGTGATCCTCAACCCTTTCAATATTGCAAAATATTAGAAGGGAGATATAAAAATTCCAATTATTTACCATTCACTAAATATACCTATGATCCTATTAAGGAGACACCAATGTTTTCCAATTATATTCATCCTAATGAGTTACTCTCCACATCCACAAATCAACCATATACATCCACAAATCCATCATCCACATTTAAGTCCACATGTCCACCATCTATATTTTCCATTGTGGATATAGGTATGGGAGAATATCAAATCCATGATGCCCATTATCAATGAAAAAATCATATTACCCCCAATAAACATGGTATGACCCATCATAGAAACAAATACAAGTGGTTCATAATATTATAAAAAAATATTTTATGGAAGGTTTTTTCATTTTTGAAGAACGGATTGAAGATTCCAACTCCTCTTTGCTTTACTCTAATTAATTAGCTACATGTTTCTAAAGTATCAATATCCTATACCTAAATCCATTATGTTTAATATCATGAACTATAAATTAAAAGGTCTTTGTCTTCATGAAAAAGGTCTCATCAAACCTATAATCTATTCAACACATGAAGCCTTTCAAGGTATTAGATTCAAACCATCTAGTGTGATAGTATACAATTATGATAGTGACTCTTCTACTACATTTGGTAAATCCTCTTCAAACACCTATTCAATTTATATCTATTATGAAGAATTATCCACCACCAACCTATTTCATGATAACACCATTTTAACCCTTGAACTAACCTTTCCACAACTTATCCTATGGTACCAACAATAACCACCCTCGCTTGATCATTTTCATAAGGATGAGGCCATATCTGAGTTTTTGAGAATTAGAGATCATATTACAATAGGAGATCAAAATAATGGTTTTTCAATTTAATTGCATAATTAAACATACTTTGGGTAACTTACAACCTCTATTCATCCACACCATCATACAAATATTATATTTCAATTGATATAAATATTAGATGATGAAACTCCAAATTTACAAAATATTGATAAAGACATTCTAAGTAAATGAGACATTGAGGAATAAATTCATCTTCATCCACTACCAATAAAGTTGTAAGAATAATCCACTTTATTAATTGAAAATACTATAAACATCAATATTGGAACTAAATAAAACCCTACTATTATGAAACTTGTTATTTCCCTAGATCTAGAAAAATAGTCCATTTTGACTCCAATCTTCACATAATTTACATATGTGTTTGCATGGCCATATGTAGACATGCCTGGGTTGGAGCCTTCATTATTTTTTCATCACCTTTTTGTACATAAATATGTAAAACTAGTCAAAGAGAACTAACAAAAAGTATCCAAAAGTCACTACTCATGAAGGAAGAGTTGTAAAAAAATTAGAATTTGGATTAATATGACCAATAGACTACTCAAAGTGGATATCCAATATATTACTAGTCTCTAAGAAACCAATAGGGATCAAATTCTACATATATTTCTAGGATATTAATAAAGCATGTCCTAAATATGACATCCCTTTACAAAACATAGACATGAGTTATGATTCCATGACAAGTCATGAGTTGTTGTCCTTAATGGATAGATTTTTGAGATAAAATAAAATCAAAATAGCTCTTGAAGGTCAATATAAGACAAAATTTATAACACCTTGGGGCATGTTTTGTAATAAAGTAATCCATTTGGCCTCAAGAATGTTGGATCCACTTATCAATGTGCAATGACAATAATCTTTCATGATATGCTTGATGATATCATTGAAGACTATGTAGATGATATTTTGGAAAAATATAGAACTAGATTAGATCATCCCATGGTGCTATGAAAAAAATTAACCAATTGAGAGAACACAAGGTTCATCTCAATATAAATAAATGTGTGTTTAAGGTTACTTTAGGTAATATTTTTGGATTTATTGTATCACAAAGAGATATATAAGTGGAACCTAAAAAGATCACAACTATCACACAAATTCCTCCATCAATAAACCTCAAGGAAATTCATATTTTTTAAGTTAAAATTCAAGACATATATAGATCATATCACAACTTGCAAACATATGTCATCATTTCATATTTCTTCTAAAAAATAACATTATTTTTCATTAGAATGAGGAATGTAAAAAAGCATTTACAAATATTAAATGTTATCTATCAAATCAACCAGTTCTAATTCCACCAACTTTTGGGAAACCTAAATTAGTATAAATTTTAGTAATGGGGGCATTGTTAACAGAGCATGATGAACAAGGATAGAAAGATTAGTGTACTATCTAAGTAGAACCTTTGTATCCTATGAATTAAAGTATTCTACCATTTAGAAAACATGTCTATAAATTTTTTTACTTCCCAACAACATGACATTACATGCTCAAAAATCAAATTAAAACCATTTCCAAAGTTGATCCACTTAAGTATCTCATTTCCAAATTAGCTTTAATAGGGAGAATGGCTAAGTTGGTCATGATTGTAAGTGAGTCTAATGTAGATTATATCAACCAAAAATATATCAAAGGATAAGTATTTTTAGATACCTTGGTTGAATCACCATTGATGAATGTCAATCCTCTCATCACATGTTTTATAGATGAAGTTATCATGTCCTTTGATAAATCAATATAATGGTAGTTGTACTTCGATGGGTATTCCCTAAGTCATGGCTTATGGGAAAGTATTTTTTGCATTGCTCCACAAGTTGATCTCATTATAAAATCATTTTAGGTAGGATTCCCTTATATAAATAATATAAAATAATATGAATCTCTTATTTCTAGTATAAAGCTTGAAATTTAGTGGAACATCCAACATCTCCTAGTTTTTGGGGATTAATGACTAATCATAAAACACATAAATAATGAGTACCAAGATAAATATGATAATTTAATTAATTATAAATGGATGATGGATAATATTAAATAGTTTTTTAAATCCATACAATTTGAACAAGTTATTTGAGTCAATAATGAGGTAACTAATGCTATGGCCATGATTGGTTCACTCTTTGATGTGCATCTAGATGATAGTCACAACTAGTTCTTTATGGATTAATTGATGCATAAAACATATGATACCCTTGAAGCTAAAATTGTCTATGATGTTATTGGTACTAATTCCCCTTGGTACTAGGATATATACACATACCCCAATGATAATTTGATCCCTCCCAACTTATCCCATAATCGAAAAAAAAAAATTAATAATCTTCCCGTTTCATCATCCTTATAAATATATTATATTTAGGAGTTATGATGTAGCTTTATTATAGGTATTAAACTTTGAAGAGGCCACCTTAGTCATTAAGTAAGTTCACAATGGTATTTTGGTGTTCATACTATTGACATGGTCATTACAAATAAACTTCTAGGTGTTGGATATTACTGGCCAATAATGGAAACCAATTCATGCCAAAATGTCAAGAAATGTGTCCCATTCCAAAAACATGGTGACCTAATCCATAGTCAATCACAATCTTTTTAACCCATTACTACTCCATGGACCTAATCCAAATAGGGATTAGGCCTCACTGTAAAAATCAATCCCAATTATTTAAATGGTCATAAGCATATAATCACCACCAATAAATACTTTACCAAGTGGGTTGAACTATTCCTTTAACCTATGTAATAGGAAAACACATTTCCAAATTTATCCTAACCCATATAATTTATCATTATGGTATACATTCTACCATTATATCCAATAATAGTAAGTCCTTAAAAAATAAAGTTGTCAAGAGCCTTTGCCAATCATACCATATCAAACACAAATATTTCACGCCATACTATCCCCAACACAATGGTCAAGTAAAGGCATCAAATAAAAACACCCTCAAAATCCTAAGTCATAATGTCAATGATTATGGTCATGATTGGCATTTATAACTTTACCCTACTTTGTGAGCTTATCATACTAGGATTTGCATACCTATGAGGGTAACCCTATATTCCCTATCAATATTCCATCATTAGGAATATCTCTATAAAATATTTTTTTTATTAATAATCATATTAAATGTCAAGGATACATGAGCTCAATCTCTTGGATGACAAATGTATTAATGCACATAACCATTTGCAAGCCTGTTAGAATTGACTCCATCATAGCAATATGTTGTTCCCAAAATCAGCTACACTCATTTTGTGGAAAAATCCTACGAAACTTGTCCATTTCATAATTTATACTCTAGGTTCATCATTCGAGACAAGATTATCTTGGTCTCAAGTGAATTTTACTAACATCTTGGAAAAGTTTTCAACACTCCCTCGTCATGATTTCTCAAAAATCATGAAACTTGTTGCAGTCTTGATCTGATCAAAATGTCAATTTTGATTGTTCATAAGGTGTTATCCAATTTCATTTTCCCTATGCATAGGCATCATTTTTTGCCACCCTTGCATATTCTTCATTTTTCATGCAAAAGTGGTGATTTTTTCTACTCTTGTAGTTTTTCATTTTTCCATGCAAAAGCAACAAAAATTGCCGCTCTTGTATGTTTTCATCTTTCCATGAAAAAGAAATGTTTTTTTCCACTCTTGCAGTTTTTTTCATTTGTCTTATACATGCAATGATGGTGATTTTCACTGCCAGTGCATGTCTTCCCTATCCTATACAAGGGTGGTGATTTTTTCTACCCAAGCAGAGATTTTCTCAAAATCTTAATTTTTGCACGACATTTATGGCCACATGCGTCAAGTTGGTAAAAATCATTTTGGGGAATTTAAATTGCCTTTTGTTTATCTTTTTGATCATTTCAAGTTTCCTGAGACTCCTTACAATCATTCAAATGTGTAAGCAAGTAATATTATAGATTCACTAACTACCTAGCTTAGGACTTAGAGATTACTGGGTAAGTTTTGGTTTTTATTTTTACTTCTAGGTTTTAGTTAGGATTTTTTGGTTTTTCTCTCTTTATTATTTTTTTGTTTTCCCCAAGTGAGCCCTAGATATCAATATCCACCTACCTCCTTTCGTGTCATAGGTTTTCATTACGTGTTATCAACATTTTTGATCTAACCAATTTTTTCCCCCAACTAATGGTAGTTGAAAACCATCTTCCAAAACCAACTTGAAAATGGTTTAAAAATGCTAACAATGCATGCCCCTATGCGATTGATTCAAAAGAAAGGGCAAAAAAATTTCCACCACTTAAATGTTTGAAGTTCCAAGTGAAATTGTATAGGTGGTAAAATTTGCTACCCTTACACAAAACTCCATCTCTCCCAAGTGCAATATCAATGAATTCTACCACTCTAACATTCCATACTATTTTCTATAATGGTGGTGAATTTTGCTGCTCTAATATCAAAACTTTAAAATTCATGCTTATGCTTTGTTAGCATTTCTTATCACTTTTACAGGCAACCATATGCAAGGGTGGTAAAAATTTATGCCTCTGCATAAGTATAAGTTTTCCCTGACCTACAAGGGTGGCAATTTTTACCACCAAAGAAAATGTAAATGCTCCCCATATGCAAGGGTGGAAATTGTTTTTGCCCATGTAAACATCCTCTCAAATTTCCTAACTTTGAGTTATTTTCAATTTTTCCCTTCTGAGCCCACTTTCCTCTAGTTTTTTGGCCTGCTCACACTTTAGCCCTTTTAGAGGCATCCCCATGGTCATGATCATCGACATGTATTTTTCTTAGATTTCTAATATTTCTCCTAATTGCATGATCATGAATTTTTTTGCAATTTCTTTTTTGGATTCCTCTTCATCGACATCCTTTTGTTTGAATTCCTTTCAAATGACTAAGTTTTCTCTGAAGAAGTTGAAGGCAATGAAGTATAAATATCATGGTGTTTTTCTAATCACCTTAGTTACTTCTAATATTGATGACATTAAAGATATAGAGATCAGTCATGTGGACATGGTTGAGTTCATGAAAATAACTAAGTCAAGCAATCCCAACCATGAAATGAAGAAGATAATTGACAATAATATTCATTTGGTATCTTATTTCCCTGTAGCAGCTCACTACATAGAATTTATTCTCCAATGTGCTTAGTTCTATAATAAGGATACCAGAGCTGTGTTAGATGCTAGTGGCAATGTGATAATTAGACTAGATCCTAAGTTCATTGATAAAGTGTTCATGTGCCCTCCTACTACAGAAGTGATAAAAACTTGATTTTGTTGAATCACAAAGAGAATATGACAAAGATCCTAAAAAAGTGAAGAAATTAATCAACAATAAATGGCTAAAGACTCCTAGGGAGAATTTGTCAAGGTGGTCACAGAGTTTTCTAAGAAGTGACTTTACCAAAGAAGTTGGTGATCTGATAACTAATCTCAGTAGAATAAGAGGTTTTCCCTCTTTCTCATAATTTCATGAATGGATGTATCCCTTCATCAAGATAATTCTTCAAGGAAAATAAGTCATCTTCTTGGGAGAACAAGTCAGTAACACTTTGTAGGAGCAATTAAAGAAGGTATTGACTACCTTCAAATTCTACATGACTTCTTACTTGGTCTATATTGTAGCTTTAATGAGCATCTTTTTGAGTTTAACATTAGAAGGAGATAGGAGAGTAACCATAGTGTATCAATACTACTCTCAGTTAACATTAAAGGGTTTTAGTCATCATTTTAGGAGAGTAAATGATGTTTTCTTTATAATATTTTTGTGTCTTTTTTATCCTCAATTAGAACAAAGAAGAGTGTCAGATGAGGCTTGCACAGTTGTGAATGATTTTGGATGTATGTTCTTACAATTTCCTTCTTTTTCATACCTATGGGTTGGTTTTTTCCATGGTCATCCTTATACGCTTCTGAGATTCCCCTCAGATAAATTGGTCTTAATGGAACTATGCAAACAAATTATCATCATGTATAATAAATAGATGGAACTCAAGAAACCTAGTTTTAGGTTTCCAATTGAAATTGGTAGGTTTTTAGTGTTAATCGTTGGAAAGGCTAGAGCCATGGAAATTGAAATGCAACTTGTGACCTTGAATCAATTCAAAAGAAGACAAAATTTTGATTATAGGGGTGTGAAGGATGTAATCAGGAGGAAAACCCAATTTTATGAACCTATGATTGAGGATGTTTGGGTAGATTTGAGAATAGTGGAAGATGTCAAGAAAATGGACTATAGTAGGTTATCTCTTGAGAAAATTGAATATCTGGGACTTGATGATATCCTTGAGAACTTGGTGGATGATGGAGATTTGATTAATGATAGATACAATACTAAACAGATTTCTAATTCCCCTCTTTCTCCTGTCCAATGGTCACAAAAAGAGCTGACTTCCTTAAGGAAAAGATTTGAACCTATATTAGCAAACACCAATAATTGGTTAGAAAATAAAGGAATTACTTTGAAATAATTCATCACAAGATTTAAATTTGAATTTTAAGAGGAAACAAGAAGAAAATTAGAAAATAGGACAAAGAATAAAAGTTATGTCCCTTCTTCTTCCAAGCCACATAAGCTAAAATCATATTCATGATGAAGAAGGAAAAAGTTATAAAAAAAGAGTCAGAAATAGAAGATATGGGAGTTGAGAAAAAAGGCACTAAAGAACCAATGATGAAATAGATGGAGACTAATGATAGGCCTACAGATCAATCAGAGAAGGAAACTTTATCTCCACAAGGGAATGTGCAGCAAGAAATAAGAATCTCTTCTTCTCCACTTGACACACCTGTTGCAAGTCCTTCAACTATTTATTCAATTAGTGTTCCCTCTTTTGGATCACCGTCTCCTTCCAAAATAATTTTTGACAACCTTCAAAGCACTTTTGAAGATATTATTTGTTCTTCAAGGTCAATTCCCAATTTGTCATCCCCATCTTTTGATATTGAAGATAGTTCTACTTTTGATCACTTAGTAAAAGGTGAAATTTTTACTGATACTCCACCTATTATTTCCACTACCTGTGTGAGTGAAACTCTAGTGATGCCAACAATGGAGATAGATCCTAATGTAAGTAATTTTGTGCTCCCACCATGGTTATCAGCTTATACACCTAAAAAGAAGAAACAAGCCATATCTCTAGATGACTTTGATTTCAATAAAATGGTGCTAGTAAAATGAAGGCCCCAAAGAAGCTAAGGATTATTTCAAAAATGATTGGAGATAAGGGACACAAATTTCTAAAAATTTCAAGACCTCCACATGATGCAACCATTCAAAAAATTTATGTAAGTGATTACTCTATCTCTAGAGTTGAATTAAGTAGGATAACTCATGAGAGTGCCAAGAGTGATATGAAATCAGCCATGGACATCTTGATTCAGAAATTTGATAGAGAGAAAGAAATGAAGGATCACTATAAAGCAATGGTGGAACAATTGACTGTAGTGGTAAGGAGAATTAATTTCACTCTAGAAACCATAACTCCTGAGGCCATTTCCATAGAATACCCCATTATTTAGAAATTAAAAAATACCTATCTCAAAGGAAAAGTGCTTGAAGAGTACTTGGATAAGATGCATGCATAAGGAATTTCCTTACTTACAGAGTTATCTAAGAAGATAGATAAAATGAGAAAAATAAGAGAAGAACTTGATGATCTCATTAATGTTATTTCTCATGATATTGAAAGCATAGAAAAATATCTTGACAAATGGATGGATATGAGGAAACTAAAAATAAACACTCTAATATCAATCAGTGTCATTATTGATAGAGACTCTTATATTGAAACTAAAGAGGCATTGACATATAGGAGTTGAGTGCTTAAGGAGTTGCTTAGTGACCTAAAATATTCAAGGAAACTCAATGAACAAAAAGATGTCAGTATTTTGCATAAATTGGAGGAGATACGTTACAAATTTACATCATAATATAACTAATTCCTTTCAGCAGAAGACATGATTCAAGAATTTGAAGGTATGTTCCAGAAAGAATTTGAAGATAAGGCATTTTCAATAACCTCTGTGGACAATATTCTAGATAATCAGTTAACTCTGAATAATCTAAAAACTAGGTTAACTAGTCATGCAAAATCAATTACATGTGTAAGAGATGCCATAGTCAAAGCTAAGATGATTTTCAAGAACACTGTTACTCTAGACAGTATCAAGATTCAAACAACTATCACTATGTACGATGCTCACATGAAGAAAGATGGGGATAAAAATTGAAACTATTTTTCCCTTAGTTTAATTTCCACTTTTCCAATATACTTTTGTAAATGATTTGGACATTTTTACATGTAATTTTTTCATATGTAATTACATGTAAAAATATAGGAAGTCCTAAGTCAAAAAGGAATCTTATCTTTGACTCGGTCAAAGTAATTAGGTCTTTTCTAAAAATCCTCAAGGCTACTCCCTATAAATAAAGAGGGCCTCTATTGTAAATATATCCTTTTAGTTATTGGAAGCAAAACTCTACCAAATTGAAATGCCTTTTGAGACTTTGAGCTCAGATTATAAATCATATTTTATCAAGTGAATAAGAAAGCAAGTGCCTTTTCAAACTTTATATTGGAATAACTTGTGTTGTATAGGAAATTGTTTTTATATCCTTTTCCTAATACAATATTATCTATTTGATCAAATAAGTAGAGTGAGTGAAAATAATCTGAAAGATGTTCTAAATTTGATTATGGAGACTTTATGCTACTATAATTGTCTTTAGTTTATGTTTTATTGTTTTAGAATGAAAGATATTCGAAAGACTTTAAACTTCTTGTATCTTTTGTATTTATATATTTTTTTGTAGTTTTTAGTGAAGACTTTGGGATAAATCTCATTATACCATGATATAAGATATAAATCAATAAGATAAGCAATGATAAGCTTTGTACTCTCATGGGTTTCTTGTAGATTCAGTTAATATCCAAAAAGTTTTCCTTTACTTTGTAAACATTATTTCTAAAAAAAGAGAAATAGATGATATGATCTCACCCTAAGTTAATTTTTAGTTTAGATTAGTTTATGATAGTTTATAGGGAACCTCCCCTTGCTGAGAGGAGAGATTTATCTCATTACATTGTGGTTGATATAACTATTTTGTCTTCAGTTAGTTGATGACAAATATTCACCCAACAATTTTTTGGTGACTCTACTGGGGATCAAACGTGCAATTTGAAGCCTCACACTTTGAGTTGAAGCATTTTTAGTTCTTTTCTATTATACATTCTAGCAGATTCATGGTATACGTGAAGCTAGAGAGCTTGAGGTATTATTGATTTTATATTTGAATTGATACAACAAAATAATTTTGACCTCTTGCTTCTATGATCTCACCTTCAACAAACTAGGAGTTTTCCTCCTACCAAAGCCAGATCTCCAATACCAGGTAAAGCTTCTAGTCCTAGTGCTAGTAGAGTTTTAACTATTCATACTCCATAAAGGTTTGTTATCCCTCCTTTTAATCATCATATCATGGCAACCCAAGGCCCTTGGGGTAACACATTTGGCCCTCTAAATCTTACCCCACCTTTACATGAGCTACCTCGTAGTTTGAGAAAGAATTTTCCCAAGTTCTATTGTGATGGAAAAATTCACCTTGATGAGCATATTACAACTTTCTACATAGCCTGTGGTGTGATAGGTGTTGAATATGAAGATATAGTAGTAAATTTTTTTGTAGAAACACTGTAAGGTGCTTCCACAGATTGGTTTTATCATCTTCAAGTTCAGACTATAACTGATTGGAACACTCTTAAGACCAAGTTTGAGGCTAGGTTCATACCCGTAGAAGATGATCATGCCTTATTGGCTCAACTTATGCAAATTAAGAAAGAGCCTCATGAGCCTATAAGAGACTTCATCACTAAAGTTAATAAGCTAAGTAACAAGATTCCTGTAATTACTCAGCCAACACCAAAAAATCTTAAGTGATTCTTTATCAATTCTCAACTTCTCAAAGTGAGTTTTATGTTAAGGTAGGCTGGCCCTGTAGATCTTTTTGTAGTTTAAATTTTGGATACCAAAGTTGCAGATGATCTTATCCTTATAGGTAAGATAATTAAAGATTCTAATAAAAATAGATTTTCCTCTTCTACTAAAAATTCTTCCATAAGCACCACTGATCCTATGGTGCAAAAGTTAGCAAATGTCTTAAGGTATGTCTACTCCTTATTCTTATCAAGATATATTAAGGAAGACATTTCTCAACAATTCATATCAAAGCAATGTTGCCAGAAATCAAGGGTAATCCAATCATCTTCCGCCCACATAGGGGAAGCTTGCCATTGAAGTAGCACTAGTCCACTCAGTAGTTGGTTATTATGAATTTGAACATGATCATTCTTTCCAACTTAAGTTGGACCAAGAAAATGATGCTAATATATTTGTAGAAGTAGAATAATAATTATCTAGTGACTCTGCTATTGGTTTTCTGAATTAGTAAGATGAAGCTAAAAAAGGAGAGGTGTATGATGGAGAATTTGCTATTTCTATTAGGTCTCAAAACCAGTCAACTCAACAAGTTGATAAGGGAAAAGAAAGAGAAGAACCTCAGCTAGTGATCTTAATTTCTAAATGGGGAACTTCATTATATTTCCAATCAAAGGACCTAGTGGCCAATAAGCAAGTAAGCACCTCAAACAATCTTGTATCTCCTACTTTTATTCCTCATACCAGTACCACATCAAATAAAAATCAAAATAATGGACTTCCTTTCTCCATTTATATTTCATTCCAATTATTTGACATAATTGATAATGCTAGGAAGACCAAGATCCAAATGTCTGAAGTTGAGTACTTACAAGCTAATCTTAAATAGTTTGATAGGTTGGCTGAATACATCAAGAACAAAATTGTTCTTATAAGACAAGATTTTTCAAAAGTGACTCATGATCCCCTAAAGAATAAATCCACCCAAAATAATCTTGTCACTACTCCTCTTGTTGCCTCTAAAAAAATAGAACCTTTCTATATTTCTCTATTGATAAATGGTCATAAGTTGAGAAATTGTATAATAGACTCTAGAGCCTCTGATAATGTTATACTGGCCAAGGTAGTAGATTCTCTTGGTCTTACCTTAACTAAAAATTTTGGAAGATGTTTTTCCATGGAAAATAAGTAAGTACCACTTTTAGGTCAAATCAAAGATGCCCAATTTACATTTGTGGCTTTACCAAATAAGAGGATTAAGATGACAGTCTTAATGGCTGATGTTCTAGCTTCTTATGCCATTCTACTCAGACGTAATTTTTATAAAGATGTAGGTGGAGAGTTGAACATGGACCTATCTGAAGTAAGGATACCTATTAAAGGTGTCATGTAAAATTTGCTTCTTGAAAAAGAGTCAAAATATATTGTTACCCAAATGTCAAACCCCAAAGCTCAAATTTTGTTTGAATCCTCAGGAATGGGTAATTATTTTTTGACCATTGAAGATATTTTTTATTCAATAGATGAAAGTTTATAAGGTGAAATTTAAATAATTTAGACAAAAAATTAGAATAATTTTTATAGACAAGTTCAAAAAAAAGGAATTTTCTCTCACTAATGAAGGTATATTTAAGAAGATCAAGTTCTAATGAGGTTTAGATTTTAGAATTTGATGGCAGCTGCTCCTCTACTAGTTCTAGAGCTAGAATTGTTTTGATATCTCCACAAGGAGATATTTTCTCTCACTCATATAAGTTACAAGTCAACAATACCAATAACATCGCTGAATACAAATCATTGTTGCTTGGATTAAAAGCTGCTCATGCTAGAGGTGTTAAGATTTTTCATTCTTGAGGAGATGTTGAATTGGTGGTTTATCAAGTAGGGAATCTATATCAAACCAAAAATGAAATATTGTGACATTATTGTGATCATGTATGGGATTGCATTGAAATTTTTGATGCTTTCAATATTTCTACGGTGCCAAGAGAGTTTAATGATCATGTAGATTCATTGGCTATCTCCCCAACTCTCATGGTTCCTCATCAATATTTCAAAAGGAACAAATACATTATTGAGCTGGTGTTTCAACCAAGTGTACCTGATAATACCAACCATTGGTAGGTGTTTAATGGTAATAATCAAATTATTACTTTTCTTGAAAAGATGGATAGATTTGAGGAGCTCTATTTTGAAGGTAGTGAATCTCTACCATGGGAATTAGTTCCTGAAATAGATTCACAAATTGGTGAAAATTTTCTTCAACTAAAATGTAATAAAATTCTAAAAAGTTTGGTTTCTCTTGAAAATTTATTTGATAGGCATGACAGATATATCAAGTAGCAACAACAAATGGATTCAAGTTCTGCTATGGAGTTTGATCAAGTGAATTTGAGTTCTAAAGAAGATCCCAAAATGGTTAACATTGGGAAACATTTCACTACTCATGAAAAGTTCAAATTTATTACTCTTCTTCATCATTATATTGATGTTTTGGCATATTCTTATGATGATTTAAAATCCTTTAGGTCTAAAGAAATTTATCATGAAATTCCTCTTAAAGCTAGGTCATTACCTCACAAGTAGAAATAAAGGCAATACAATCCTAAAATATCAGGTACTATCCTTTCTGAGATTTAGAAGATGTTGAATATAAGAATAATTTTTCTAATTCATCATTCCACTTGGATCATGAACATAGTTCCTGTAAGGAAAAAGAATGGAGAAATTCATATTTGTGTTGATTTTAGGAATCTCAATCAATCTTCTCTAAAGGATAACTACCCCCTACCCATCATGGATCAAGTATTGTAAATAGTAACTAGCTTAGAAATGTTATCAATGTTAGATGGTTTTTACAGGTATAATCAAGTGGAAGTTAATGAAGTAGATCAATATAAAACCACTTTCACTACACCTTGGGGCACATTTACATATCATAGAATGCCTTTTGGTCTGATCAATGCTAGTGCCACCTTCTAGAGAGCAATGGACCTTGCCTTCAGAGATGAAATAGGAAAGTTTATTATGGTGTATCTTGATGACTTGATTATTTTCTCCAAACATTGTCTTGATCATGTGCATCATTTACAACAAGTGCTAGAATGTTGTTGGCAAAATGGTATTTCTCTCAATCTTAAGAAGTCAGTTTTTAAGGTTATAAAAGGTAAAATTCTCAGTCACATTGTATCCTGAAAAGGCAAAAAAATTAACTCAAAAAGAGTCAAATTTATTCAAAATCTTATCATACCTGCTATTAAGATTTAATTTCATTCCTTCTTTGGAAAGGTGAACTTTTTGTGAAGATTCATTCTTGAATTTGCAAAAAAAATCACTACTTGTTGACATGATGAAGGGTAAGGCTAATTTCCATTAGATTGTAGAATGCAAAGAAATATTTGAAGATATCAAGAAGGTTATTGGTTAGGCTCGAATCCTAGTTTTTCTAAATTATACCAAAGATTTCATAGTATATAGCTATGTTTCTGAACATACACTTTTAGCCATTTTGGTTTAGCAGAATGAAGAAGGTGTAGAATATCCCATATCATTTATGATTTTTCCTCTCAAAGCTCATGAATTGAAATATTCAAATATGGATAAGCATGCTTATATTGTGTTTAAGGTGGTAAAACATTACTAATTCTATATCTTGAATTCACATACTGTTGTTCTGGTGCTTGATACAATAGTAAAGTCTATTTTAACTCAACAAGAGTTTGGTACTAAAAGTGGAAATTGAATTGAAAAAAATCAATAATTTGATCTTGATATCAAAACTACTAAGCTTTTATAGGTAAGATGTCTTTGTCAATTGATTTATGATAATGAACCAAAATAAATAGGACATGAAGATGCAAAAATTGAGGATATGCCAATAGTTCTTTTTATCACTACTACTGATGAGTGGTATTCTAATATCACTCATTTTATTACCTATGGTGAGTGTCATACCCATTTGTCTTATAAAGAAAAAATAAATGTTAAGTTGAAATCTGCTAACTACGTCTTATGGGACAATGGTTTGTACAAAAAAGTCTTGATGGAATATTTCTTCGTTACATGGATAAAGTGTAACAAAGTAAAATTTTGGAGTCTTTCCATAATTTAGCTTGTGGAGGACATTTTTCTACATATGTGATGACTCACAAGATTCTATGAGCTAAATACTATTAGCCTACACTATTTCAAGATACGTATAATTAGGTACATAGGTGTGAGTTATGTCAATAATTTATTGGGAAACCCAAATTGGCCACATTATCTCTCAAGCCAGTGGTGATTGAAGAACCTTTTCAGCAATGGGGTATCGACTTCATCAGCATTGTGAACCCATCCTCAAATGCTAGACATGACTATGTTCTCATCACAAAAGACTATTTTACCAAGTGGGTGGAAGCCATTCTATTAAGTATGCTACTTCGGAAGTGGTATGTAATTTTCTTAAGGACAATATTATTTCCTGATTTGGAGTTCCAAACAAGATTATAGAAGATAATTCCATTTGTTTCTCTTTTCATGAGATTATTGAATTTTGCTACAATCATAGGATTATTCTCTCCCACTCCTCTGACTATTATCTGTAAAAAAATGGTCAAGCAAAATCAAGCAACAAGAATCTGGTTACTATTATCTAGAAACTAGTAGATGGCAATCAAAGAACTTGGCATAAAGCATTGTTTGATACTTTATGGGTAGATAGGATTACACCTAAGAGGGCAATAGGTATGTCACCATTTCAAATTCTATATGATCTGAATGTAGAGACACCAATTACCTTGGAACTACCAACATTGAGGTTGGCAAAGGTAGTAGAAGACCAAACTTTTGAAAATTATATTGATAAGAGGATCATGTACCTAACTAAACTAGAAGAACAATGAACTAGGGTAGTGGACTATATTTGTGAACATCAAAATTAGGTAAAACAAATCTTCAATAAAAAAGTAAGGATTCATGAGTTTCAGATTAGAGATCAAGTCTTGTTGTGGGACAAGAAGAGAGAACCAAAAGGAATGAATGGAAAATTTGATTCATTGTGGAGAGGTCCATTCACTATTCATCAATTTTGTAGTGAAAATAGTTTCTTTCTATAATATCAAGATGGAACACCATTCTCACTACCTCACAGTGGGCAACATCTGAAGCACTTCAATCCTTGAAGTATCAGAGAAGTTCATTTGTATATTTATATAGTTTTATATTTTTATTCATTTTTGTTTAATTTTTTGTGTTTTTTTGGGTAGCTTGACTCCATGGCCCAATGGTATGGATGAAGGTACTTAGACACTAGAATATACTCCATTTGATCATTTCAAATATCAATCAATGGAAGTTCCCCAGTTGGAGCCAATTGTTCCCAAAATTAGCTACACTTATTTTGTGGACAAATCCTATGAAACTTGTCTGTTTTGTAATCTATACTCTAATTTTGTTATTTGAGACAAGATTCTCTTGGTCTCAAGTGAAGTTAAATGACATCTAGGGAAAGTTTTCAACACTCCCTCATCATAATTTTTTGAAAATCATGAAACTCATTGCAGTCTTGATCTGATCAAAATGTCAATTTTGATTGTTCATAAGGTGTTAGCCAAATTTCATTTTTCCTATGCATAGGTGGCATTTTTTCTACCCTTGCATATTCTTCATTTTTCATGCAAAATCAGTGATTTTTGCTACTCTTATAGTTTTTCATTTTTCCATGTAAAAACAACAAAAATCACTGCTCTTGCATGTTTTCATCTTTCCATGCAAAAGTGGCAATTTTTGCCACTCTTTTAGTTTTTTTTGTTTGCCTACTACATGCAATAGCAATGGTTTTCACTACCAGTGCATGTCTTCCCTATCCTATGCAAGGGAGATGATTTTTGCCACCCAAGTAGAGATTTTCTCAAAATCTTGATTTTCATGCGACATTTATGGCCGCATGCACCGAGTTGGTAAAATTCATTTTAGGGAATTTGAATTGCCTTGTGTTTGTATTTTTGATCATTTCAAGTTTCCTAAGACTCCTCCTTGAAATCATTCAACCTTGTAAGTGAGTAAGATTATAGATTCACCAACTACCAAGCTTAGGAATTCGAGATTGCTGGGTAGGTTTTGATTTTTAGTTTTACTTCTAAGTTTTAGTTAGGATTTTTGGGTTTTACTCTCTTTCTTGTTTTTTTCTTTCCCCAAGTGAGCCCTAGCTCTATCTACCTACCTCCTTTTGTGTCATAGGTTTTCATTACATGTTGCTAATATTTTTGATTTAACCAATTTTTTCCCCCCAACTCATGTTAGTTGAAAACCATATTCTAAAACCAACTTGAAAATGGTTAAAAAATGATGATGATGCATGCCCCTATGTGATTAAGTCAAAAGCAAGGGCATAAAATTTTCTACCCTTACACAAAACTCCATCTCTCCCAAGTGCAATGTCGGTGAATTCTACCACTCTAAAATTACCTACTATTTTCTATAGTGGTGGCAAATTTTGCCACTCTAACATCACAATTTGAAAATTCATGCTTATGCTTTATCAAGATTTTTTGTCTTTTCCATAGGCAACCATATGCAAGGGTTGTAAAAATTGTCACCTCTACATAAGTATAGGTTTTCCCCTACCTGCAAGGGCAGCAATTTTTGTCGCTAATGTTTCCCATATGCAAGGGTAGTGATTTTTACTACCCATGAAAACATCCTCTCAAATTTCCTAACTCTAAGATATTTTCAATTTTTCCCTTCTGAGCCCACTTTCCTCCAATTTTATAGCTTGCTCACACTTTAGCCCTTTCAAATGCATACATATGGTCATGATCATTGACATGCAGTTTTTTTAGATTACTAGTACTTACCCTAATTGCATGATCATGAATTTTGTTGCATTTGCTTTTGTGGATCATTCTTCATCGACATCCTTTTGATTGAAGTTCTTTTAGGTGACTAAGTTTTCTCTAAAGAATTTGAAGGCAATGAAGTATAAATATCAAGGTGTTTTTCCAATCACCTCAGTTAATTCTAATGTTGATGACATTAAAGATACATAGATCAGTCATGTGGATATGACTGAGTTCATGGAAAGAACTAAGTCAATCAATCCTAGCCATGAAATGAATAAGATAATTGACAATAATATTTATTTCATATCTTCTTTCCCTGTAACAGCTCACCACACAAAATTTGTTCTCCAATGTGCTCAGTTATATAATAAGGATACTAGCATTGTGTTAGATGATAGTGGTAATGTGATAATTAGACTAGATCCTAAGTTCATTGATAAAGTGTTCATGTGCCCTCCTACTATAGAAGTGATAAAGCTTGATTTTTTTGAAGCACAAAGAGAATATGACAAAGATCTTGAAAAAGTGAAGAAGGTAATCAATAATAAATGGCTAAAGACTCCAAGGGAAAATTTGTCAAGGTGGCTATGGAGTTTTTCAAGAAGTTACTTTACCAAAGAAGTTGGTGATTTGATAACTCTTCTTAGTAGGATAAGAGGTTTTCCCTCTTCCTCACAATTTAATAAATAGATGTATCCCTTCATCAAGATAATTCTCCAAGGCAAATAGGTCATCTTCTAAGGAGAACAAGTCAGCAACACTTTGCATGAGTAATTGATGAAGATATATACTACCTTCAAATTCTACATGACTTCTTACCTGGTCTATATTGTAGCTTCAATGAGATTATTTCTGTGTTTAACATCAGAAGGAGATTGGAGAGTAACCCCAGTGTATCAATACTACTCACAGTTAAAATTGAAGGGTTTTATTAATCATTTTAGGAGATTAAATGATGTTTTATTTGTAGTATTTTTTTGTCATTTTGATCCTTAATTAGAACAAAGAAGAGTGTCAGATGAGGCCTAAATAGTTGTGAATTATTTTGGATGTATATTCTTACAATTTCTTTCTTTCTTATACCTCAGGGTTGGCTTTTTCCAAAGTCATCCTCATATGCTTTTGAGATTCCCCTTAGATAAACTAGTCTTAATTATACTATGTAGATAAATGATCATTGTGCATAATAAATAGATGGAACTCAAGAAACTTGGTTTCAGGTTCCCTATTGAAATTGATAGGTTTTCAGTGTTAACCACTAGAAAGGCTAGAGCCATGGAAACTAAAATGCAACTCATGACCTTGAAGCAATTCAAAAGAAGACCAAATTTTGATTATAAGGGCATGAAGGATGTAATTAGGAGGAAAATCTAATTTCATGAACTTATGAATGAGGATGTTTGGGTAGATTTGAGAATAGTGGAAGATGTTAGGAAAATGGATTACAATAAGTTATCTCTTAAGTAGGTTGAATATCTAGGACTTGTTGATATCCTTGAGAACTTGGTGGATGATGGAGATTTGATTAATGATAGATATAGTAATGAATATATTTCTAGTGCCCCTCTTCCTCCAATCCAATGGTCACAAAAAGAGTTGACTTCCTTGAGGAAAAGATTTGAACCTATATTGGCAAACACCAATAATTGGTTAGCAAATAGAGGAATTACTTTGAAAGAATTCATCACAGGTTTTAAAGATAAATTTCAAGAGGAAACAAGAACAAAAGTAGAAAATAGTATGAAGAACAAAAGTGAAGTCCCTTCTTCTTCCAAGCCACATAACCCAAAGATCATATTCATGATGAAGAAGTCGAAAGTTACAGAAAAAGAGTCAGAAATATAAGATATGGGAGTTGAGAAATAAGGCACTAAAGAACCAGTGATGGAATAAATGGAGACTAAATATAGGCTTATAGATCAACTAGAGAAAGAAACTTTGTCTCCACAAGGGAATGTACAACAAGAAATAAGAATCTCTTCTTCCCCGATTGACACACCTGTTGCAACTCCACCTATTTCTCTAATTAGTGTTACCTCTTCTGGATCACCGTCTCCTTCCAAAATAATTTTTGACAACCCTTAAATCACTTTCAAAGATATTATTCATTGCTCATGGTCAATTCCCAATTTGTCATCCCCATCTTTTGATATTGAAGATAGTTCTACTTTTGATCACTCAGTAAAAGGTGCAGTTTTTACTAATACTCCACCTATTGTTTCCACTACCTGTGTGAGTGAAACTCTGATAATGCCAAAAATAGAGATAGCTCCTAATGTAATTACTTCTATGCTCCCACCATGGTTATCATCTTATACACCCAAAAGGAAGAAACAAGCCATCTCTCTAGATGAATTTGATTTCAATAAAATGGTGATAGTAAAAACCAAGGCCCCAAAGAAGCCAAGGATTCTTTCAAAAATGACTGGAGATAAGGGACACAAATTTATATAAATTTCAAGACCTCCATAGGATGCAACTATTGAAAATTTTGATGTAAGTGATTGCTCTATCTCTAGAGTTTAATTAGGTAAGATAACTCATGAGAATGCCAAGACTGATATGCAGTTAGCCATGGACATCTTGATTCAAAAATTTGATAGAGAGAAAGAAATGAAGGATCACTACAAAGCATGGTGGAAAAATTGATTGTAGTGGTAAGGATAATTACTTTCACTCTAGAAACTATAACTCTTAAAGCCATTTCCATAGAATACCTTGTTATTCAGAAAGTGGAAAAGACCTATCTCAAAGGAAAAGTGCTTGAAGAGTACTTGGACAAGATGCATGCACAAGGTGTTTCCTTACTCACAGAGTTATCTGAGAAGACAGATAAAATGATAAAAATAAGAGTAGAACTTGATGATCTCATTAATTTTATTTCTTAGGATATTGAAAGCATAGAAAAATATCTTGACAAATGGATGGATATGAGGAAACTAAAAATAAGCACTCTAATATCAATTGGTGTCATTACTGATAGAGACTCTTATACTGAAACTAAAGAGGCATTGACATATAAGAGTCAGGTGCTTAAGGAGTTTTTCAGTGACCTTGAATATTCAAGGAAACTCAATGAACAAAATGATGTCAGTCTTTTACATAAATTGGAGGAGCTACCTTGCAAACTTACATCACAAGATAACCAACTCCTTTCAGCAGAAGAAATGATTTAGAAATTTGAAGGTATGTTCCATAAAAATTTTGAAGATAAGGAATTTTCAATATGTTTTATGGACAATATTTTGGATAATCAGTTAACTCTAGATAATCTAAAAACTAGGTTAACTAGTCACGCAAAATCAGTTATAGTAGTAAGAGATGCCATAGTTAGAGATAAGATGATTTTCAAGAATACTGTTACTCCAGACAGTATCAAGATGCAAGAAACTATCACTATGTACAATGCTCACATGAAGAAAGATGGGGATACAAATTGAAACTATTTTCCCTTAGTTTAATTTCCACTTTTTTGATGTACTTTTGTAACCACTTTAGACATTTTTATATGTACTTTTTCATATGTAATTACATGTAAAAATATAGTAAGTCCTAAGTCAAAAAGGACTCTTATCTTTGACTTGGTCAAAGTAAATAGGTCTTTTCTAAAAATCCTCAAGGCCTATCCCTATAAATAAAGAGGGCATCTATTGTAAATATATATTTGTATTTATTGAAAGCAAAACTCTGCCAAATTGAAATGCCTTTTGAGACATTGAGCTCAGATTGTAAATCATATTTTATCAATTGAATGAGAAAGCAAGTGCCTTTTCAAAATTTGTATTGGAATAACTTATGTTGTGTAGGAAATTTTCCTTATGTCCTTTTCTTAATACAATCTTATCTATTTGATTAAATAAGTAGAGTGAGTGAAAATAATTGGGAAGATGTTTTGATGTTGATTATGGAGACTTTGTGCTACTATAATTGTCTTTAGTTTGTGTTTTATTGTTTTAGAATGAATGATATTGGAAAGACTTTTAACTACTTGTATCTTTTGTGTTTATATACTTTGTTGTAGTTTTTTATGAAGACTTTTGGCTGCACGTCATTCTACTATGATATAAGTTATAAATCAACAAGAGAAGCAATGATAAGATTTGTACTCTCGTGGGTTTCTTGTAGATTCAATTAATATCCAAAAAAATTTCCTTTACTTTGTAAACATTATTTTTGAAAAAAGGGAAATGGATGATATGATCTCACCTCTAAGTTAATTTTTAGTTTAGATTAGTTTATGATAGTTTATAGGGAACCTCCCCTTGCTAATAGGAGAGATTTATCTCATTGCACTATGGTTAATATAATCATTCTGCCTTTAGTTAGCTAGTGACAAAATATTCACCTAACACTATAATTAGAAAAATAGAGAAAGAGAATTTGAATTTAGATATATTATTCTAAAATAAAACAAATAAAAAATCAATGTTGATCATGAAAATAAAGGTAAGTTTGAACCTAATTGGTTAGGTCCATACATCCTCATTACCAAATATGGATTGGGTGCTTACAAAATAACAATAGAAGAAGGAGAAGAGCTTATTTAACCTATTAACATAATGAAACTCAAATTATTAAATTATTAAATGGATATAGTGATGTTTTAAATATTTTAATCTAAAAATAAATAGAAAATAAATATTAAAAGAAAAAAGAGAAAACAAATTTGTTCAAAAGTTAAAGTTCAATTTTTATGGCACTATGGATAAGTAATGGTGAAAACCACTATATAGTGCCATGTGTAAACCATTGTATATATACACCTTAGTTAATTTTGAGAATATTCTATCATTTTCCATTCATCCATTATCTATTTTTATGTATCCCTATTCATTTTTTATATCCCATCTATTTAGTTGCCTATGACATTTTATTTTAAGGTTTGATCTTCAAAGTTATGTAGATACACCTTTGCTCATGTATTTTTAGAATATTTTAAATAATACTTAGATATAATATTCATCCATCCAGAAAAATAACACTCATCCATAATAAAACCCCATCATCTATCATTATTTCTTGGGAGGGTACCTTTCATCTAATCATAATCATCCTACCTAATATGATCCATTTCTATTTATTCTCTCATTGGGAGAAATGCATTGGCATAAGATCCATATGGAATATGTAGGTATTTCTCATTTACATGGGGTCTTTTAAGTCAGCTCAGCCACCATTATCATCTAAAAAATCCAAAAAACACTTACAAACCTCTTTTCTTAAGTTACATACCCTAGTTATGCTTTACATGGATTACCTATTCAGTAATTAAGATTGTCAAAGATATCATATCTCAAAAGGTTTTAATATAGACAATGACATAAAACAATACATTTTTTAACTTGTTTGTACCATTTAATTAATTTTTTATTGGTACAAATTTTGTGTTTTTGTTACTTGTTTGTGTAATTATTTTACTTTCTTGTTTGTTTTACTTGGTTTCATTATTGAAAATGTTTTTTTATCTTGTTTTCATTGTTACTCTTTGTTGAGTATAGATCACTATGAGCATTACAAATGGTTTTATTATGATCATCCATATCATTATGCACTAATACTTTCACTTTTTACTCCATTATTCCTTACACATATAACACAATAGACATCATGGTTTATCCATACCATTGGTGTGTATTGTATTATGCAACATATAAATAAAGTTTTATCAATTCACATTATAATTTTTTTTAGAAACTATGATGGAAATCCAACAAGTCCTATCAAAAATAAAAATTAATCCACATTCTTTTCTCAAAAATATTTTCATCATGCCAAAGACTAACATGTGTTAAATACAAAATTATATAAGAGGAAACATCATGTATGCATCTATCCATATACTAAATATATCAAAATAAAACATTCATAAACATAAATCAATACATAACACAATCGTATTCCATTAAAAAAACATGATATATATATATATATATATCTATATATATATATATATATCAAAATGTATATGCATCAATCCATATCAAGTACATCTCAAAAATGTGTATCTATCATTTATCATTTTTATCTCACTTTATCCCTCTATAGGAGGTGATATTGATCATTGTGTTTTACCATATGGAGGATGCATAGTGTGGTGAGATGATTTCCAATAGAATTTGATGATGTTATTATCCATGCTATCTATGTCCCTAATCTAGATCTCCTACTACTAGAGTACTCTCTAAATGAAGGTGCTCACTACTATAGTGGTATTGCTTTCTCATAAAGGATCTCGTATTAAGTCTCATGTTCCATCACCTTCATTGCATATGATAGGGCCTTTAGTTGGCCTAGTGTAACCAGTATCTCCTTCAATCTATATATCTCAATCTAAGTTTCATCCCACTCTCATCAATATCTCTACACCACTAAAGTATCATCTTTTGCTAATGTACCTACATTAAAATTAACCAATCCCACCTCTCTAATCATAGCCTCTATAGTCATCCTATCCCCCTCCACCTATAATTTATCTATATCTACAAATGTCTAGTTATTTCTCTCATCCATCTCCTGATAAACTTTAAATATCCACATCTCCCACTCTAATCTCCTCATGAAGCTTCGTAATCAAGTCTTGATCCTCCACTTATAATGTTAGTTTTGAAGGCCCAACCTCATCATATATATATATATATATATAAAGAAGTATACATCACCATGTCTTCCCCATCTCAATCCTTATCACTATAAATAAAAATCATATGTATATGTCCTCATGTTATCTATCCTTCTACTTCCATAATTATTGTCTCCTCAATGTGCACATCCTCCTCACCAGTCTGTCCTCCATCACAAGGGATAACTACCTGCATAGGTACCTAATACTTCCTTGTCCTCCATTATCACACTCTAAATGTATCTTGTAATCTCTATCTCTATGTATCACATAATTATATTTCAATATAATAGGTTTAATATTATCCCACCATGTTTTATAATCCATAGTCACACCTATATTAGATATGTATCTCCTAAATTAGTATGGTACTATCTGCATCTTTCTAATTATGATCTTCCAACATTGAGTCTATCCTTGGTCCTCATTGAGTTTTATCTCATAATTCCCATGAAAATACATGTGGCTTTATTGATACATCATGTCATATCCCAAACTATCACAAAACCTTGTCTGGTCTATACCACTCAATTGTGTATTCTTGTCTACCAATAATGTAATAGTGTGCCAACATATAATCCATGTATCATGCATCTTATGGCCACTATGGATCTACCTCCTTATAAGGTATCCATGTGATATATGTATTCAAAAAATCATCAAAAACCTTCCTATATAATGTTAGATAACCCATGTGCATCCTCTATGCTCCTATAATAATATACCATCCATAATAAAATGGATCTCTAGATACCCTATGTCTTAATTATCCAATAGTCCTCTCATCCAAAATGTAATCCCATACCCACACCTATAATAATGTGGATGGCCCTATGCTTCAATATCCCTTATACAAAACCATATGAAAGTATTTATATAGGTATGCCAAAACATAGGGTCCCCATGTGAACTATGTAACACTCTCCAACATATCTATAATAACATTTAATAATCCTACAAGAAATAATCTTTCACTATTTTTTGATAGCATCACACCACCAACAAGAGATATCTATACTAATGTCAATACATATGTAACCTATAATTTTATGAAGGCATATAAATATATCCCATATTAAATCATAAGGATAATCTCTTCTCTAAACACTTTAGCTAGTGATATTGCTTGTGTGGTCTCCCTCTAATAAATATTCACACCTCATATCAAGATGTGAAGTTTCCTCCATAGATCCTCCAACATCATAGTCATCTCCCCTATCAGTAACTAGAACATATTGATCTTTGAATGCCATGTTGTACGAAATCCATAATTAGTGCCCCATCTACATGGATATTAGGCATTTATGCAATATATGTTCATCCCACTACCTATAAGACACCCACCTCATAATCTATGAACCTCTACATCAAATTTATAACACTGACCACCTCTCTTGCATTGTAAGTATAGGTCATCTCTCCTATAGTATCCAAAAATCAAAATGTCAGTCTTTTCAAATCATATATTCATCTATCACAATCATTATTTACCTTATAATACACATCTGATGACACTTCTATCTCAAATTTCATCTTTCAAGCTAATACTAAAAAAAATTCTAATCCTTTTGATGAATTATTAATAACTTTTAATGAATTCATAATTCTAGTAAACTCACCATAGGTTTCAACTAACTCACCAAGTTTTCACAAATTCACACTCTTTTTCACAAACCTGTCATTCTAGCTAATGAAATCACTGAAATTAACTCCAAATCCATCATTTCAAAATGATGAGTTTGTTTAACCTAACTTTACCTATCATTAATAACCCTAAAATCACAAAAAAAAATTTTAAAAATCATACTTATAAGATCCCTGATCCCTGATCCCCTTTAACCTCTGGAAAACTTGGACTCACTCATTGTGATGCTTATTAACCAGTATCTGCTCCATTATTATCTCACAATCCCTAACACAAATCATCTCTAAGTGGCTAATCACACAATCAACCAAATGAATTTTCAAACAATGAAATTTAAATTTCCCCTACTCCTATATATTCCACCACCCCATTGATATATTTTATCCCAACCCTACACTTTTTTATCATAGTTTCTACTCTATCACTTCATTTTATTTGCCAATCATAATATCAATTCATCAAATTATTCAATATCCTTATTTTAGCTGACAAATCAATCTCATAAAAATTTATCAATCATCCTTGGAAATTTTATTTTTCCTTTTTTGGCCTACAACTTACCAATGGGATATATTATTCTCACATCTTCCCTTTTGCATATTTCATTCCTTGGAGCACAATCCAAGTGTACAACTTAAAAAATGGGAAATATTGTTTTTCTAAATTAATTTCCTAGCACCCATCCACTCTGAGAAAATAATTTTTACATATTCCTAAAATCATGAAATAATTTCATTGAGACATGTAATTACATTTAAATGGTGGTATTACCTACATCATTTATCCATATATTTGTATATCCTTCATTTCAAGTGTTTACTCTTATCTATTATCCCATAGGAATACTTAAGGAGGCATCATTTAGTCATTCAAAACCACCTAGGGCATAATATTTATACATTTATTTCCACTCTAATTTTTATATATTATTTAAAAATTAATTACTTATTTTAGTTGTAACACCCTTTCAAAAAAGAGAAAATGTAGACACCTAAATTATGTCACATTTAGTGTCATAATTAACTTTTCTTAATATTGACACACTAACTCAACTACCGCCTTACATTCAAAATTCATCCTAATATAACCTCCATCACTTTTTTGAAAAATTGATTAATCTATATTAATTAATCAAATCATGCACACATTTTCCATAAAACTAATTAAAATCCAGAATTTCTACCTTATCCAGACATCTTCCATACTTCTCTCAACCAAGTGTTGAGTTATCCAATTGCTTCGTTAACTTCCTCAAATAATTTTTGAGTCATCATTAAACATTTAAACTATGATGGTGAGTCACTAAACTACCTTAACCATTCATGATGATTCATTAAAATACCAACTAACTCTCCCCCTCTCTCACATACATGGGAATTAGTCATTATCCATTGAGATGAGGACTCAAATCCAATTATTTATAATGATCACTATCAAATAATTTTGGATTGGTCTCAACCATTTATCTTCCCATACACATGTTATAAATATATGTGTCATCTGACATTGTCAAAATCCACCTTCAAGCTATTGAATTACTATAAAATTTATCCCACACATTTATTGAGAAAACAAGACTATGCACCCATATGCTACCCAAATTACCTTTATTTGTAGAATTAATTAAGCACCCACATTAAAATAATCAAGATCAAACCAAAATTCAAAATGGAGAGTGTGAATGACATATTCTACATGGTTTTTTAAGTATTTATATTTTTAGTTTTCTTTTGTTGAATTAGCTTTATTGGAGGCTTAGTTTGGATTTAGAATAAGATTTGTATGCATGTAATTTTTATAAAGTTTTTATATTCTAAATATTATCTATCACAACCATAACCACAATTTTAGGATTCTCATAAAAAATACATGTCACAACAACACCAAAGGTAATGTACACCATGATAAAATATTTACACACATTCATATTTTTAAGCTTCTTGGCACTCCATATAGAAGCAATAGGTAAATGGAAAAATTTATTAAGTATAATATATTTACATAAGAAAAAAACCACCAATAAAATAATGTCACTATAAAATAACCTACACAACATGAGTGGAAATAACATCACATCTATCAATTTCACTAGCCTCAAATAATCTCTCATCAAATACATGCATCGTACTCTCCAATTACCTACAACCATTTTAATCATAGCAGTCATACAATTGAGAAGTGTTGAAATCATCATCCTTGTGTTCTATATAGAATATGTAACCATTACCAACCCACAATTTGGAATTTTTCATTATGTACCAACATCCATACTATGGTTTAGCACCATCAACAGGCCAATTTTTGTTGCATCAACATGTTTTTCACTCACATATGAATCTTCATAATTATTTGGAGAGACAGAACACATGAATTTTCTAAACTTCATAGTTTAACTCATAGATTCCTATCAGACTTAAAACTCATATAATTAATATATCATTAGTATCATCATCACTATATCATTGGAATCAATGTATCATACTTTAGAGTTTGCTATGTTCCTAAGAATTTAATATCTTTATAATATGGATATGTATATATTCCACTTTTGTATATAGGGATTATTCACATTATTTGAGAAGGTATCATGATCACATGCACTCCTAATTCTTAGCATTAGAGTAAAAGGATAAAATACACCATTTGGAATTTGTAGGCATCTCTAGTAGATTCTACACTTTGTTATCAAGAGAATCAACACACTATTAATCATCAAAGGGCTAGTTTTTGGACACTTATACAATTAGTGGAATCCCATCTAGTGTGAAACATTAGAAAACATAGTGATAAGTGTAATATGTTTTTTATTTATTTTTCATCCTAAATTCCTTCTCAAGAATTGAAATCAACATCACTATGCCAATAGATTTTTTTATTGGGGTATTGTTTCAACACCCTTATTATGGAACCCAAATTTAAAATCAATGGGGTCCATCAATTGTTAAGACATTGATCCCATATGATATAATAAAAAAATATATTACCAAAATTATTAGGTGTCTGTTAACAACCCTTACACTAATGTCATCAAATACTACATCAAGTTCAACATGCACATGCCAAAGTGCAATATCTAGCTCACCTAATGTGTTATTACACAAATCCTATAGTTAAACACCATAAAACTTGTAGGTAAGTTTCAAAAGTATGAATATTTTGTAAGGGATCATCCTATAGATGAATTTTTTTGATTTATAAATATGTATTATGGTATTGGAGCATATTGAAAAAAGTTAGGTCACACTAAATGAACCAATTTATTATGTATACATGCTATCTCTTTGTGCATTACTTAAATTTTATTGCTCATCCTAAGTTTTTACAAGACATTAAAGAAATAGTTTTTACATCATGAAATTCTACACATATTTGTGAAATTTGAAGATTCTATGTAGCTTTTTGGTATTCTTAGAGACTCTTTATTATTTCCACATAACTAATAATAATCACTACAATAATGTGTGACACTTATAAAACCTCTTTGGTATATTTAATCACTTATATGGTGTCAATATGAACATCACATATAAATCTAGTCCAACTCATATCTCAATTCCTGTATGGCATCTCACACCAAGGACACAAACACATAGCACCATTGTGTGTTTCTACATCACCTTAAAATATACCACACATCAATATAGCTCAATGCATGTTCAAGTGTCCACATACCATAACTATAATATCACATGGAATTTTAGGAAGAATTATATAGGTATATGCCATGTCAAGGATCCTATTAGTAACATAAAATTTATGGAAATGTAACTATTGTATAAAAATATTTCACCCTAGGGGAGGGTGTTCAAGCCTCTCCCATATTTGGACAATATGTGATTACCTATAGGCCTATGGGTTGCCTATGATAGAGGTAAACCTATAGGTTAGAGGGATATCTCCTTGAATTTTTCTCTTAATCTCACATAATAACACTAGGCTAATCACTTGGGGGATAAAAAGGGAAGAAGGTAACAGAAAGTAAACATATACTTGTGAGGTGATACACCAATATATTAGTCCACAATCACACTTGCATATATACTAGGAATGAAGACTACCAAAAATAACCTCAACTCTATGGATTTATAGAATTAATATATCTTATAGAGGCAGAGTGTTATGAACATCTAAAGGTGGGTGAAAATAAGGTCAAATAATAAACACTAATAATCTCTCTCACACTTCAAGATACACTCAAGAAACATATGTACTTTATAAGACTTGATAGAAGAGACATCCATCACACAAAACATGTAATGGAAAGATGTAAGTAAGGAGAACATATTCATCACTTAACCTCCTAGCAAACCATTTAACACACTCAAGAGAAATATTTTAAAGATAAAATCAAGTTTAGATATATTATTCAAATGACAAAACAAGGTTTCAAACCAGTAGGGCTTCACCATACTAAGTGTGTACTACTTACAATTGTAAAAAAAATATACATTTATAGAGAAAAGGAGAAGATAGAGAAGAAGAGAAGTGGGTGTGTCACAAATCCAAGTGTAAAACTACAAAAAATAGTTAAAAATCAAGTTAATTAAGTGGAAAAGATGTTAAGAAGCCCTCTTGTAAAAGTGTTCTTCACAAGTATGATATCTTCCCTCAATATCATGTAAAGACTCTTCACCTTCCTCTTAAAAAATACCTTAATGATGAGGGCTCCAAATAACTATCTCAAACCACCATAGGGATATCACTCACTAGCCCTTCTAGACTTGCCCTCATACTCATCATCATAATTACATTTAGTTTCTCATGTAAATGTGTTGAAGAGGTGTTAGGACACTTTTTAAATACTACTTTTTACTCAGGTCTATCATAAACTTCAAGAGGATTCAATATCACTCCTCTCATATTCACACTTAGATAATCATGTCCATTCTCATTGTGTTACCTTAGATTGTCTGAAGTGATAGGTCTAGTAGAAAGATTTACACATTTTAATGAGGTGATAAATGAGTATGTATAGTTTAAAAAATTATCTAATTACTTATTTCAATGACTTTCATTCAATAATTCCTTTTTGTACCTATAGAAAACATCAAATTCTATGAGAAACCTAGAATTGGGTCTATCTGTATAAGAGATAGTAAAAAATAATTGGTTGGTGAAGAGCATGAAAGAGTCCCAAAATATTTTCAATCAATTTATTGACTAGATGACCCATTTTGGATGCATATCCCATGATTTATTTTCCATCAAGTTTGGAATAGGGTTTTGAGGGGATTTCAAGTATCTTGGACTATTAAGGATTGATCATACAATATTGATATTGAAAATCCAAATAAATCCCACTAAATTTAATATATATACCCCCTTAAAATATTCCCAAATCCTTAAAGTCTCATGCAATCCCTCCATATAGGTGTGAGCAAAGGAAATTTGCCTTCGATCTCTTGTAGTGCATTCTAAGTAGGCTCACAAAGAAATTAGGCCTACATAATCCAATTTATCTTGTTATCTACAAAATAATAGATGTTACTAAACTTTAATTCTCCCCTAAATTTATCCATATAATTTTTAAGTTTCATGTGGCCTTATAGATGAAGTTGACAGTCCTTAGGGTATATGCTTAGTTCTAGGCCTAAAGACCTAGATTGAGTTAAACTATACATTTGACCTCCTATAGGTGATCCAATGAATGTAAGGTATCTCAATTATTATTTAATATTCATGTAAACCCATAAATATATATCATCAATTCATTCAAGGATATTCCTTTCATCTTTCACCTATTCATGTACCTTATTTGTAGACTATGTTGTTCATGGAGTGCCCTCTATTTGAGACAAAAGAGAGCAAACCTCCCTCAATATAATGACGTTAAGGATAATATGATGAACTATCATGATAATGATATATAGTAATTCCTAATGTTTTATCATGCTTATAACACCTTTAAACACTCAAACTTTTCAAGAATGGTTTCTAAGATAGTGACTATGTGCATGCATGGTTTTAGATGACTATGCCTAAACTCTATTTGGTCAAACCATCCTCTATGTCTTACCTATGAAGATCATATGAAAATGTGTCAAAAAAATAATAGGTTTTAATCAACATGATTATCCAAACTCCATAACTATTTTCCAATCAAAACATATCCCTCTAATAGCCAAGAATAACCTACAATATAAGTATGACTATATCACCTATAGATACATTTGAGGAAGAAGTAAACTCTTGTAGGTGGTAATTTCAATGTTTGAGAATTATGATACATTAGTTTGATTTAATTTGAGGTCATTAGGATCATATCATTCATGCCTCTACCAATCATCTTGCATTCTTCCTTGTTTAGGCCAATTCACCATAGGTATAATTGTGTCACCTATAGGTAACCATTAGGAAAGAAGTTTAAATTCATGTAGATGACCATTTCATGCTTAAATATTGTGTCTCACACCTAGTTCCATAATGGAATAATTAGGACATATGCACACTTAGTCTGTTTATTTCATTCTTGACAGCATGTTTCCACATCATTACCATCAATAGGTTATTAGATCATTGTGAGCTATAGGTTGAATTTTTAGCACTATGTATCATTGAATATACTTAGTAGAAAAGTGATTGAGTTTAAACCTTTCAATAACCTTCCATTCTCAATCAAACAACCTAATATTTAGATTGACATGTTACTATTCCCAAGCTATAAGGATGGATACATAAAACCTTCTTAGACCTCATAGATCCTCATTACAAGATGACTTTTGTATGAGAAAAAACCTTATTCAGAGAGTTTAAGGTAGCATATCCCTGTTTGTAACTTTCATTAACTTTGGTTGTTTACAATTTTGAATTGACTATAAGGTCTTCATAATGAACCCTGAATATAATTGAGAACCTCCATTCAATTCATGGGAATGATAAAAATATTCTCTTGGGATTTTGAATGGTTACTCCATAGTTTGTACATGTTCATACATGAATGTATCTAACTGTATATGTTGAGACTTTGATTAGTCCTTGTTCATATTTTTATAATCTCACTTAAAAAAACCTTGAGTCCTTCTAATACAAAATTTACATGGAAAAATAACCTTACATATTTTAAGGGGAGAGAAATACAAGCCCATAACTAATTTGAAACCACTAATAGAGAAAAGAGCACTATAACTAGTGAAACCATGTCTTGTAAACAAATGTACTCAATTATAGCACAAATAGGGTGATCATTCCTATTTAAAAATGTTACACATGTGAAAAAAATTGGAAACAACATGATAAAACACATACACCACCTAAAAACACGAGATCATGCAAATAGAAGAGGAAACCTAAAAGTGGTGGGAATGCACAGTTAACTAGATGTCACTATCACTCTTAGAGACAATTCATTAAGTAAAATCCACCAATATAAAAAATAATTTAATTGATTTTAATTAAATTAGGAATTATAACATTTACCAAAATAATTCATCTTGACTCTACCTATCTAGTTTATAGCAACAGAAAACATGTTGACTAGCCTTGACTTGTCAAGAGAGTGAATATGGAAACAAATAAATTTTCACCATTTTAAGGCCTATAAGATATATTTGAACATGAATATTAGTTGTGTAAATTTTAAATTACATTGATGAAGCTTCCACATGTGTCAAAATTATCTTATAGTCTGTACAACCTTATAAACTCCTCTTTTTGCAAGAGATCTTATTTTTAATGTGAAACTTGAAAAACTCAATTACAAAACTACTTATATGACCAAACCTAACACATGGTATGTTTAATGACACTTTGACACACGTTTACCCTCATATTAATAGTACATTTTCATTAAATCCCATAAAATATGGCCTAAGATGACATAATGACAACTTAGACAAATGTGACAAGTATCAAGACATGTTTTATGACCATGGTAGACATGTTTCAACCTAGGTGGAGCTATATAAGTTTAAACTTACATGGGGGGTTGACCTTATTAGAATATGGGTTTAAATTATTCAACATTTTGGTGATTTCCTAGGGGTAGCATGCTTGTTATTCTAAGGACCAATTGCCTTTTCCTATCCTTGGGAAATGGAGTCACATATACACCAAATTTGACCTTGACAAGCCTATGATAAAACACCAAAACACACACCAAATATAAAAGGAAATAAACACACAAATAAAGGCAGTAACAAACACACATGTGTTCTTAAGAACACTTAGGGAAGACACACAAAACACTTAAACAAACTAATTATTTACAAACTAACCTGAAGATAGTTTCTCCTCCTGGATCAAAAGGGAAATTTGCACCATATCTTTCTCCATGAGATAAAGGAATGCATGAAGGAAGTTGACAATTGAGCATGGGATTTGATGTCTTTAGCTTCTTAATTTTTTCCAACCTCTTTGGTATGGACTTCAATGTAATCAAGGAAACTTCAAACAAATCACCTATGAAGGTGAATTCCTCTAGCACCTCAACCATCTCAATATTTTCATGAGACTCCTTAGTTGTAACTTCCAATGGTGCTTCAACAAGGAATGTTCTCTTGACTTCTTGGTACTCCTAATGAAAATATGTTTGTTACCAACTACAAGTTCCTAAATCTCATTAAAAATCTTTGTGTACTCAATCTAATCCTGGACATTATCTTCCATTCAAACATATTTCTCTATCTTCTTGTGCACTTGACCTCCATCATTGGAAATCTATTCAATTTCTTCAAATAGTTCAATATATTACAACTAATCATATTTTCTCTCTTTCTCCTTAATAGCCACCACTTCTTCAAATTCATCCTCTTCAAACTCATTCCCTTGACCATATTCATGACTATCATCATCACCATAGATTACCTTGATATGTTCCTTAATATATGGTTATTTAATAGGTACATTGCATTCTTTATCCACAACCTCATTTTAATCTCCTTCAAGGACTACATTCTCCAAGATTTTATACTTATTGAACATCTTTTGATATGTCTTCCACATACTTTTCTCAATTTCCTTGGCTACAACTAAATCTATATATTCTCCTTCTTGACTCAATAAGGATGAATTGTTATTGTTCACACCAAGTGGACTCCCTATGATTAACTCTTCTTCACCCTCATTTGAAACATCTTGGTCTACTACACATTGAGCTTGTTCTTCTTTGTTGGCCTCTCATAAGATGGGTCCTCCTTCAAGAGGGGATGAGGTGGGAGGCTTTTTTATTGGTTCATGGTTTGGAGAGAGAGTGGGAGATTTAATGTAGGAATCATGAGTAGGCATGGAGATGAAAGGAAACATTTGAAATAAATCTTGGAGAGATAGAAGGTTCTAATGGGCCATAGACATGTCACTTTCTTCAACAAGCTCATGATTTTCATTATCTTCTTGAAACCCTTCCATAAATATGACCTAAATCTCCATATTTTGAACCAAAACTTCTTTTTCATGATTAAAATACTCTTTAATGGACTTTAAGATGGTGTAGCTATAGGTTTTTAAAGACAAGGTATTGTGGTTTGACCATAGACAAGGTTTTTATTCTTATCATCAAGTTCTTGGTTCTAAGATGGAACTTTAGGGCTATTAGGATATTTTGGAGATTGAATGGGTTTTTCAAGAAGATGAGAGGTATGAGAGGACTAACATGGAACATAGGAAGAGACTTAAGGATTGGATAGAAAGACTTGTTCTTCAAAACATGGTTCCATTTCTCTATATCTTTTATGAGACCTTTCAATAGCTACAAGATACCTCTCAACTTCTTAGCTTTCCCACCTTGTAATCCTATCAACCCACCATTGAATGTAACATATCATTTCAAGAAAGTCATTATTGATAACATAATTGTCTTCTTATTCAAACAACTTACCCTTATTCATCAAGAATTGGATAGACTCTATCATTCTTTATATGAAATACATAAGTAATAATTCATGCTCTTGATCTCATTTCTTCATCAATCATTTTGATTATAAAAATTGATGCATGAGTGATAAAAATTAATCAACTTGAGGTGGATTTGAAGAAGGAGGATAGGAGCTTTGGTATTGAACTTAAGGATGTTGCATAGGAGTTTGGTAAGATGGATAGGGTTGTTGGGGAGGAATACTTACAATAAACTACCTCCTAAGAGCTTGTATCTCTCCTTGGAGAAATTTCATCCTTAGAGATTGGATCTCTTCTTCAAGGGACTTGAATATATCTACTTGGAAACATTCCTCATAGGATTATTCATAAGACTCTTGGATACCTTCATGATAACATGGAGGAGGAATAGGTTGACTATATGATGAATAACAACTTTGATAGGGTTATATATAGAAATAATCCTCAACACATCTAACAATATTAACCTCATCAGTCAAATGAAACACTAGAATTTATCAATGTCTTTTGAACAAGTACCTATATCTACTTAACAACTAGATGATGCATTCAGAGTCACCATTGGTGTTTTATTACATGCTTTCAAAAGTTGATAGTAAGAAGAACACACCAATAATTCTTCTAATTTTTTGGACCTTGGTCCCACTAGGTGTGACAAAACTATTGTATCCAAATATTTCACCCTAGGAGAGGGTGTTTAAGCCTCTCCCATATTTTTACAACATGGGATCACCTCTAGGCCTATGGGTTGATTATGACAAAGGTAAACGTCTAGGTTAAAGGGATAACTCCCTAAATTTTTCTCTTAAGCTCACACTAATACTAGGATAATCACTTGGGGGGTGAAAAGGGAATAAGCTAACAAAAATTAAAGCTATAAAATTAAGGTGATACACCAAAATATTAGTCCACAAGCACACTTGCATAGACACTAAGAATGAAGACTACCAAAACTAACCTCAACTCTATGGATTTATAGCATTAATATTTATTATAGAGAAATATTTATATGCACATATAAATGTGGGTGAAAATAAGGTCAGATAATAGACACTAATATTCTATCTCATACTTCAATATACACTCAACAAACATATGAACTTTATAAGACCTGATAGAAGAGATATCCATCACACAAAACATGAAAGGTAGCTTGGAAGCAAGGAGGGCATATTCATCACTTAACCTCTAAGTACACCACTTAAAATACTTAGGAAAAATATTTTAGAGATAAAATTTTCTTTATATATCTTATTTAGAGGGGGAAAAAAGTGCCAAACCAACAAGGCTTTGCCATACTAGGTGTATACTACTTATAATTGCTAAAAAGGCATGCATTTATAGAGAAAAGGAGAGATAGAGAAGAAGATAAGTGGAGGGGTCAAAAATCCAAGTGTTAAATTGAATAAACTAGTTAAAAAAAAGTGAATGAGGTGAAAGAGAGGCTATGAATCCATCTTATACAATTATCCATCATAAGTATGACATCTTCCCTCAATATGGTGTAGAGACTCTTCACCTTCCTCTTTAAAAATAACTTGATGATGACAACTCCAATTAACTATCTCAAACTACCAAAGGCAACTTAGACACATTGGAACTATCATGAAAAGGTTGAATATTGATGGTAATAGTCCTCATATGATTCCTAACTGATGGACTCATTTACACCATTTGTCATTCACTATCTATGACTTATCATTAGCCATTCTAGACTTGCCCTCACACTTGTTATTAGAATGATCTTCAGTTTCTCATGTAAATGTTTTGAATAGGTGTTAGGACACTTTTTAAATACTCCTTTGTCCTCTGGTCTATCATAGACTTCAAGGGGATTCAATATCACTCCCCTCATCTTCACACTTAGACAATCATGCCCATTCTCACTATGCTAACTTAGACTACTTGATGTGATAGGTCTAGAATACATATTTCCATGTTTTTATGAGGTGATAAATTAGTATGGATAGTTTAAACAAGTATCTAAATACTTATTTTAATTACTTCCATTTAGTAAGTCCTTTTTGCACCTATATAAAACATCAAATTCTGTGAGAAAACTAGAATTGGGCCTATACATATAAAAGATAGTATAGAATAATTTATTGGTGAGGATCTTGAGAGAATCTCAAACCAATTTAAATAACTTTAATAACTATCTAATCCATTTTTATGCATATCTCACCATTTCTTCTCCATCATGTATGAAATAGGGGTTTGAGAGGGTTTCAAGTGTCTTGGACTATTAAGCACTATTCATAAAATACTGACATTGAAAATCAAAATAAATCCCACTAATTTTGATCTATATACCAACCTAAACTATACCTAACTCCTTTGAGTCTCATGCAATCCCTCTGCATAGGTGTGAGTAAAGGAAAGTTACCTTCTAGCTCTTATAGTGCATTCTGAGTAAGCTTTTGAATAAATTAGGCTTGAATGATTCATTGTCTTGATCTCTAAAAACCAATGGATGTTACTAGACTTGAATTATCCCCTAAATTTATTCATATAATTTTTAATGTTTATGTGTAATTTAGATGAATTTGATAGTCCTTAGGGTATAGGCTTGGTTCTAGACCTCAAGACCTAGACTAAGTTGAACTATAAATTTGACGTCATGTAAGTAATCTAATGAATTTAGTGTATCTAAATGCTTATTTAAAATTAATTTCAACCCCTCAAAATATCTCACCAATGTATTCAAGGATCTACCTTTCATATTTCACCTGTTCATGTACCCTAGCTATAGACTGTGTTGTTCATGGAGTGCCCTCTGTCTAAGATAAAATAGAGGGAATCTCCCCTATTGAAATGACCTTAAGGATACTATGAGGATTTTTATTAGGTCATGATAATTATATGTACCAATTCCTAAGGTTTTATTATGATTATAACACTTTTAAACATAGAAAATTCTCAAGAATGGTTTCTAAGATAGTGACTATGTATAGGTAGGGTTTTAGATGACTATGCTTGAACTTTGTTTGGCCAAACCATGATCTATTTATTGCCTATGATGATCATATGAAAATGTTTCAAAAACATATTATGGTGTATTCAACATGATTATCTAACCTTTATCACTATTTACCAATCAAAACATATCCCTCTAATGGCCAATAATAGTTTGTAATACAAGTCTGATTGTATCACTTGTAGATACATTTGGGGAAGAAGTGAACTCTTATATGTGTTCATTTAAATGTTTTAGCATTTTATACATTAATTTTACTTAATTTAAGGTCATTATTATCATCTCATTCATACCTCTAAAAATCATCTTGTATTCTTCCTTATTTAGGCTAGTTCACCATAGGTATGACTATGTCACCTATAGGTGACTATTAAGAAAGAAGTCTAAATTCTAGTATATTCTCATTTCATGATTGAATATTGTGTCTCACACCTAGTTCCATGTTGGAATAATTGGGACATATCCACACTCAGTGAGTTCATTTCATTCTTGACGTCATGTTTCCACATCATTACCATCAATAGGATACAAGATCATTGTGATCTATAGGTAAGTTGGGTTTTTATCACTATGTATCACTTAATATACTAAATACAAAATTAATTGAGTTTAAACCTTTCAAATACCTTATATTCTCAATCCAACAACCTACTCTTTGGATTAACATGATACTGTTATGCCCAGGATGAAAGGATGGAAACATAAAACCTTCTCAGACCTCATATATCCTCAATACAAGATGAATTTTGTATGAACAAATACCTTATTCAAAGAGTTTAAAGTAGCATAGCCCTATTTGAAAATTTCATTAACTTTGTTTGTTTAAACATTTTAATTAAATACAAGGTCTTCATAATGAACCTTGAATAGACTTGATAACCTTAATTCAAGTCATGGGAATGAGAAAAATAGTCTCTTGGTATTTTGAATGGCTACTACATAATCTGTAAACGTTCATACATGACTATATCTGACTATTTATGTTGAGAATTTGATTATTCCTTGTTCATAATTTGATAATATCACTTCAAATAAACTTGAAAACTTCCAATGAAAATTTTCCAATCATAAATGTACTTCCATGTTTTGAGGGAAGATAAATATAGGCCAATAACTACTTTGAAACCACTGACAGAGAAAAGACCACTAAAACTAGTGAAACCATATCCTATAAATAAATGTACTCACTTATAGCACAAAGAGGGTGATCGTGCATATCCAATCATGTTATACACATTCAAAATAGTTATAAATATCATGAATATTAAGGATATGTTTTGATAAAACACATACACTACCTAAAAACTTTAGATCATGTAGACAAAAGAGGGAACTTAAAAGTGTTAATAATGCACAGTTAACTAGGAGTCATTGTCACTCTTAGAGATGATTAATGAAGTAAAATACACTAATATAAAAAATAATTCCATGGATTTTAAGTAAATTATTATGGCTAACATCCACCAAAATAATTCATCTTGACTCTACCTATCCAATTCATACTAGTAGAAAATTGGTTGACTAGCCTTAACTTGCCAAGAGAGAGAATAGGGAAACAAAATGATTTTCAATATTTTTAGGCCTATCAAAGATATTTTAATATTAATATGAGTTATGGTAAGTTTAAATGACACTAATGAAGCTTACACACATGCCAAAATTATCTTAAAGTCTGTATAAACTCAAAAACTCCTATTTTTGCAAGAGATCTTATTTTCAATGTGGAAAATACAAAAGTTAGTTACAAAAATACTTATATAAAAAAAATGACACATGGTACATTTAATGACACTTTTAATCACTTTTACCATCATATTAATCATACATTTTCATTAAATCCCCTAAAATATGGCCTAGGATGACATAAGGACAACTTAAACAAATGTGACAAGTATCAAGACATGTTATATGACCATTATAGACATGTTTCAACCTAGGGGGCCTATGTGCACTAAAAATTAAATGTGGGGTTGACCTGATTTTACTATGGGGTAAAATTAGTCAATATTTACCATCACACCTATAAGGAATTCAAACTATCACTCAAGCAAAAGTTGAAATGTCTTTGTAACTATCTAATTTCATAACAATATATTGTTATTGATTCCTTGTAATGATATATTTTAAGACATAAAACATGGTGGGACACACATAATATAATCACATAGAAATTAAGTGAGGATCCATTATCCTCTTTCCTAATCAACCATATATACAACATCCTAAATACTTGCATGCCATGAGCATCTTGTATCAATATATATTCCAAGACTAGGTAAATTAGTTAAGATGTTAATCCCCTCTCTGATCATAATAAATTAATTTACCCATAATTTTTTATGATACCATAGTATATAATAATCAATCATGATGTTTATCTCATTCTAGTCACAAGAATTTACATTTTGCTTCTACTACACATATGTGCTTTATCCTATTTTTTCTATAGGAATAGAAGTGGCAAAATTATAGCAATCTCCCATGTTATATGTGTAATGTTTGTTTTTAGATATATTTATTATATTAAACTAGATGTTATACACTCTAAGACTCTCTATTTTAAAAAATCACTTCTACATATAACAACATTAAATTGGTTTAAGTTGTCAAATGAGTCTCATCCTTGGACTTGGATCAAAGGTATCATAACATCCAAAATTCATAACTTTTTTTATCATATCATAGTGGAGTATTTCACACCTTAATTTATATATTTATCTATGCTAAGCTATTGAATAATTATTTAAATGTGAGCTCCCTTTTATTCTTTGTTTTAGTCATCGGAAAAATGAGCAAGAATGAAAATAACCCCCATACGAAATTGTCTCTAAAATAAAACATGTGCTTTATCAAGGAGATATAATATCATTAACACCATAATTAGAATTATCAAGACAATTTATAATCCAATAAAAAAGGATTCAATAATATTATGGAGTGTCTAAAATATCTCATGATGTATAACACCAATATTACTAAAGATGTTTACCATAACCTTGTTCAAGATAAACATATATGTTTTATTATCATATCGAATATACAAAAAGAGTTTTCAACCAATGAGAAATAACTTTGGTGACTCGAAGCTGAATGCAAAATATTTTAAGCATCAGATACTGTAATTATTAGTGTGCCACCATGCTTAGTCATGACATGTAATGCAAAGATAATGATAGATAAAAACTTGGTGAGTGTTCTTCATTTACTACAATATGATGCATCAACAATTATGTTTATAAATGTGTATAAACACACAAATGGAATTGGTTCTAAGATGATGAACTAAAATGGCTATGAATGTGAATTCATAAGAAAAAAGGTGAAGGCATTATCAATCCCCTCTAGATGGAAATGAGACCCAAAAAATGGGTCTTTCATACACCAATCATGGAAAAAGTATAAAAGGTATTATACATTTATCACCATATTCAAGCACCAATGATGGTTCCACATCACAATTTTTAAAATATGGCTTAGGGGTTTACACTCTTACATTGACCTAACACCCCTCTCATAGATTTGAATAATTTATGTGAGAATCCTAGCAATGTTTCATGCATAATTCACTATTTCAATAATTTAAAGATTCATATCCATGCTCCTCATAGAGTCAACCATATTAATGCATGTAAGATTATCACAAAAAATCTCTATGCCACCATAAATTCAAGTGTATGCCTCAATCATAACACTAAAAATAATCACAATTATAAGCTTCACCATAGTTCTCTACATTTAATAAGAATCAATCCAATGTGAAAAATTCCAAGTAGAATATCCATGTGTAATATAAATGATTCCAAGGCATGTGCCTCAATGGCTTGTAACCTCCAAACTTATAGTTATAAAACATTACATTTATCAATCATGTTAGTTGAAAACATTAGATAAAACATGGAGAGTGAGAAAGAGCCAAATTATATTCATAACATACATTCCATATCCGAACAATACAATAATTCCTATTAAATAGGTAAATAAATTAGCCACTCGAGAAACATGTGAAAAGGTTGGGTAAAACAACCAACATTAGCTAGCATGAAAATAGGTAAGCCCATTAAAAAAACTAACCTCTTAACCTAAGTGGTTAAGGAAATGAACCATAGACTTATTACCTTATTAAATAACCCAAAATAAATACATAATTATGCTAAAACCTTCTCTTAATGAAAAAACCAGAAATAAGACCAAGTTTATCTCTAAATTTTATGAACTTGTCTACACCAAGTGGTTTGGTCATTATATCAACTAGGTGCTCTATAGTGGGGTATTAATAGAGACCGATGTCTTCATTTGTAACCAACTATTAGATTTAATGATCGTAAAACTCAATGTGTTTGGTCCTAGCATGGAATACTGGATTCTTTACCATCTTTAGAATACTTTGGTTATCACAAAAAATTGGAGTAGGATTTGATGACTCAAACTAAATATCCTCCAAGATTTTCTTTATCCATATAGTTTCACAACCTACACCAACCACAAGTTTATACTCTACTTATGTTGAAGATAATGATACTATAGTTTGAAGTTTTCTCTACCATAAAAAAAACTTCTGAACCAAGAGTGAATACATAATCTATTGTAGATTTTCTTAAATCTACTAATCCTGACCAATCAGAGTTAGAATATCCTAAAAGCTCAAAATCTATAGACTTCTCATATATTATTCTTTGATTTTTGCATCCAAGTTACTTATCTTTTGACTAAAAATAATTACAAAAGCTACACAACCAAAAATTTAGAAAGCATATACATCTAGAGTTCAACCTAACCAAGCCTCCTCTAGAGTCATATTCTCTAATGCTTTTGGAGGACTTCTGTTGAGGATGTACACCACCATATTCACTAGTTCTACCCAATATCTATATGAGACATTTATGCTTTGGACCATACATCGATCCATGTTCATAACCATCCTATTTTGCCTTTACACAACTCTATTTTAGTGTAGAGTGTAAGGGGTGGTATACTATCTATATATGCCTTCAAAGGCACAAAACTCTTTAAACTATTTTGAGATGAACTCACCCATTATCCATTCCAAGATATTTCACTAACCTTCTTGCCTATTTTTCAACCATAAATTTCCAAGTAAGGAAGTTAAAAAAATAATCAAATTTCTTCACTAGAAAGTATACCCACTTTTTTCTAGAGAAATCATTAACTATCAACAAAAAATAATGTGCTTTAGAAGGGGTAGGTGTCTACATTAGACCATGCATTTCTATATGTACTAGATCCAATACTCCCTTAGCTTTTGAATCTTTACTAACATTAAATGAATGTCTAAATTTTTTCCCCAACTGACATCTAGTACATACATGATGACTATCCTAAATAGAAGGAATCCCCTTAACCATCTTAGTCTTTCTCAATGTAGTCAAATACTATAATTTCAAATGCCCATACCTTTCATGCTATAGTGAACTTGTGTTATCAACTACTACAAGTTCACTTTCCTTTGCCCTCTATGGATCTACAAGCTTATACAATCCTTTCTCACCAATCCCAATAGTAATAATGTTTTTATCTCTGGTAGTGACTAAACATTATTGTCATTGAAAATCTATAACAAAATAAAATTTTGAAGTGATCTCACTAATGGAAGGCAAATTTTTGTACATATCAGGCACATACCTAACATTATTAAATGTATAGCAAACTGCACCATTAAAATTGATCTAAGCATTGCCATATATTTTCATAAAATGAGTCCTACCATCTCCCAAAGATATAGATTCATTATTACTATCATTTTCAATAAAATTCACATATTAGTCCTTATGGTATGTATAATGGTGAGATGCCCTTGAATCAAAGCACCAAGCTTGATCTACCATATAATTACCACTAGAAGTCATGAAAGTAAAATTAGAATATGATTCCTCACCTTCACCTTTAGCTACATTCACATGATGAGCTTTCTTTCTAGGGTTAGTCATGTCTTATTATCTTTTCTTGCAATATTTCTTAAGGTGACTAGGTTGCTTATAGTAAAAACATTTTCACTTAGATATATTATTAGAACCACTTGTGAAGTTTCTATCAGAGATGTAGTAGTTTTATCAAAATATTTACCCTTTCTCTTGATGAAGAATGCACTCTTTATAGAAGTAGACAACACTATCTACTCCTACCATCTCTCCTTCTATAATAAAAATGTGGACAAATTTTCAAATTTCATAGTCCACGTCTTAGAAATCATGTGCAAGGACTCCAAAAATGACTCAAATCAAGGTGGAAGATTTTGTATAAATAGAGAAATCAAATCTTGCTCATCAATAGGCTTTTACACAGCCTTCAAATAATCATTGATGTCTTTAATCTACAATAAAAACTCAAAAATGGATCCACCTTCCTACATTTTATTAGAAAATAAAAAATTATTCAATTACAACACCCTACTAGCTTCAGATGCATACTATATAGAAGTAATACTAATTCATAAAACTGATGCAATGGTTATATTTTTTACCTCTGAGATTATATTATCTACTACTAATAGTTTTAACAACATAAGATCCTCCCAATGACATTTATCATAGTCATCATAACCAGTGGTAGGCCTTTTCTCTTTACTAAGTAATATTTGATCAAGGTTATGATATTCACATATCATCAAAACCTTATGACTCCACAAACTAATTTTTTTACCTATCAATTTTTGTGAATCTGGCAACAAGATGTGTTGTAAACTAGCCATTTTGACCTAGTTTTTCCAAAAAATGAAAATACCCAAAAACTATAATGACTTTACACAAAATTCCTCCTACCTATAGACTCAAATCATAAACTAGTCAATACCTCCAATTTTCATTAAAAAAAACCATACTGTTTGGGAAATTTTAAATTTTTTGTCTTTAAAAACACCAAAAATAGACAAACAATTTTAACTTGAGATCTATAATTCCAATTTAAAAAAATCCTTTTCCACCAACATCTAGATTTAAAACCCAAAAAACAATTAAATTTTCACCTTCTAGAACTTTTTAAAGATAATTAGTCACCAATAGGTCCCCAATAACCCTTATAATCTAAAGTTTTGAATTATTTCAATTAAAAAATTAAAATTATTTGAAATAATAAAACTTTAGATTAATTTTTTCATAAAAATCAGACAATCAAAAAATTGGCCTACTTGCAAAACATTAGATGCATATTCTAGGAGAAATACTTAGCCAAATTGAACTTCATTAGTTCCTATCATCTCCTCTTGGAAAATAGAAATTTTTAGACCCCTCACTCACCAAAAATAGTTCCCAAATGAAAATATGGTCACTTTTCAAACTAAACAAAAATGGCCAGCTAAAAAACATAAAAAAAATAAAATTAAACTTGTGAGCCTCTTCTACTACTTCCTACCACTTTTCCTTTGCTGAGACAGGTCTCTTGATGCTTCTCTTTTGATTACTAGCTTTCCCACTAGTCATAGGAAAAAAATTCTCTTCATGGCTCTCCACTAGGTGCTTCACACTCCTCCATGACAAGACTATCCTCTCTTGCTTCCATATACCTCCACTCAGGCTCTACGAATCATTGGATCTGATTACTATATTAGATAAAACACAAAGAGTAAGAAAGAACCATATTGTACTCAGAGCATACATTCTATATCCAAACAATATAAGAAGTCCCTTTAAATAGGCAAAAAAATGAGCCACCTAAGAAAATATGGGGTGGGAGCAACCACAGACATCGAGTAGCATAAAATAGCTAAGCCCATTAAATAAACTAACCTCTTAACCCAAGTGGTTAAGGTAAATAATCATAGACATATTGCCTTAGTAAATAACCAATGGTAAAAACATTATTACACTAACAACAAAGACACTCTCATCATCGACACACACTACACTCTCTAATTACTTGTAACCATTATCATCATAGTTATTAGATAAATGAGAAGTGTTGGAATATTTATACTTGATTTCTCTATAGAAAAATTAGTCATTCCTATCCAATTTATTGGTTTTCATACATTATGCAAATAATTGTGCATTCACTGAAATTACATTGTGGATGGATGGACCTTCAAATCTAGGGAGAAGTCTTGTCCTCTTTATAATGATCTTATAAGTGATAACCATTCCACATGAGTAATGTGATGGTAGCAATAGTTCTTGTTATACATATACATCTATATTTATCTTTTCATAGTGCACTTTATATTATGTACTAACACCTCTACTATGGTTATGCACTATCAATAGGCCAACATTTTTTAGCAACATGTTTTATGCTCATAGAGGTTACTTTATAATTATTCACATAGTTAGAGAAAAAAGAGTTTCTAAATTTTCAATCCTATACCTTAGTTTTATATCAAACATAAAACTCATATAATTTAGATATCAATGGTATTAGTATCAATGTAACATTAGAATCATTGGATTAGACTTCATAGTTTGATACAGTCCTTAGCATGTAACATCTATCTAATATGGATATATTTTTAATATTATCTTATGTATAGGGATTGTTTACATACCTAAATAATTACATACACTCCTAATTCTCAAAATTATATTACAAGGATAACATTCATCATTTGGCATTTGCAAGCTTCCATAGTAGATTTTACACTTTTTTAACAAAAGTAGCACACTCTCAAGCACCACAAGGTCAATTTTCAAACATCTCTAGGATCATTGGCATCCCATGCCATGTGCCACATTAAAAAACACAACAAAAAATATACATCTATTATTAGGGATTTTTTTATCCTACATTAATCCTCAATAATTAGCATTAGCATCACCACACCAATAGACTTTCTAAATGGGGAATTATTTTAACACCTTTATCATTAAACCCAAAGTTGATAGTAATTTTTGGTTATATTATAATTTTCTTAAAAGGAGTTATATCAAATTTATAATGGTGATATAAGCATGTAAAAGAATATTTAAGGTGTTTTTTTTAAAGTCCTAGAATATTTGTAATCGAAATTTATTTTTGGGGTAAAGGAAAAACCCCAATAGTATTCCCTTTTTGAATTGATTGTCTTTTTGATGAAACCATGGCAAAAATAGTGAGCTTAATCTCTAAAAAATGGATGTTTAACAACTAAAAACTACAAATAATGGAGCTTACACATGGAAAACATATTCATTTTTAATTATTTATGGGAAATAACATAAAAAGAGACCACACCACCTATTGAACTTACTAAATTGATTGAGTATTAAAAGTGTGATAAGTATGCACTTACACTACTCAAATCATCCTATAGTGCACATATGATTATTCACATTGAATTTGTTAAATTTGGAGCATGGAAAGAATGGAAAAAATTAAAATACTTTTATGAAAAACAACCTACATATATGAAGATTGACCTTATAAAGAAAATTTTAATCAATAAATTAACTGATGATGAAGATGTATCTGAATATATTTCTTAGATGAAAACATTGAAACAATAATACTACATGATAGGTGGAAATATCAATGATGACATGCTCATTTACATCACACTAAATGGCATTAGTTATTCATACACTAATTTTTTTAAAATGTTACATCTTAGTGATAATATAAATGGTGTAATATTTGACTCTATTTATGCTCTACTAACTCAACATGAGTGACAATTTGAAAAGAAAAAGAGTAAGCCTGTTGCAGATGCTCACTACAAAAATGCCAAGTCACATATGTCATGACCCTATTTGCTTCACATATTCCATTTTTGTATAAAATTCTGTTTTCTTAATCCATTTCCTTAGTCAGGTGCTTATCTAGTTGTCCAAGTCAGTTCTAGACTTATTACAGTAGGTACAAACATGGACTAATCTAGTAGCACTCAACATTTGGCACTCAACTACACTAGCATCAATTCACATAAGATACAAGCCTTATGCACTCACTTGAATTACAATAGATAAAGAACTAGGTCCAATGTTGGGCTAGTCATGTCATGGCATAACTCATTTTTCAAGGGGTTTGGTCATTATAACAATGGTGTTGGAAAGTTCATTATACAAGCCATTCTAGGTGGAGTCTAATTGTATCTAGGCACAAAACCTTATTTAGGGAGCTCATTCTAGTCATAGGGGCATGAACCTATATTGGGCTAGTTCTAGTTCTTAAGAGCACAAGCCTTTATGTTACTAATCTAAGCATCATTCATGTGCTTGAGGGGTTAAGGAAATTGATTATATCAGGGGGTTCATACTGAAGATAACATTCCCAGTGTAGTTGTCTAAATTTAGAAACATGCCTTTTCTCACACTTAGGATAACTTTCAATTTATGTCAACATCATTATTTAGCATTGAGATGTCATTAATAACCTATAATATAAAATTATTTAACAACACATTCATATATTAAATTTACACTACTATAGCTATTATGTTTAAGTTGCACTCAAAGAACATTACCATAACCATATAAACTAGATCAATGCATAAATAGTTGCAATGTTATTCTTCAATTCCCAAGGTTTAAATATCAAAGTAAATATTAACGGAAACAAAGCACATGTTCATCTAAACAACAATCAACCCAAAGGCTCATAATTGAGCTTGGGCACTACAAGGTGGATCTTCATAGGTATCCATGCTAAAACTAAGTTTTAATGGTGGCTACTTCATTATTCCTAGAACCAGTTCTATATAACTCCACTATCTCTAAGTCACGTCTCTCTACTCACTAGATCAAGGTTGGATTTATATCACTTAGGATCATCTTCTCACCAAGGTAGAGGGTGTATGTCAAGTGCTGAGTTAGATCCTTGGTTGATTATTTCATCAGCTCCATCACTTTTCACCCTTTTCACTCTAGATTTCACATGTAGATATGCATGAAGATACCCCATAATATTTGGGTACCAGTCAATTTCCTACTAGCTAGTGCATGATGAGCATTAATTCCTCTAGTTAGTGTAAAATATACCAAACTTAGCAATCATTCCACATGATTGCCTCACATTGAGATGTCTACTGCATTAGTGTAGCTCCATATTTAGACAAAAAGGGGCCTAACATTACCCCATACAAAATTGATAGTACATCCTCATTATAGTATTTTAATTCCCTAGGTGTGCATAACTCTAGTGCATTCTATTTTAATTTAACACTAAAGTCCTCAAATCCCTTGATGGTGAGATTGATTTCTTTAATGACACTATCAATATCTATTGAGGCAGTGCTAAGCATGAGTACATTAGTTTTCTATAACTATTTTTTGAAGACCTATAGCCTTTAATTTTCCCTCATCACTCCTTTGTATAATATTACCCCTTGATTTTCAAACTTTATTTTTAAGATGTGGAAGAGTTATTTTAGGTTTTGCTCCTATTTATTGATCTGGGTGCTTAGGGTATTGAACTTTACCATGATCTATTCACTCTCAGTCCTACTAATAGTGTACACATTTTCAATCATCTCCTCCCTCTCCCTTTTCCTACTTGAGGTGTGTGTCAATGATTGATGCTTGGTTGGATAATTTCATGAAGATGGTAACTGATACCTCTATACTTTCTTCTAGTTATGTGAAGAGGTATTCCACCTCTTTGAGTTTATCTTCTAGTTCCTTCTATAGGATGGTGAAAGGGTCTTCCTCCTCTTCTTCCTATGCTAGTTTTACTTTCAACCTTGGCAGTATCTACTCCACTAGCACACAAACCTTGTCAACCTCTAAAATATTTGAAGTGTCAACACCATCCAAAAGGGATGTCTTAGCTTCCTCTACATGCTTAGCTAGTTGTTGCATTTTGAACTTCATGGCTTTTATTTCCTTTTCCAATTCCAACATGATCTTCTTCCACTTTTAATCCCTAACATCATTGACAATGTTTTTCCACACTACTTTAGAGGCCATCTATATGAGTGCATTAGTTTACCTCATTGAGTTCATTGTATGGGGTTTTATAAGAAGGTAATCATACCCTTCCTTCAATTTATCTAAACATAGTATGGTTTTATATTACACCTCAAAATGAGGCTCATCCATATAACTATCAAAAGAAAATGATAGCTATTAGTGCATCCTAGTTATGGAAATTGTAAGGGGCATGTACTCAAACATGTAGTAATATTCATTAGTCCACCCCTTTTGTGCCTTTTCTCTTAGGCTTAGCTCAGTTCCCTCTTCCTCAGTGATCTCCAAATCTATCTATTCTCCTTCTTATTCATTATCATTAGCACTTTCTTCAATGATTCCCTATAAGGTTCTTTCTTCTTATTCTAATAGGGGTTCTTCATCAAAATTGTCCCCTTGGTCTAATTCTTCTTCTACCTTAGTGCCATATTCATCCTCCTATTTTTGTTGGGTTTCTTTGATGCTCTTCATTTTATATTTCAAGGCATCAATATCACCTTACTTGTATTTAGTCACCCCTTTACTACTTGGGAATGTTAGTGGTGCAACTTCTTATGTTGTGCTAGTGTGGGCACTAGGCACCTTTGTTGATTTCTCCTTCATTGGTTTTGTGCTTGTGGCAACCTTCTTCTCTTCATTTTATTTCTTGAACCTTTCTTCCTAGGCCTTATTTTTCTCTACCTTCCTCCTATTTATTATTGACAGGGTCTTTTCTTCCTCATCCCTTATTTCCTTAGCCTTAACCTTGTCAATCTCTTCTTGGGTCATGTCAGATGCTTTCATGGCTGCTCATTTTTTCTATAGATTCAACACCATCTCTATATGTTATTTGTTGAGACACATTTTCTTCCACTATATTCTCTTTTCCTCCTTAGTTAGTGGAGGTTTTTTGAAGGACACTTTTGATGGGGTGTTGGGCATCTTTTCTATCTCTCTAAGCATAGTGGTAGTGTCACCTTAGAAGGCTTCCTAAACTTCTTAGGTATTGGGATATTTTTTTGCTACTTCTTCCTAGATGATGTAGAATTTCAGCCCTCCTTCTTCCATATATTCATGTACCTCTTACACTTCTGATTACTTTTAGACCTCTTTCACCTTAATCTCTTTCAAGGTTATTATGGGAATTACAACTAGCCCCTTTAACTTATTTTTCTTCTCCCTTTACTTAGGTGAAGCAATCCATAGTGTGAAGGTCGCACACTTCTTCTTTGGTGTAGATGGAGTTAATTCATCACCAAAGGTAATATTAAATTAGAGGTTCTCTTGTAGCTCCTCAAATGTCTCCCCATTTTTCTTTTGGGGAGTCTTCTTCTATGTTACTAACACTAAATTCCCTTCATCACAAATCTAAAGTGGGTAATCATCATCCTTATCAGTGATCATACCCTTCTTCATTGGATTTATTTCATAATAAATCATATGGATGTGATTGAGAATCACTTATTTTTGGAGGGGATGGATGTCAGTGTGTTTTGAGTCATCCTCTTCATCCTTGGTGGATTTCCTTTGAGATGATCTTCGTTTCCATCAAGCATGCCAATCACCTCCATGACTATAAAATAAATATTGACCCCCACTTGAAGGTCTCCTATATTGTATGACACTCCAACATGTTCTTTATCATTTCCTCTATAATGAGTTTTATGATGTTAAACGTAACCCCCTATGCCATGTGATAGGTGATGTAAAGGTAGGCCTTAGTGATGTTTTTCCATCAACCACTAGGGTAAAGTTTTGAACTCATAAGGTATGCCACTTCCCTCATGCGGGTTTCCTTGATATATTTTATAGGGAATGTGTATCCTCCTTTGTAGTACTTATTGTAAATATTGTCATTGATGTCAAAGGTCTAGCATTATTGGTGATAAAGGCCCCATTGCATTTAATGTTATTTGTAATAGATTTATCTTGGCTAATGTGAGTTAATATTTATTTAATATTAATGAATATATTTTTGGTTGCATATGAGACAAAAGAAGGGCCCATGGAGAAGTCAAAGAGCCATGGGGTAAAGACAAAAGAAGGATGGGACACATTTTCTAATGAATAGTCATCTTGGGGAATTTCAGGAGTCACCAAGTGAAGACAAAAGAGAAAGGGCACAATTTCTCATGAAAGGACACTTTAAGGAATATGAAAAGTCACCAAGATGAAGACAAAAGAGGGAAGGACGTTTTTGGTCATGAAGGGTCACCACATGACTTTTCAAAGGCTTTGAGTATGAAGGGTCATACAAGTTTGGTGCCATTTTCCATGAAGATTGAAGGGTCACAATGGGGGAAGGCCAAAGGTCATTTGGAAAGATATAAATAAAGGCTTGATAAGCAATTTGTAATATGAGATAGCAGTTGATTTGATATTGTAATATCTAGCTTAGAAGAGCAATTGTGAGAGATGAATATGATTTGTATTTGTTATATCTAGCTTAGAAAAGCAAATGTGAGAGAGAGGAAAGAGATGTTGTATTGATCTATCATTTGTTGAGATAGCAACATTGAGAGATAGGTGTGTGGTATACACAAAGGGGTTGGTGCTCCTGTGGGTTGGTGCTCACAAATTATTGCTAGGTTGGTGCTCAGTAAAGGGGTTGGTGCTCCTGTGGGTTGGTGCTCACGAATAGTAGCTGGGTTGGTGCTCAATAAAGGGGTGTGGTGCTCCTATGGGTTGGTGCTCATGAATAGTAGCTAGGTTGGTGCTCAAAAAAGGGGTTGGTGCTCCTGAAAGCTTGGCTTATGAATATTGTTTGGATTGGTGCTCATTCATATACTTGAGATTGTTTTCCATTGTTTTCCCACATTAAGTTTCCACGTTATAACTGGTGTCTCTCTCTATCTTGTGTGGTGTTTATTGTTTGAGTTTTATTACATATCTTGAATGTTTGATTAAGTGAAATTTGGTTAAGGAAAAGATTTATAAGATATATGATATACTGATTCATGCTCCCTCTTAGTATATCCCATGCTTAATAATTGGTATCAGAGCAAGTTCCTTTTTGAAAAGTTTTACAGCTTAAAGGTAGATTAGGAAAGCATGATGGCTGAGTCACAGGAAGGATTTTCTACAAATAAGGCACCTTTGTTTGATGGGACAAATTATGCTTTTTAGAGCATGAGAATGAAGGTTTATTTGATGGCCCTAGGATTCAACATATGGAAAGTAGTGGTGGAGGAATATGAAGAGCCACATACATTTGTAATTACTCCGGTAGAAAAGAAGGCAAGTAAATGTAATGCTAAAGATTTAAATGCTATTTTATGTGGTTTATGTGAATCTAAATTTGTTAAAGTTATGCAATGTAAATCTGCTCATGAAACTTTGGTAAAACTTGAGAATATTTACAAAGGTGATGGAAAGGTTTAGGAAGCTAAGCTGTAGACTTTTAGAAGGTAGTTTGAAAGTTTGAAGATGGAAGAAGAAGATATAGCAAGTTATCTTTTGCGAGTTGATCAAATCGTAAATCAGATTCAAGGTATTGGAGAAACATTAGATGAGTCAATAGTGGTGTAAAAGGTTTTGAGATCTCTACCAATGAGATATGATGCAAAGGTTTCAATAATCGAGGAGATGAAGAATTTAGCCAAGCTAAAGATGGATGAGCTTCATGGTATTCTCATGGCATATGAGATGCAGATAGAACAAGATAAACCCTCAAAGAGAAGTGGATTTCAAGACATCAAATAAGGAGAAAGCTAAGATTCAAGAATCAAGTGATAGTTCTAGTGATGATGAAGATGACAATGGAGCACTTTTCATTTGCAAGCCAAAAAGAGGAATAGGTAAATATCAAGGAAAATTACATTTTAAATGTTTTAATTGTGGAAAGATTGGACATTCTTTAGCTAGATGCCCAAATAAGGTTAATGATGATGAAGAATAAAATCCTACATACAAGAAGAATGTCAAAGACAAATCTAATAAGGGATTTGAGAAGAAGAGCTTGTATTCTAAGGATCCTAGCTCAGGTGAAGATAGTAGAGTCAACGATTCAAAAGAAGAAGAGATTCTATTCATGGCCATACATGAAAATGATCAAGAAGAAGAAGAGGAGGAAACTGAAGTGAATATGGAAGGAGAGCTCATTTGTGCCTTAGAAGAGTTAGAAGCTGTTCAGAAGAAGAATTGAAGATTAAAGCACCAGATCAAGAAAAATGAACAAGATTCAAAAGAAATGATTGAAGATCTACAAGCACACTTTAAAGAAGCCAAGAAGAATGAAGAAGACCTCACAACATAGTTGAAAATAGCAAGAAAAGAATGTCAAAGGTATGTTATTGAAATTTCCTCTTTAAAAGAAGATATTAAGAAATCAGTCAGTGATAAAGTAGTCAGTGATTCAAAATTTGAAGATAGCACTAACATGTTGAATAAGATATTGGAAAGTCAAAAAGAAAATTTAGATAAGACAGGGATCAATTTTGAAAAGAAAAAGAGCTATGTTGAAGCTCTTACACAAGAGGAAATAAAAAGGGGAGAAGTGAAGAATACAGAGGACATTTAAAATAGAGAAGGTTGGAGAGAACAAAGCTACAAAAGGCAATCAGGTTAAAGATATACAGACAGGTCTTATTTTTATGGCTATTGTTTTTATTGTAATGGATATGGTCATAATAAATTAGAATGTAGATGTTTCTATTCAAATTTTGCTTTCAGATTCAAAGGAGAGAAAATGAGAAACTAAAGAAGGAATGTCAAGGCTTGATGTACCTGGATAAAGTCTGTGCACTGTAATCTAGATGCTGTGAGTACTCCTCTTTGGCTATGGAGGAATGACATCTGCAAAGAAAAGAAACTTGGACAAAAGAAGGCGTTAGATGGATAGATGGTGGGTTGCCAAGCGAAAGCTTGATCCCAGAAGTATGAAGACTTCCTTAAGGGATATCAACCCACTAGTCAAAAAAGAAGTATGTCTGATAAATAGCAGAATATAAAAGACTAAAGTGAAAAAAGATTGAAATGAAATGGAAGCAGATTCTTACCTGAAAGATGCTATCGGACTGATCACAGTCATCGACATCGGTGGTCCTACCCGTGTCGATTGGTAAAGGTCTATCGACGTCGGTTATACTGCCGACGTTGGTTGTGGTAATGGCCGACGTCGGTCGGGGCAGTTAACTTGGACAGGGTCTGGGCAGGTCTGTGGTCTGTGGACAGGATCTGGTCAAGGTTTTGGTCTGTGGACAAGGCCAAAGAAGGGTCTGGGTTTATTTGAGTGGTCTTGAGACAAAGTTTTGGGCTTGGTTGAATGGTCTGGGGTCTGGGTTTGAGAGTCTAGTTGAATGGGTAGAGTGTATGGTCCAATAGAGGACAGAGGAAACAGGGAGGTGGAGAAGTCAAGATTTAGGTCTGGCTTGGTTAACAGTCTGGTCTGGGGAGATATTGTTTGAAAGTAATAACTAAAAAGAGAATAAAAACATAGACAATATACTTACCTGTGGCTGGCTGAAGGTATGCTACTGATGATCCCTGTCCCTACTATTGATGTACCTGTGCAGAGGACCTATTGTTGATGTAGAAGTCTGATGTAGAATACCTGTTGTTGCACCTGAGGGAGAGAGTGAGAGGCTTGGATTAGAGGTTGGAAGATTGACGGATGGTCGAAGACTCCAGATTCTAGATTCATGATTAGCTCTGAGATTCAGAGTTGTGATTAGAATTTTTGATTAGATGCCTGATTAGAAATTGTGATTAGTCAAAAAGAGGTCAGAATAATGGTTTAAGTAAACTGACATCGGTGATCCCGCCAGCGTCGGTCGACAGTTGACTGACGTCGGTGGGTGCAGAACATGTAAAAGGGCCAACAAGCCCGTTCTACACCCACCAAGTGCATAATCGGTTGGAGATATGTCGAAGGTAAGGATAAATATGCATGAGAGTTGGTTAGGCGGTTGGAGAGGAGTAAGAATAGGTCTTAGGTGAGTCATAGGATAGGAAATGGTCTAAGGCGAGGTGTCATGGGTGAAGTGTCAAAGGAGGGGGGTTTAATTCAAAATAAGTTAATTATTTTAAATTAGTAATTGCATGTTTTAGGAATGGGTTAGGAATGGACTAAGAGGGAAGGTGACCAAGGGTTAGACACTATTTCAGTGTCTACATTTGCCCCTTTTTGTCTTGTTGATTGTTCTAGACGAACTGCAAGACAAAAATAGGAGTTGGTTGCCCCAAGTGTGGGATGATGTGGATTGCCCTGAGGTATGGACAAGGTATTCCCCCTCAAAGTGGGAGTCGAGGGAAGGAAACCTGATGTCAAGTGCCGATTTGACAAAAGATGGATGAGGAGAGTGAGGGTGAATGCTACAAAAGTCATGATTATGCGCATACCACTTCACGGGACAGGTAGGTCAAATGGTTGCAGTCAAAAGGTTGAGGAGTGCCAAAATTGAAATAAATGAGCCCCAGCATTGGTCGTAGTTGATCGGGTTATTCAATCTAAGCTGTAGCTCCAAATGGTCATCGTGTTCCAGGTATCCTGGGCTCAGGAAGTGCTCACGAAAGCACAAAAAAAGTCACAAGTAGTGCAGATCAACCGGCTTGCGATCCTATAATTATGAGGGTCCAAAAATAAGGACTGTGAATAATTCTGCTATCTATTCATGAGGTAGCATGTGTGCAAACAAAACCAAGATAGATTTGTCTCGAAAGTGGTCAGGGTCTAAGGAGATATGCGTGATCTCCATGGTCGCTGGTCGGGTTGAGATATAAGTGATTAAGTGGGCCCCAGGGGGCTAAGATGACTTTTACTGAGAAAGTTGACTGATTGGGGCATGATTTTGGTCATGGCCAAGAATAAAGGATGTTGGAAGGACACTGACGTTGATAAGGGAAACCAACGTTCGTATCTAAAAATGGTCGACGTCGACAGAGATCGGCCGACGTCGGTGGATTAGGGCACGCAGATGCCGACGTCGGTGGCCTGCCAAATTTGATAAAACCAGATTGGTGGCCCACCAAAAGTCATTTTCTAATTTGATGTCTAAGAGAAAAAAGAGATCTGGAGTGATTGAGTGAAAGTGACCTAGAGCTGACTGAGGAGCGGTGTGAGGTGGTAGATAGGCATTGGTGAAGAGGAGTCGATTGGACGTTGCAGGGATGCGTGTGGGCCAGCAGGAGCATGTAGAGTCATTGGCACAGAAGAGATGGTAGAGGGGAGTAGAGGACCCATGGGAGGTCCACCACCGATGGCACCCATTGTGCCACCACATCGATGGTGTCGTGATGAGGTAAGAGGGCCCTGAACTCTATTTGGACCGTTTGTGTTTTGTATTGAATTTTTGAGATTTTAGTTGTTTTAGGTAGAAATCGAGAGGGGAGGGTATCTAAGAAGGTGGGTAAAGGGTCTAAGATAGGTTAGGAGTGATTTTAGTGGTTTTTGGGAGGTGTAGGGGTGTTTAGAGGGGAAGCCCTAATTTTTAGGGCTCACCCCATTCGGCCCTAGGGCTAAACCAGTCACCGATGTCGATGATTCTGCCAGCATCGATCGACCAGTGACTGGCATCGGTCACTAACCTATTGAGTCAGTCACTAAATGACCAACGTCAGTTAGGTGAGTGCCATCACTGGCATGCTAACCGATGTCAGTGGCTGCCTGGTCAGAAAGAGTGGTGAAAAATGTTCAAGTCAAAAGGTTGAAGCTACAGCAAGGGCTTTTCAGATGTTGAGTTAGGCATAGATGGTTAGAATGGTTGATAAAATAAGAAGAGTAAGAATAGTTTTAACATGAGATTGACTGTGGATGGATGCAGGTGAGGTAGACTCTGATGCTGTGGGATCACCTCCTGACCTTGCTGACGCGGATGCGCAGAGGCGTGATGGTCGAGGAGTGGGCATAGATGAGCGCAGTGGGGCTAGGTGGTTTGAGACGCTACTATAGAGTGGTGAGGGATGTGAGCCTCATGGTGGCATTGATCAAGCAGTGGGACCATGCCACCAACACCTTTCACCTGCCCACGGGTGAGATGATGGTCACGATCAAGGACGTGTACCAGATTTTATGGTTATCGGTACACGGAGCTGACATCTATGCGTGCTCAAGAGAGGTGCATGAGATACACATGGTCACATTGTTTAGGGAGCACGTCATGGAGATGAGCTACCATTCAGTGAGTTTTGCCTATGAGCCTTTGTACATGGTGGATGAGGGCACACATCGGCTGGTAGTTCTGATGATGATCGGCATCACAGTCTATGCATTGCCAGATGCGGAGGGAGGCAGGTTCCTGGTGGCCATGACTAGGGTTTTGATGGACATGCTGGAGTAGCAGACAGTGTTCACCTGGGCACCCATCTTTTTGGCCTAGGTATACAGAGAGCTATGGGGCATCAGTCGATGGTGACGGTACAGTCTGTGTGTAGGCCACCTTCAGCATTGTTGGGCATACAAGCACATAGTGGTTACCCGACCTCTCAGCCTCCCAGTGGTGATCTAGGCTAGTTTTAGGGTCAAATTTAGGTGATGGTGTGAGATGATGGCACAGACACAAGTAGATGGAGTGGTCAGAGATATTGATCACTATCGAGGCATACTAGAGGCCCTGATTCCAACAGATATCATCTAGAGACCATATTTGGTGTATCCAGCATTCAGAGACCAGGGCGAGCAGATGGTTGGGATGCAGAGCATGTGATGGGTCAGAGGTAGGCAAGTCGGTGAGCTCGAGAGGATCCCATCAGAGAGAATGTGGTGCCAGTATGGGCTGTTATAGGATGTACCTCCCGCATTCCCATAGTACAGGCAGGATGACATAGAGGCGCCGCTCCCACTGCCAGAAGAGACAGATGAGCCAAATTTTGAGGAGTTGTCGGTAGGACCTGGGATAGCCAACCCAGGGTGTACAGAGGCCTACACGACATGGTGGGTAGGGAAATATACAGGCATACAGGTGGGTCCCCAGCTAGATCTACAGGCCATTACGAGGGAGCGGGATACAGCCTGTGAGGAGAGGGACACTACGCGGTAGGAGAGAGATGCGGCTCAGGCCCAGGTCACAGTTTTGTAAGGACAACTGGCAAGGGTTACAGGGTAGTTGATGGAGATGACAAGTTGGGTGGCAGCATTGATAGGGTAGGTCACTCTGTTATAGGGACAGTTGGCTACAGCCCAGGCATAGGCAGTGGTAGGTCAGAGCTTTGGAGGGCAAGGCCCATTGCAGCAGCTAGCATTTTCACAAGGGGCAAGACCATTGACATCAGTGCACCTAGGTCAACCACAGCCACAAGGGTCAGGTCAGGGCATAGTAGTAGGGCAGATGGGTCCACCACAGACTGTATCGCTAGTTAGATACAGTGATGCTCTAGACGAGATCGCATATTATGAGAGAGCCATCAAAGGGTTCCCTCAGATACAGTGATACTCAAAGATGCAGGCAGAGCAGAGCTGATAGAGGTCTATGTCTTGAGTGATGGATTCTAGGTCTCATAGATGGCACAGATCAGAGGGAGGAGAGGATACAGCCTCTTCCCAGCCACCGCCACCACCACCATAGCCACAGCCTTGAGGGTAGACCTAGAGATTCATTTTTGATGTATATACCGGCCTGCGAGCCGTTGATGTGAGATGTATGAGAGAGAGATAGAGGCACAGAGTTGTGTGATTGTATAAACAATTTTGATATATATATGATGATGGTTTTGGATCATTGATGTGTTATGGATGTTTAATGTTTAATGTATTCAGCATTTTTGATTATGATGATGATGCATGTTTTGATATTATGTTTATGATTATAATGTTATGATAATTAAATGTGATGATGATAATGTTATGGTAAATGATTATAATGATGATGATGCGTTATGATAATGCTAATAATGAGAATGCTCATGACTTTTAGATCAGATGATGATGCGTAAGGATTATGTGATAGTGATATTTATGTTATGACTTGCAGATTATATGATGTGAATGCTTAATTGTGTGATGATGATTATGATGTAAATTATGAAAATGATTATGCTAAAGATTATGAAAATATGTGATTGGTTGTGATGTGATTGGCAAGTGATGAGAGAAGGAGATTGAAGAAAGTGATGAAGAGAATGGCCGAGCTAACCCTAGAAGACCCCATGTCAACTGAGTGCTGCCTACATAGCCCTTGTCGTTAGGGCCTTAGGCCAATGTAGTTCTCCCAAAAAGGGAGGAAAAAGATTGAAGTGGTTGATTTTTGTCATGATAAAGATATAGCATTTCCCATATGTCCAAGGGTTCATGCTTGAAATGACGAGGAGTTGATGCTATAGCATTTTCCAAATGGTGTAAGCTGTAACATTGGTCGAGGTTTTTCATCCCTAGCAACTATCCATATTCGTGATGGATGTTTGCTAAAAATGAATTGAGGTCTATTTATGCTTCATCAAGTATTGGTTTATGCTTGACATAAATTGTGTGGTTGATAGTTTCCATGTGTTTTGGTGTCCATAGAAACTATGTGAAATGGACTAGGATGATGATGATGGCATGATGTTTTATTGTTGGTCTGAAAATGTTTTGGTTAAGTGTGACCAAAGTGTGGAAGATAAGTGAAAGGCGCATTGCTCTTTCATTGACAAGGACCAAAATGACGGCATGGACAGGGGTTGTTAGAACTAAGAGCCCCATTTATGTGTTGCATCATTGACCGTAGTTATGTTAGAGCGGTAATCGAATCACTTTTGACATTAAAGTGAGCTCAAAGTCCCTTGAGTAGGTGATGTGATAGGAGGAAAAGGGTAACCCATTTTTAGAGTATGGAGAACTTTACCCCTTTTTATAAGAGACCCTGAGACAACTATAAGTCAAGTCCATGACCCAATTTTTTTTTTAGCATGAACTGATCAATGCGAGAAGTCCACATAAAGATGTCATTTGTTTGGTGGTCATTTGTGAAGCTGATCGATGAGGGAAGCTTCTAGGAAAGTGTTGTTTATAGCAAGATTTAGTCATAGCCATCCTTTGAGGGAGTGGTCTATACTTTGCTTTATAAATTTTGAATAGCCGTCCTTTGAGGGAGCAGTCTATTAGTTACAGCAATTATATTACAGCTATCTTTCAAGGGAGCAGTCTACTTTTTGATTTGATTTTGTGACCTTGGATATTCTGACATCTTGATTTAGTTTTGACAGAATATTGAGTCATGGACAAGACTTATAGAAGGTCAAGGGCTCCCTTTTATTAAGACGAAGCATCCATGCATCATAAAAGGGTTGTAGAGGATTTTGTTAAGGGAAAAAGGGTGAAATGGATTAAGGATTAAAAGGACAAGGATTGCTCAAGGGATGAGCTCAAGTTAAATGTCAAGTGGATGAGTACTTGACTAACAGTAGAATGGTCATGGATGCAAAGCATTAAGGGGCTCAGGTTTTGATAAGGCCCTGGCCATGCTTGCATGTGATAAGGTGGTCCGAGTCATTTGAGAGCAAATTTGCCCCATTTACCTCTTCGAGATTGGTCACGATGATGGCTAATGCTGGATGGAAAGTTAACTGATATGGTTGCTGATTGGTCGAAATTGGTTGAATGTTTGGTTGAGGATTGGTCAATGTTTGGTTGAGATGTGGTCACTTGATATTTTGTCAATGGTTGGTCGAGGGTTGATCGGTCGGTATTTGGTCTTTGGTTGGTGTGATTGTTTAGTTGAGGTCGGGTTGAATGTTTGGTTGCTAGTCTTGTCGAGGTCAGGTTAAAAGAGTGATGGATATTTGGTCGAGATGGGGTTGATAGGTTGGTCGAGGCTTGGATGAAGGTTGAATTCCCTAAGCGGCTAGGGAGAATGTTTGATAGATTGGTCGATTGGGGCTTGGTGGTCAGATTGACTGTATTGATTTTGAATAAGGGGGTTAAAGGCAGCAAAGGGACCATAGTCTGGCATGGAGATCTAGATTTAGGTGATGCAGTTTGAGAAGCATGGGTTGATGTTAATGATTTGGTGAGGGGATGGTCGAGAGGATCCTTGATAAGAAGGGTATCCTTTTTCCGGTGTTGAATGATAGCTTTGAGAGCACAACAATGCTCAGTGTCATGTCCTGGAGTGTCATGATAGTGGCAAAATTTAGAGTTGTCGAACCAAGAGGGTCTTGATCCGAGAGTTGATGAGTGAGGTGGTGTTGAAGGTTTATTGATAATGTGGTCGAAAAGAAGGGCATCATTCACCAGACATTGACGAACAACAACCTTAAGGGCACATCAATGTTCAGTGTCGTGCCCAGGCATGCGATGATATGCACAAATGTGAGTGTCATTGAACCAAGGCAGTTTTGGTCCGAGAAATTGATATGGTCTAAGAGGCAGAAGATTGATGCGAGAGGACTACAACAAGTGCCGTAACAACAAGGCATATGAACCTGCTAATGGGTCTGTGTGTCTTATTGTAGTAGAGGTTGATGACTTTGGTTTAAGAGGCGTAAGAGGTGTTGGTCGATGGTTTAGAGGAGATATATGTCTAAGGGGTTGAGGGAGTAATGGAGGTGACTTGCCTCTATGAAGTATGGGAGTAGAAAGAACTCCTATTAAATTGGACGGATGTGGGCCCAAGATTGAAGGTAATGAGGAAGGTGGGGGAGAGGTTCTCCAATGTGGTTTAGTGGCCTTCTTTGGTTTTGGTTGAGGGCTGCCTTTGTGCAAGATGGAGTGAGATGCGGGTTTGAGTTTAGATATGGATGGAGGTGAGAGAGATGTACCAATTTTAGGCAAAAGGCAAGAGGAAATCGTGACTGGGTCTTCCTCGGTCGAAGTGGGTGAAGAGACTGGTTCTTCTCCTGGTGGAGAAGAAATAGGGGAATGTGGCTCCTCAAGAGAGCAGGAGGCAGGGATGATCGTACCTTCTGCTTGAGGAGTAGGCAAGGTAGGGTCTTCGAATGAAGGTAGGGCTAATGGTGTGGTCAAGGCGTCCTCCAATATAAGAGAAGTAGAGGGAGGACTAATAGGAGAAGAAAGTTCTTCATCCTGTGATAGAGGAGGTTGGTGAGAGATAAGAGGCAAGATAGTGTTGATCGTGTGAATGTCATGGTCTTGAGGGTCATTAATTGTGGTTTGGACATTGTTTTGAGTAGGTGGATGGTTCGGGAATGGTTGTTTGAAGATGTCGATGTTTTGATTTGATGGGGCATTCGGGTTATCTAAAATAAGATCCCCCTTGTCGATCATGTCTTGGATGATGTTCTTGAAGGTTCGGCAATTGTCGATGTCATGGCCGAGGACATGATGAAAGTGATAGAAGTCGGCCTCCCTATACCATGTAGGGAGGGCTTTTGAAGGGTTGAATTGAGGTGGTCAGATTGGAGGGTGATTGAGGACCCCCTGCTTGAGTAGTTTTTCCAAAATGGAAGTGTATGATTCTCCAAGTGGAGTGTATGAACGCTGAATGTACCATTGTTGAAATTGTTTGGTGATGCTTGGAGACATAGAAGATTGAGAGTAATTAGTGGTTGTCAAATATGGTGATCTAATGACCATAGTGTTGGCCACTCCTTTGGTCTTGGAGTTGGCAGAAAAAGGTCTAGAAGAAGAAGGGTCATTGGCTTTTGTGTTGTTATTATGCAATTTGACCTTATCCTCTTCAATGGTGCAAAGTTCAAGCTTTCGAGCCATGGTGAAAGCTTCGTCGAAAGTGCAGAATGTCTGAATTCGCAAGGTAGAAGAGATGTGTCTGGCACATGCTCGAGAAAAGAGCTCAATGAGCTCAGTTTGAGGTAAGGAGAAAGAGAGCTGGTTAATCAAGCCTCTCCAATGGGTGACAAAATCGAGTATTGATTCGTTGTCAAATTGCCTAATGGAGTAAAGGTCTGTGATTGAGACTTGTTTAGTGATGTTTATAGAAAAATGGTCGAGAAATAATTGGGCAAGTTGAATGAATGAAAAGATAGAATGTCTGGCAAGAGAGCTATACCAGTCAAGGGCAGAGCCAGAAAGGGACATAGGGAACGTGCTTAAAAGTAACACATCGTCATGGGCAATAAGATAGCAGGCATGTCTGAATGCCCATAGATGTTGTTGTGGGTCCTCCTTACTCTAGAAGCAAGTGAATTTAGGAAGCTCCCATTGGTTAGGGTATGGTCAAATAGGGACAGAAGGATGAATGGGCTTGTTGCAAATTTGATCATACAAGAGAGCATTGTGTGAACCAGAGATAGAGGTCTCGAGACTGGACATTTTATCCATTAGCATTTTAATGATGTCTGCTGACGAATTGGCAGATGGGGTGCCCCCTAAGTTGTAAGGTGCTTGAAAGAGGCTAGAGGAGGCATACGACGTAGTCGGTTGCACTTGTAAAGGTGCAACGTATGTGTAACTAGTCGTAGAGGCCAAAGGTGGTTGTGTTATGAAGGTTAAAGGTATAAGTTGACTAAGCACTGCCAAAGGTGGTTGAATGGCGGCACTGGTAGAAGGATAGGTTGGCACTCCTGCATTTGTGGGTGCAAGAGTGTGAGGTGTCGAGACAATCAAGTTCTGGTATGATGTAGAACTTGGTTGAATTGTAGGTGGTTGAGGGGGTAATGGAACCCCGATGGAGGTTGGTCTAAAAATGGATGGGGAGGCCAAACTTTGCATATTGGCCATGGTCAAGTTAATGGTTGAGGCAAAAGGCTGAGTCGTAAAGGGCTGGGTGGCAAATGGTGTTGATGTCATCACCACGTCACCCGAATGGTCTCGCGTTGGGTTTCTCACGAGATAGTTTTAGAGGGCTATGACATTGAGGTCCAAGAATCTCTCGAAATCTTGGTCCCCTTCAGGGATGATGGGAATTTGAGTCGGGGTCGGTCCTGTAGGAGTTCTTTCAGTCTCCGAGTGGAACTCCATTATAGGACTGGTTAAGGATGGGGAAGGTGGAAGTGGTTAATGGCTAGCGTGGTCAAGAAGGGCCTTAGTTTGACTGTGTGTCAAAACCATACAAGGCAAGAAGAGGGTGCAGGTTCCAAAAACTATATTTTTTCAGTTTCAGAAACTCAAAATGAGGTTTTGGCAGAAAAAAGGGGTCGGGTTTTAAGTTGTTATTTTAAAGAAAAGGACTGTGATAGAGACCAACGTCGGTTGTAAAACCGATGTCGATAGGAAAAGATGGCCGACGTCAGTCTCGTAACTGATGTCGGTGAGGAAATTGGATGACGTCGGTGACAAAATCGATGCCAGTGACAGAAAATGGCCGACGTTGGTGAAAAAGCCAATGCTGGTGACTGTGGTTTCAAGAAACTCAAAAAATTTGAGGATTATTGAAAAAAATGAAGAAAGCATCCTCACTAACTCAAACAAGCAGATGAGAACATAAAAATAGAGAGAGATAGACAGGCCCTAAGCGTTAAATCCTAAGAATCAACTTTTAAAATCCTGTGGCTTATGCCTTAAAGTGTGATGTTTGGGAGGTTGGCTGTTAGAAGGGTCCTAAAAGAGGTAGTCTAAAGATGGTTTCAGGTATGTTTAGGTGCTCAAAAGTCTGTGTTAGGTTCTGTACATGGCCTGGTGCTAAGGAGCAAGCTCCCCTCACTTCACGAGTCCAGTGATAAGCTGGGCCTGCTTAGCCAAAATATACTTCCCCTATAGTTTAGACTCTGCCAGAGAACAGAGTGGGTTTTCTCTTTGGTGATGAAATCCAAGTAAGATCGCCGGGACAAGTAAGGTATCTGCTGGGGGATGAAATCCCAGTCGGGCCTTGTCTCAAGTAAGTTTGATGTTTGTTTTAGTGTAAGTGGTTTGGTTGTGTAACATAAAGTGATCTAGATTAATTCAATATGCGTTTGTTATTTACTATGTGTGGTCTAAAAGATGCAAGCAAACAGAAATGCAATGCAGAGTGTTTTAAGGCCCAAATCAAAATATGAGTTTGAATGAGAACAAGTTGAGAAAGGGGTGAAGAAAATGATTTTTGACTAGTCTAGAAGTGCAAGAAAGGAAAGAAATATTCTTTTTAGTTTTGCTTATGATGTCGTTTGGAAGAAAAGGGAGAGGTGAAGAGGGAGAAACCTAATGCACCTAAATGAAAAAAGAAGGAAAGGAACCCAAGGAAGGCCTTAAGGGTCCCACCGGGCATGCCAGAATGTTTCTATTCAAATTTTGCTTTCAAATTCAAAGGAGAGAAAATGAGAAACTAAAGAAGGAATGGTCAAGGCTTGATGTACCTGGATAAAGTCTGCGCACCGTAATCCAGACGCTGTGAGTACTCCTTTTTGGCTGTGGAGGAATGACACCTGCAAAGAAAAGAAACTTGGACAAAAGAAGGCATTAGATGGATAGATGGTGGGTTGCCAAGCAAAAGCTTGATCCCAAAAGTATGAAGACTTCCTTAAGGGATATCAACCCACTAGTCAAAAAAGAAGTATGTCTGATAAATAGCAGAATATAAAAGACTAAAGTGATAAAAGATTGAAATGAAATGGAAGCAGAAACTTACTTGAAAGATGCTGTCGGACTGATCACAGTCACTGGCATCAGTGGTCCTACTGGTGTCGGTTGGTAAAGGTATGTCGACGTCGGTTATACTGCCGACGTCAGTTGTGGTAATGGCTGGCATCGGTCAGGGTAGTTAACTTGGAAAGGGTTTGGGCAGGTCTGTGGTCTGTGGACAGGATCTGGTCAGGGTTTTGGTCTGTGGACAAGGCCAAGGAAGGGTCTGGGTTTGTTTGAGTGGTCTTGAGACAAAGTTTTGGGCTTGGTTGAATGGTCTGGGGTCTGGGTCTGAGAGTCTAGTTGAATGGGCAGAGTGTATGGTCCAATAGAGGACAGAGGAAATAGGGAGGTGGAGAAGTCAAGATTCAGGTCTGGCTTGGTTAACAGTCTAGTCTGGGGAGATATTGTTTGAAAGCAATAACTAAAAAGAGAATAAAAACATAGACAATATACTTACCTATGGCTGGCTGAAGGTATGCTGCTGATGATCCCCATCCCTGTTGTTGATGTACCTATGTGGAGGACTTGTTGCTGATGTAGAAGTCTGATGCAGAATACCTGTTGCTGCACTTGAGGGAGAGAGTGAGAGGCTTAGATCAGAGGTTGGAAGATTGATGGATGGTCGAAGACTCCAGATTCTGGATTTGTGATTAGCTTCGAGATTCAGAGTTGTGATTAGAATTTTTGATTAGACACCTGATTAGAAATTGTGATTAGTCGAAAAGAGGTCAGAGTGACGATTTAAGTAAATCGACGTCGGCGATCCCATTGGCGTCAGCCAACAGTTGACTGACGTCGGTGGGTGTAGAACGTGTAAAAGGGCCAACAAGCCCGTTCTACACCCGCCAAGTGCATAATCGGTTGGAGATATGCCGAAGGTAAGGATAAATACGCATGAGAGTTGGTTAGGCGGTTGGAGAGGAGTAAGAATAGGTCTTAGGTGAGTCATAGGATAGGAAATGGTCTAAGGCGAGGTGTCATGGGTGAAGTGTCAAAGGAGGGGGGTTTAATTCAAAATAAGTTAATTATTTTAAATTAGTAATTGCATGTTTTAGGAATGGGTTAGGAATGGACTAAGAGGGAAGGTGACCAAGGGTTAGACACTATTTCAGTGTCTACAGTAGAAAAAGAGCTAACAATTTTAGAAATAAAGAGAAGGAAAGTCAAGGAGATTCAAGTAGAAGCCATAACTCTTTTGCTCCTCTATCAAGCTTTGATGAAGAGACCATAGTATGATACAAGTACAACAACTTTAGACACATAGCTCGATATTGTAGAAGCATGTTCAAGTCAGTCAAGAAGGATTCGAGTTTTAAAGCTCCATTCATCAAGAAGAAGGCTCAGACATGTTCATGGTAGAAGAAACAACCTGAAGATTCTATGATGGTTCAGACAGCTCTTCATGTAAGAGGTAAAGATCATCCATGGTTAATGGATAGCGAATGTTCGAGGCATATGACAGGTGATAAAAGTAAGTTCATAACTCTAAAGAAGATCAATGGTGGTACAATGAAATTTAGAGATAAAACCACTGCCAGGATAGCCATAAAAGGTACTTTAAGTTTGGATTATGGTAGAACTAAGACTAAGAAAGTTTTATATGTAAAAGGTCTTAATCATAATCTGTTGAGTGTTAGTCAAATATGTGATCAAGGATGCACATTAAAGTTTCATAAAGAAGGTTGTGAGATTAGAAGAAAATATTAATATGAGTTGATTGCCGATGCTCAAAGGATAGGGAATAATGTATATGTTTTGTTAGATATCTTCTCAAAGTCATGATCAAAGGATACATTCAAAGATCAGCAAGAGGAGTTGGGAGTAATTTCTATTACTTCCTACCATTGATGTTCAACATCAGTTGAGGGGGAGCTAAGTGTTATCTCCAGGTAGGCTCTTTACCAGTGATGTCAAAGGGGGAGAATCATAGGTACAGATACAGGTGTAGAAAATAGGTACAGGTTGTTATAGTAAGGGGGAGTTACTATATGTTTTCAGTTGATAGTATGTGTAGGTGATAGGATGTGGCAATTTTAAGATTGAGGTTGCCATCAATGACAAAGGGGGATATTTTTGTAAATATTGTCATTGATGTCAAAGGTCTAGCATTATTGGTGATAAAGGCCCCATTGCATTTAATGTTGTTTTTAATAGATTTATCTTGGCTAATGTGAGTTAATATTTATTTAATATTAATGAATATATTTTTGGTTGCATATGAGACAAAAGAAGGGCCCATGGAGAAGTCAAAGAGCCATGGGGTAAAGACAAAAGAAGGATGGGATGCATTTTCCCATGAAGAGTCATCTTGGGGAATTCCAAGAGTCACCAAGTGAAGACAAAAGAGGAAGGGCATAATTTCTCATGAAAGGACACTTTAAGGAATACAAAAAGTCACCAAGATGAAGACAAAAGAGGGAAGGACATTATTAGTCATGAAGGGTCACCACATGACTTTTCAAAGTCTTGAATATGAAGGGTCATACAAGTTTGGCACCATTTTCCATGAGGATTGAAGGGTCACAAAGGGGGAAGGCCAAAAGTCATTTGGAAAGCTATAAATAAAGGCTTGAGAATCCATTTGTAATATGAGATAGAGGTTGATTTGACATTGTAATATCTAGCTTAGAAGAGCAATTGTGAGAGATGAATATGATTTGTATTTGTTATATCTAGCTTAGAAGAGCAAAGGTGAGAGAGAGGAAAGAGATGTTGTATTGATCTATCATTTGTTGAGATAGGAACATTGAGAGATAAGTGTGTGGTATACACAAAGGGGTTGGTGCTCCTGTGGGTTGGTGCTTACGAATTGTTCCTGGGTTGGTGCTCCTATGGGTTGGTGCTCATGAATAGTAGTTGGGTTGGTGCTTAGCAAAGAGGTGTGGTGCTTTTTATGGGTTGGTGCTCATGAATAGTTGTTGGGTTGGTGCTTAGCAAATGGGTTGGTGCTCTTACAAGCTTGGCTTGTGAGTATTGTTTGGATTAGTGCTCATTCATATACTTGAGATTGTTTTCTGTGGTTTTTCCCACATTAGGTTTCCATGTTATATCTAGTGTCTCTCTCTATCTTGTGTGGTGTTTATTGTTTGAGTTTTATTGCATATCTTGATGTTTGATTAAGTGAAATTTTGTTAAGGAAAAGATTTATAAGATATATGATATACCGATTCACCCCCCCTCTTAGTATATCCCATGCTTAACAGTACTATTGGACATTTTTGGCCCACATAGAAAATTTTTACATGGCTTAATGAAGCACATATAAATCACAAGTAGGTAACTTGTTAAACCCATATCTCCCACATATAAAAGATATGGAGAAAATGGTCAAAAAGGTTTGTTCAATTTTATGCCAAGATCATATTTACCAAATATTAGGTCCTCCACCAAAGTAAAAATGAAGGTATGCATGTGTAAAGTTGTCCCTTCAATTAGTTTTCACTAAGTTTCCCATACTTATCCCAAAAGAGATCGATCATCATTAGGATGTCACATGGAACAAATATGAATCAATCAGATTAGACCTTCAATATCTTCACCTTAAAAAATCACTAAACTAGAGGATAAAATAGGTTTGTCCTTCTTGACCTTAGGAACATCTCCTAAAAGTTTGAGGCCCCCATGAATTTTTTTATTAAAGTTATGAGCCTTTGAAAATGGACCTATAATATGAGATGATCATGCCAACATCAAATTTAAGGGTGAAACAAGACAACCCCACTAAGATTAAATTTTACATTCATGAAACCATCAATGATGATCACATGAGTTTATTTTGATAGGAGAGAGGACATTAACTTTGAGACTATGAACTATCTATTGGTTTTAAAATAGTATGTCCTAGTAGATCAATGATTTTCATCATGTCATACACTTGGATCTAATAATGAACACCGATCAAATAATCAATGAATCCTAGAGGAAAATGTATACATGAAAAGTGTCAAGGGAATGTGTAGCTAGTAGGAAATCAATGATCTACAAGCCCTCATACAAATTAAAATTGATGGAGTGAATTGATTCAACTTGTCAATAATCCAAGTTAGTTTTTGACAACCAATTAGATCAAAGGCAAACCTAGGATCCTTGATGAAGGTTTCGAAACTATTTTTAACCATAAAACATAGGGTTATTTAGGATGTTCTGACCCATTGGGATTGATTAAAATGCCATGAAATGGCCTAGTTAATGTAGTGGGATGCAAGATCATGTATGGATCATCATTTAGGTAAAAAAATGGGCCTCTAGTCCATATTTTTGCTCAGGTAGAGTTATTTTTATAGTAGTGTTTAAATTTTTAGTAGGATCCATGTATGCACATATAGGTTTGGGTTTATACAAAGAAAGGATGGGTATTTTGGATTTGTCATAATATATAAATGTGATATATTTTATATAGGTATGTACTGATATGGAAGCTATAGGAAAACCAATAGTCTTGAATTATTTTTCCATTTATAGATATACCTATAATCCAAGTATGGAGATAAACTAGAGTTGAAATCAATGCAAAAGATCTTCATTCTTTATCATGGTTGTAATCTTGACAAGTAGTCACCTAAATGCACCAAATCATGTTTTAGTCAGGTCCATAATTACAAAGGTTTATCTTCAAGCAAGATTTGGTGTAAAGGATCAAAGAAAGATATAATATTTGGAACTATGGATAGGAGCATTTAATGTGTTCTCAAGGCCTTTAGGGATCTTACCACTCAATAATTCATATACAAAATTCTAATTGATGAAAAATTGGATAATGTTTTCATTGGTTAAAGAGCAAAAGGTGGGAACTGAAGTTCATTTAATGAGCTAGGACATGTGTTCTTTTCTTGATAGCATTCTCACCTATTCTTTTAGGTATTCTCACTTATTATATATATCCTAGTATCATTCCCTTAATAAGGGTTCTCAACTTTTAGAAATTTTAGCATTGTTATTTCTAAGACAAGGATAATAATTGAGACTCTTGCAAAAGTGTGCCCATTTGATAAGGTCAAACCCTGTTAAAATATTATAAGAACTACCTTTTAAAGTAATAGGATTGACTCTTTGCCTATCTCTTATCTTTAATTAGTTTTTAGTATGCTTGTGAATGGTAAATTCATGAAGGAGATTATTCCTAGTTTGTTGTCCTTCTACTTTCCACTTTGAAGATGTTCTCAAGCCATTTTTTAGGTTTATATTAGTGTCCTATTTGGGACCTATTCTATGAAATATTTATGTAATTGGTGAGATTGTGAGATTGAGTAATTCACAGTTATCTTTTGTTGATCTAATGTGGGTTCAAAATTATGTTAGTATCCATTTAACTTTGATGCATCACCCTTTTAAATTTTATAGGATCCCTTATTCTCTTCCTAACTCTTTTCCCATGAAGTGTTAGGCTTAATTTTCATCTTAGGTGAACATCAAGAGGAAGTTAACCTTTTATAGAAGTTCAACCCCAACATAGGTGACCCATAGCCTAGGGTTGTCCCTATTTTTAGACTCAATTGGAGAGATCTTGAAAGATCCTCTCTAAGGGTGCAAATTGATCTTATAATAGTTTCTAGCATACTTGGTGGGACACACTTCTTTCAAAAAAATATTGATCAAAGTGGATGTTGGTTTGATCAAATTTATAGTGGTTAAGCTCCAAATAATAGCATCTAGTAATTTCAAAAGGAAGAATCAATTCTCTAGTGTAGAAAAGTAGTTACATCTCATGCCATAGGTGACAACAATGTCAACTTCAAGAGGTATTCATTTTGATTTTATTGAAATACCTTTAAATTCAGCAAAGAGATTAAGGTTTGTAAATACTCATCCATATTAGGGAAAATTCACTATTAGAGAATTTCCAAGGCCTATCCCTACAATAGGAACCTTATAGTGGCATAGTGGTGAGGATCCAATCTATGGGAGTAAATATACTTTCAAGTGGATATGAGGTGGCCATTAAGGTAGAGAATTGTCTAGTTCAAGTTGGCAAACTTATACCCAAACCACTAATGCCATTATTTATTGAGATCAGACCATCTCTTATTTTTATCCCTCCACTAGATGTTATCCTCTTGACATTGATAACTACTACAATCCCTACGCTGAATCAAGAGAAAGCTTCTACGAGTGGATCTAAAAATTCACTAGAACAAAAAAACTTTTAAGACCTCAAAAACATGTTTAAATATTTGGGGGATGAGTTATTAAATGTCAAAAGGAAACAAACCTTCAACAGGCCTTATCAAAGTTCATATCAACCTCAACAATAGGCTTTTCAAGAAAATAGACCTCCATATAAGGTAAGTTACTAGGGCTAAAGTTAAAACCAAGGGAAACATGGCTATAATAGACATGGTAGATTTAACCCTAATGTTATTAATACATCTAACTCCTTAGTACCAATTCAAAATAATATGGCCCAAGAAGTAGAGGGTACCATGCCTTACAACCTATCCTTTGGTTAACATATTTTCCCAAATATTGACCTTAACCAAGCCTTTAATGGTCAATGGTAGAAAGTTGCTAACTTTGGGTACAACCAATCTCTTGTGGCCAAAAAAATAGAGGTGTCCATGATGACCAGGTTAGAATAACCTCTTAGGGTTAAGGGTCTAATTAGGGATCAAATTAGTTGGAGGCTATAATGATGAACTATGAACAAAGAGAGTGATATATAGCCAATGAGCAAGCTAGTTCCAACTAGGCCTATAGTCCAATGGTAGCAAACATAAGATTTAAAAGTAATATGGATGGTAATCAGGAAGTAATCAAAGAGATTCCCATCATAATCCTTCACTACTATGACCCAAGGAACATACTATCACTCCAAAAGTCCTAGTACCTCAAAAAGATCAGAGCCAAAGGAATCCTTTTCTTCCCTAGGGCTCACAAGTTCAACAAACAATAGTAGTGGATCCGAAAGCATAAACAAAGGTTGGTGGTTCACCCATCAACATTGTTGAAAAAATGAAGAAGTCAAATGTGAGTGTACCCATGTGGGATATGCTCTCCATGTATCTCTAGGTGGACATTCTTTAGGAGGGTTTATTCGAGGTTAATAGTACAAATGTTGTAGACAAACCATCAAGCAAGGTGAATGAAGTTCTCACCAATATAAAAAATGGTCCAGAGGAAGGGCAATCAAGTAAAGCAGTCAAGCCTCCTCCCTTATATATTTTAATAATAATTGGAAACTCACTAGTATATAACTATTTGGTGGATAGTGGGACTAGTACCTCGGTAATGCCAATGTCCATAGCTAATTAGTTTGGTCTAAAATATGATCCATAGTCAAAAGGAGTCCTAAAACTTGATGGTTCTTATCCTAAAACATTTGGTATAATTAAGGTCCTTAATATGACCCTATAGGCTTATCCCAATGTCTCAGTATCCCAAGATGTATTGGTCTTGGACATACCCCCTCACTTTGCACTATGCTTATCTAGAGAATTCACAACAAAGATAAGGGATATATTGTACTAGACTAGTCCTATATGGCCTATATGAAAAGGTATCACACCAAGGTGTCAATCGAGGCTAATCCCATCATGTAATTCCATATATAACCCTGTGGGATAGATAGTGTCAACATCAATTACACCATCATTGATGAAGATGAATTTACAATGGGATAGGATTTGAACACTCATCTAGAAGAGGTACTAAACATGTTCTTCGATGAGTTATGGAGTGATATCTAGTTGGTGGACCCCTTAAAAGGTGTTGAAGAAAGAGACTTGGGATTTTTATATTTACATGAAGAAGACCAACCTATGCCATCCCTCGTAAGGCCTCAAGAGGATTCTAGTGGTCTATGGAGGTTTATTTTTTATGGCTGAAGGAGAAAACACGCGGTGGGTGCCGGTGTCATACTAATTTCCCCATCAAATAATAAGTATTTCTCTTCATACAAGTTCTAATTTAGTTTCTCATACTATACAGTAGAATATGAGGGTCTCATCCATGGCCTTCAATGGGCCAACAAGAGAAATATCAAGCAAATACAAGGCTATGGGGAAAATGAGTTGGTTGTACACCAAGTTAGAGGTCATAATGCCACAAATAACCCTTTAATGAGGTCTTACAAATATACATTATGGGACATCATTGAGGACTTTGGGGATTTCAACATCCAGTTAGTACTAAGAGGCCAAAATCAACATGTTGATAAGATAACAGTTATGGGGGCTCATTTTGACATCCCCAATGAACTGAAAAGAACCAAGTTGTAACCACACATCAAAGTGGTAAAAATACCATTAATCCTAGGCAATGAAGCTTACTAGTAGGTTTTTGAAAATGACAAACATATCACATGTTTCTTATAGTAAGAAGTAGAATTATCCTCCCTTAATCAATAAAAGTTGTAGTACCAGTATGAGGAGTAGATTATCCAATTAAGGTCCAATAATATTCCTAAATGTATAGTCACCCTAGAAGGCCTCTTTCATGAAGGGGATCATATGAAGAAGGATAAAGCACTAATGTCAACTAATGAGGAGAACTATGAAAGAGTTCTTATCTTTAAAGATAAGCTTATAAATCTTGGAAAGGTAAGCACGATAGTTGAAAGGAATGCTTTCATAGATATCTATAAGTAATATGTAGACATTTTTTCTTGGAATTATAGTGACTTAAAGGGATTTGATCTTAATCTAGCCTATCACATAATAGAGATAGAGGTTGATGCCAAGCCTATCAGGTAAAACTAGAGGCCCATTAATCCCAAAATTAAAGAGCTCATGAGAAAGGAGTTCACCAAGATTGTAGAGTTTAGGATCATGTTCCTCATCAAACGCTCTTTATGGGTAGCTAATCTAGTACCTATCAGAAAGAAGAGTGGGGAGATCATACTCTATGTATACTTTAGAGATCTTAATAAGGTCTCTTTGAATGACCATTACCCTCTACAATCTATGGAGAAAATCCTATAAGTAGTTACTAGTTCATAATTTTTCTCTCTCTTAGATGGATACTTAGGTTATAACCAATTGCTAGTGAGAGAAGAGGACCAGTACAAAACTACCTTCACCACCAGGTGGGGGACTTTTGCTTATCAAAATATACCTTTAAGATTATCCAATGTTGGGGAAACCTTTTTAATGTAAATGGACATGGAATTCCAAGGGTTGATAAATCAAATGGCTTTAGTCTACTTGGATGAAATTATAGTCTTCTCCAAGAATGCTAGTGATCACCTAGACCATCTGAGGCTAGTTTTCTAAAGATGTAGAGAGTATGGGATCTCTTTAAAACCACAAAACCGTGTGTTTTATATGAGGGAGATTAATAGGCCATATTATTGAAAAAGAGGGGTTATCCATTAACCATGATAGATTAAGGCTTATCTTAGCCTTATCCTTGCCAAAGCATATAAAGGGGATTTAGAGTTTCCTTGGGAAGATCAACTTTGTGAGAAGGTTCATACCTAGTTTCACAAAATTTGTCAAGCCTATCATAGTCATGCTGAAGAAGAGCCATGTATTTTCTTGGTTTGGGGAAGGTAGGGCATCCTTCAAATCCATTAATCAAGCTATTGCCCAAGAACCCTCACTTTTAAATATTGATTTCTCCAAATATTTCATATTATACACCTTTGCTAACATTGACAACATATCATTTATGTTGATGTAAAAGAACAATGAATCAATGGAGCAATTAATTGTCTTTTTTAAGTAAGGTCTAGAAGAATATGAGGTGAGGTACACTTTCATTGAGAAACAACTTATTTTAACCTTGAGAAGCCTCAATAAATTTATGCCCATGCTCTCCAATAATAGGATCCATCTTATGTTCCTACTTAGCAAAGATTTAAGTTAAAAGAGAGTAGGTTGGATCACAAAGGTTATGGAATATGATTTAGAAATAAATTTAACCAAGATGGTTAGGGTAAAGGGTTTATGTGATCACATGCTGAATGAACTCTTAATACAAGGAAGTTATTTCGGTGACCCAAGATAACTCATAGGTAAGTGTACTCCCACCTCAAAAGAGATAGATTCAAGATATGTCTCACTTATTAGAAATAGGAGAATGCCCCAAAGGTTTGGATAGAGACTAAATAAGGTACTTAAATATTCAATTTATACCTTATTTATTAATTGATGGTGTTATTTTTAGAAAGTACCTCAATGGGATGCTCTTTAGATGCATTGATGATGACTAGGTAACCAAAATCTTGGAGCAGTTCCATGATGCCCCTATAGGATGACATTTTACACCCAAAAATAATATTAAAAAAAGTAATGAGGGATGGTTACTACTAGCCCAACCTTTTCAAATATGATCATGCATGTATTATAAAATTCTAGAAGTTTTCCCTCTTTATAGGAAAGCAAAAACTAGTAGCCCTTCCACTCAATCCTATTCAGGTGGAGCAACCCTTTATGCAATGGGGGTTGGACTTCATAGGGATGATAAATCCAAAATCAAGTGAAGAGCATAAATGGGTGATCATTTTAACTAATTACTTCACCAAGTGGGTGGAAGCCATTACTTTGAAGGAATCTAGTGAGGTAGTAGTCTTAGATTTCTATGATAACCTTGTAACCAGGTTTGGTGTCCCAACCACCATAATTTTTTATAATGGATTAACATTACTTGGTATGAAGACAAGTTAATGGGCTCTCAAACTAGGCATATAAATCAACACTTATTATAACTACTATCCTCAATGAAATGGACTAGCAGAGTCCACAAACAAGAATTTATTGATAATCATCAGGAAGACCATGGAAGAAAATCAAAGGACATGACACACTAAGCTAAAGATAGCCTTATGGGCTGATAGGGTAACTCCTAAAAATACCATCAGTAATTCTCCATATGTTCTTATGTATGGAAGGGAAGCCAAATTACCTATCTCTCTTGAGATTCCTGCATTAGAGTTAGCTCATCAGCTTGAGTTGATCGAGGATGAGCCCATGAATGTGAGGATAGTAGAACTCATGGATCTGGAAGAAACTAAGGAATTTTCTATGAAAAATTTGGAATCACATCAAGATTAGGTCAATAAGGATTTTGAAAAAAGATATATAGTAAGGATCTTTGAGGAAGGAGACCTAGTCTTCAAATGAGATTTGAATAAGGCTAAACTAGGCAACCATACCAAGTTTGATAGCTTGTGGAGTGGTCCTTATTGGATCCATAGATGCAAAGAGCATGATATTTTTTTAACTTGCCCAATTGGATGGAGAGGTAATACCCATCCTAGTCAATGGAATTCATTTGAAACCATATTATTGAATAAAACTACATCCATTATAACATATTGTAAATATTAGAGTAACCTTTGTTTTCCTCTTGGTGCCTTGTGCACTTTTCTTTCTATTCTATTATTTCCTTTTCCAAGGTGCCTCAGGGATTTTGTTACATTTGGTTTCTTTTGATCCTTATTGTTTAAAGATGAAGGTTTAGCTCAGTTATATATGCTAATGACTCCATACCCAATAGATTGGATAAGACAATGGTCTAGGTTCTTAAAGCATATCATGCATCCTTCCCTACAAGTTGCTAAATATGTTGGCCATTTTTGTCCCATATATAAAATTCCTCCATGGTTTAATGAAATGCATAGAAAGCACAAGTAGGAAAGTTATTGAAGCTAGATCTCACACATACAAAAGAGATAGATAAAATGGTCAAAAGGGATTGTTCACTTTTGTGCCAAGATCACATGCACCAAATCTCAAGTCCTTTTTTGAAGCATAAATGAATTTATGCATGTGAAAAGCTTGCCCTTTAGTTGGTTTTCACTATGTTTCTCATATTTAGCCCAAAAGATCTTGACCATCGCTAGGACATCACATGGAACAAATATGGATCACTTAGCTTGGGCCTTCAATATCTTTAGATAAAAAGCTCATGAAACTAGTGGATTAAATGGGTATATCCTTTTTAACCTTAGGAACACATCTTGAAATTTTGAGGTCCCCATGACTTTTGATCCTCAAGTTATGAGACTTAAAAAATGGACATACAATATGAGACATTCACACCAACATCAAATTTAGAGATAAAACAAGACAAACCCACTATGCTTAAATTTGAAGGTCACACAACTGCTAGTTATGGTCACATGAGTGTCATTTGACAAGAGTGAGGATGTCAAATTTAAGACTATGAACTAGCCATTGGTTTTCAAATAGTGGGTCCCAGTAGATCGACAATCTATGTTACATCATACACTTGGATCTAACAGTGAGTGACAATCAAATAATTAATGAATCTAAAAGGAAATTTATACATGACAAGTGTCCAAGGTGTGTTTAATTGGTAGGAAATCAATGATGTGCAAGCCCTCATATAAATTGAAATCAATGAAAAAAATTGAGTCAACTTGTCAATAAGCCAAGTTAGTTTTCAACAACCAATTAGATTAAAGGTAGGCCCAAGATCCTCAACAAAGGTTATGAATTTATTTTTTACCATAAAACATATGGTTATGCAATATATTTCAACCCATTGGGATTGATTCAATAACACAAAATGGCCAAGGTAATGTAGTGGGATGTGAGGAATATGTATGAATCACCTTTAAGGTAAAATATGGACCTCTGGTTCATATTTTTTCTTGGGTAGAGTTTTTATTACAATAGTGTTTAATGTTTTTAGGAGGATATATGTACGAAAATATGGGTTTGGGTTCTTACAAATGAAGGATGGGTCTTTTGGATCTATTATAATATAGAAAGGTGATATATTTTATATAGGTCTATACTAATATGGAAGCTATAGGAAAACCAATAGTCTTGAATTGGTTTTCCACTTATAGATAGACCTATAATCTAATATTGGAGATAAAGAAAAGGTGAAATTAATATAAAAGATCTTCATTCTTTGACATGGTCATAATCTCAACAAACAATTGCTTAAAGGTACCAAATCATGTTTCAGTTAGGTCCATGATAATGAAGTTTTGTCTTCAAACAAGAGTTGGCATGAAGTATTAAAGAAAGATCTAGTATTGGGAATTGTGTCTAGGAGAATTTAATGTGTCCTCAAGACCTTTAGGTATCTTCCCATTCAATAAGCAATATATAGCATTTTGATTGATGAAAAAGGTGACAATGTTTTCATTTGTTAAGGAGAAAAAGGTGGTGTCTTAGGTTTATTTAATGACCCAAGATATGTGTTATTTTATTGATAACATACCCACCCATTCTTTCAAGTGGTCTCTCTTCTTTTATATATCCCAGTCTCATTCTCTTAATAGGGATTCTCAACTTTTGAAAATTTTAGCATTTTTTATTTTTGAGACAAGGATACTCATTAAGACTATCGTAAAAGTGTGATCATTTGATAAGGTTAAACCCTATAAAAATATTATAAGAACTACCTTTTGAAGAAATAGGATCAACTCTTTGCCTATCTCTTATCTTTAATTGGTGTTTAGTATGCTTGTGCATGGTAAATTTGTGAAGGAGATTCTTCCTAGTTTGTTGTCTTTCTACTTGCCTCTTTGAAGATGTTCTCAAGCCATTTTTTAAGTCTAGATTAGTGTCCTATTTGAGGCCCTTCTATGAAATATTTATGTAATTGGTGAGATTGTGAGATTAAGTCATAGTTATCTTTTATTGATCTAATGTGGGTTAAAATTTATGTGAGTGTCCATTTAACTTTGGTGCAACACCCTTTTAAATTTATTAGGATCAACTACTCTCTTATTAACTCTTTTTCCATGAAGAATTAGGATTAGTTTTAGTCTTAGGTGAGAATCAAGAGGAAGTCAACCTTCTTCGAAAGTTCATCCCCAACATAGGTGACCCATAGTCTAGGGTTGTCCCAGTTTTATAGACTTGATTAGAGAGAGCCTAAAGAACCCTCTTCAATGGTGAAAATTGATCCTATAACAAGTACCTAAGGAATTTTTTAACCTTTTCAACTTTAGCATCATCTGCCATCATTTAGTGGATGTTTACATCAGAGTTTGGGAGCCTAATAATTTTGCCTATTAGGAGCATTGATTTCTGCATGTGTTTCCTTGTAAAATAGATGAAATCTCAATGGATGAATGATAGGAGGAACTATACAAGTTCCTATGACTTCCCAAATCATGGTAACTTATACATCTGAGTTGCACTAGAGGTTTCAAGTTTATCTCAAATAGAGACATTGAACAATTTTGTGCCTAATTTTGTTTTGGCTCTCATGTCCACCATCTAATTTTGTGTTAGATCCTATGCATGGATCTAGGTATGGTGGTTATATTATTTAAATTGGTAGGTGTGTATGAAAGAGATCCAATTCTCCCATACCAAGACCTCTAGGGGAAACTGCATCACTTGGTATGACATTTTTACAAGCACCTCTATGTATAGTTTTATTAAACTTACTCTTGTAATGAGATACACCTTGATCTTTACATCAGTCATCTCTTCTAATGTCTATGCCCTCTTGGTGTCCTTATGTACTTACTATAGACCAAAACTCAGGCTGTTCTTTCACATCCTAAATTGACTAGTTTTAAAGCATGGCTTGTTTACTTTGACTAAGCCTCTAATGTTTGTTAGCACTTCTCATAGTTGTGACATGTATGGTTGTGACTTTGGTCCTCAAGATTCGTGTGTTGTTAATGGTGGCCTTGGCATCACTCTCATTTTCTATGGCCTAGTGTTTTCATAATTCATGCCCCACACTTCCCTATGCCAATATTAAAGTAAACATAATACCTTTCATTATTCAGTCATTCACTTTTGGTGTCCATGGGTGCTCAAGGTTCACTCTAGTAGTAATTATTTTCTTCAACTCTAGTTCATTGGTCTACATTTTGGGTGTAAATTATCTCAAGGTTTGTAACCTAAACTATTCCTCCTATCATTGATTTATACCCTTAATTTTGTCTACTGTCTTAATTTTAGGTGATTAATGGTATGGAAACATCAAGAGTTCTTGAAAATCATAAAAACCTATGAAATCTATGAAAATCCTTTGCCAACTATGCATTCAATATGGATCTTTGTGCCTTTACCATCACCTCAATAAATACTCCAATGGAATTTTTGGTGAAGTGACATGTAATTTAAATAGCCACTTGCCACCTCACTTTGGGTGGATGCCATCATGTCATGAAGATCTTTATCCTGTATTTTGTTCACTTGACATGTCTTACACCTTCTTTATGGAAACCTGGGTGTAGTACTTCATATGCATGTGATTGAACCTCCATAGTTCCATATTTTTTTCCTACTATGATTTTATTTTAAGCATGTTTTCCTATCTTGGTCAATTTTTGTGCACTTGCATCTCTTTGCCTTGGCCTATCCTACCCCATACAAATCATTTGCATTGGCCCTCTAGCACTTCAATCTCCTCTTGGATCTATTTCTCATGATCATCATGTGCACTTAATTTCTATTTATTTCACACTAGCATCCTATGTACATTTCTTTCATATTATGTGCATGAGCACCCTTTGTGCCTCTATTTCTCCCCTAGTGCCCATATGTTCAGGTTTGGTGAATTCTATGGACATAAAAACTTAGGTGTCTAGACTCAAGTGATTTGGAAAGAATCCATGCTCAACTCACCCAATTGGAGTTATGCATAGAAATTCCATAATATTTCTTGTAGGCCTGAAAGTGTTGCTTATTCACTCTATAAAAACAAAAATCACAAAATATAAGGAAATTTTTGGCTTATTCCAAACATCATTCAGGGTAGCACAATACAACTGACTTGTGACCAAGAAGTTAGTGTTTGATGGCACAAGCACCATCTTATTTCCTATAAGGATTTAGTTGGTTTCCATTGAAATGCCCAAGGATAATTTCATTATAAAATGTGCAAAACTTTCATGTACTAGTTTCTAATATATTATGAATGACATATGGGCCAATACACCTTATCTATAGCTTTTTTGGGTGTTTGAGGTACTTGGTGTCATATATAAAGACTAATTCTCCTTAAATCAGTACCTTGAACTTAATATGGTTGTCATACCACAAGTTCTATCATGACTTCTTGATCTAATATCTCCATCTTGCTTGGGTGTGAACTTCATCCAAGCACTCCAATTTTTCTAGCCTTACACTCAATGATTCTTGGTCATCCAAATGACTAATTTGTGTAATGCATAGTGATGACACCAAGAAATCCATCAGTAAAATTTCCTCATCACCAAACAATAATTGGAATGGTGTATCCTTTTGTAGGCACTTATAGGTTATGCAATATGCCCATAGAATTGCCAACACTTGATCATCCTAATCTTTGCAAACAACCTCACACATATTATTGAGGCACATCCCTAGTATTTTATTGAATACCTCAACTGTGCCATTTATTTTAGGATGATATGGGGTGGTCTTGTGGTGAACTACAATATATTATGTCATTAGGATATACATAGTTCCATTAATGAAGTGTTTTCCTCTATTACTAGTTAAACTGAGTGGGCACCCATAGCGAATTATAATGTTCTCCCAAATGAATTGTGTGGTTGTGGTGACTATGTAGTTTTTTTTAGTGATACTTTGGCCCACTTAGTGAAATAGTCAGTGGCCACCACAATATACCTTGTGCCTATGCACCTTGTTATAGGGGTGATCATCCCAACAAAAACAATGGCCCATTTTTCAAATGGTACCTAGGAAAGAATGGGGATGAGAGGAATCTCATCCCATTGGTTTATCTTTCCTATGTGCTAGCATATGTCACATGCCTTAGCACAATCTTTTGAATCTTTAAACAGGATTAGCCACCACAAGATTTATTGTAACACTTTGTGTGTCATTGCATCTCTAGCACAATAGCCTCCTATGGTCCCCTCATTACCTCATTTATAACAAATAATATTTCATGTTCCAAAACACATCAACATAGGACTTCATCTTGAATTAATTTATACTTCTACCCAATAATGATCTAAAAGGGGGTATTATGAATGATGAACTACTTCTTCTCTATAATCATCATAGTCTAGGGTAAAAACCTAGACATTATAAATTAGGTTATCTTTTCCAAGTCTTCAATAACACATTGGACTCTGTAGATTTGTGTGTTTGTCATGTCATATTCAATGGGTACTACTACATTGCTAGAGTTGATGTAGGATAAATGGTCTGGTCCCAAGTTTTGCTTCCTAGGTTTTACCACAATTGAGAACTAGAATTCTTGAAACAAAAATATCCATATAAAAATGTGACCATGGAGAATGGGCTTATTTATAAGGTACTTAAGTGCCTTATGATTGATGAAAAAGATGAATGGGGTCGCCAACAAGTATTTCCTAAATTTATGGAGGGTGTAGAGCATGGCCAGTGCCTTGAACTTGGTAGTTGTGTAATTTTTCTTTATCAGGGTTAATTTATGACTGGAAAAGGAGATATGATGATCCATCTTATCTTTTATGGGCTACACTATAATGGTGCCAATTGTAGAGCTAGATGAATAAAATTGGATGTGCAATGGATTTTTATAGTCAAGAAACTAAAGGATAGGTGTGCTAGCCAACTTAAGCTTTAGATTTTTGAAGGCATCCTCTTGTATTACACCAAAGTGGAATGGGCTATCCTTACACAATAGTTCCTCTAGTAGCACTATGATCCTTGCATATATCCTTATAAAAAATTTATAATAACCATAATGGCCAATAAAATCATTAACATCTTTCTATGTGGAAGGGGTTTGCATCTATAAAATAATATAAATCTTCATGGGGTTGACTAGTAAAACATCTTTACAGATAATGTGCATGAGCAAGGTTGTAAATGGTGTCATGAAGATGCACTTCTTAAGGTTAAAGGATATCTATAGTTTTCAACACCTTTTAAACATGAGGTGAAAGTTATCATAATGGTCTCTCATGAGCCCATACATATTCGAGTCATCAAATTACAACTAGAGGAACTTATGGATAAAATCAATAAATGTAGTGATGATCACTCTAGAGAATATGATTGGCACATTATTAAGCCCAAAGTTCATCATGTTATAGGTGAAATAACCCCATTATATTTCAAAGGTTATCTTATATTTGTCCTCCTTTTCAATTTGGACTTGATGGTATCTAGATAAATGATTAGTGAAAGTATAGATTTTATAACCTATGACTCCATCCAAGACTTCGTTAGTGAATGGAGTCAAGAAGGGGTTAGTGGCACAGACAACATTTAATAGTCGATAATCAACACAAATGTGGATGAACCCATCCTTATTAATGATAATCACCATGGGGATCACCCATTATAACTCTTACATTGGGTAGATCACTCTTGTGGATAGCATACCATTAATATCCATTTTGACCTTGGTGCAGAGATTGGGGTTTATTTTGTAGGGGCATTTTTTGATAGGTCATGCACCATCCACTAAATTTATGCTCATTTTTACAGGGGATGGTTGGGTGCCCTTCATGTCCCAATAATTTTATGAAAAAAATCTTGAAACTCATTTAGGTGATCTATAAGTTGTGTTAGCTCCATGTCAGACCAATATGCACCTAGAGTAGCCACTTTTGGTTCTCCTTTCATGCTAATATCAACTTGGGTGGTCTTAAATAGTGCACAGTAGGGTTCATTTCTCTCTTTATGTGTGTCATAAAATTTCATACTTTTCTCAATTATTTTGATGTGGAGATGATTAGGGTCTTCCTCATTAGGGGCATTATCATCCACTTAACACATGATCTTCCTCTTTCCTATCAAGGAAGTCTAATTTCATGTTTTATAGACATCGATATATTCATCACTAGAGTCACTATTGAGTGCCTACTCTTCAAATAAATTTGGGAGTGTTAATCATTTCTCCCTAAATATATTTTATAGGTGTTCCTCTAAGATTTTAGTGTCCTCAAACACTTCCCTTTGAATGACTTGAAATGGCTTGATCAATTCTAGGTTATGTGAGGAAAAGGAGAAGGTGTGCACAAAATTCTCCTTCAAGACATCCCAACTAGTTATATCATAGTGCATTTTGTTCCTTGGTGCATTTATGCCATAGTCAGTCCATGTTTCTTTGCATAGGTGTATGTGCACTATTGGGTTTGAATTGCTAGAGTATGAAGAAATGTCTAGGTCCTCATTGATTTTTATAAATATAATGAATATAGATGCTTTTACATCTTTCCAAGTTGGAAATATAAACCTATACACTACCTACCATCGAGTGGTAGTGATTCTCAAAGTATATACCAGTACACCCATCCTATCTACTTCCTTTAAGACACAAGAATCTAGGTCATAGACATATTATTCTATAGGATTTCTCCCCTCATATCATGAGAGTGATAAAAGTTTATATTTTATCAAGCAAAACAATTTATTTCCCTTCTTCCTATTGCAAGGGACTCTTTATGAAGTGAAATCAATTTGGACCCAACCAGTCCTCATAGGTTTTGGCACATTGGCATTCACTACACAACACCCCAAACTAATGGTTTTGTAAGCTTCTTCAACCCATTGGTTGCAAGATACATCAATAGTTTCTAAGGATAATTATCCATCATCCTAAGAAATTTCTCCGTAGTCATTGGGGTTGATATTTTTGGTGCCTTGCACCATGATGTTGTAGATATGGTTAATCTCATCTTTAATATCAACACTTTCTACATAAGGGGGTCCTTAGTCACTTGAGATGGGGATCATAAACCTCTCTTTGATGTTTTCAAAGGTCATAAAACACTTCTTAAAGTGCATGTTAGCATTATTTAACACCATGGCCTACCCAAGAGTGATGGATAATTATCTTGCTCAACCAACTTGATCACTTTAAAGTTAGCATGGAACTCTATGCCCATAGTATCTATAATGGTGCCATTTATAATTCCAACTAGTTGCATCCTAGATTTATTGGCCATGAAATTCACATGAGGGGAAGGCCTCAAGACTAGCCTACCCATCTTTTCCCATGTGTTTCTTGTCAATATATTGACCTCGACACTAGTGTCCATAAGGACATCACATATAGACCATCCATAAATGGTGGAATTCACCAATAACTCTTGATCATACTCCACATTATATGTATTATTGACCTTTTGTACCCTTTCCATGCATGGTGTAATAATTTCAACTAGCTTATGCCTCTTATGTTATAAAAGAAAATTATTCAAAAGGGGAAACATCCCTTATTTTTGTAGGAGGCTCATGATCTTTATTAGCTCTTGTACCTCAACCTCTTAGTTATTTTGATTTTTTAGGAGGTAGTATCTTGTGCCTCTAGATCTCACACCAGTTAGAGTTATCCTTGAAGGTTTTGAATGATTCTCATGGCCTATTACAAGTCATCCTTTTGGTGTGTAGGGTCAAGGTAAGGTGTTGTTTTGGGTTCTAGCCATGTGATGCACTCAATGTGACTTAGTTCCCCATATTCTAGGTGAAATAATGGTACCGACACAACTAGTGTCTAAGTGGTGAGCCCACTATGAGTAGTCACCTACACTTTGGCTTTCTTAGTACTAGTTGGTTATGCCCTCAAAGCCCATTTCTCTACTTTTAGCTCATGTCAAATCATTCATGTGCATTTTTCTACATTGGGTTAGCCTTGGGTTAACTTTATATATTATTTGGGGCATTCCTCAACCTTGTGTGTTCCTTGACAATACCCATACATTAGATGTGTAGGGAAGTCACTTTGATAGTGCGTGGTCAATCCTCACTTGTAACATGATCATAGTGGGAATATTCCTCCATTGCATCCTCCACCTCATCCTCTAGCACCTCTTTACATCCCATAGCATTCATTGTACTAGCCATAGCCTAAATTATACTATCCATATCCTACATTATGTTGACCATAGCCCTCATTTCCTTGGATTGTATGCCTTTTAGCTACTATAGTTTCTTAACATGTGCCTCTCCATATTTTTATACATCTCATTGATTATGTGGAAATCAATGATGGTATGAGTGCAGGCATCACATAATTGATAATAAATGGTTGTGTTAACCTGAGTAACACATTACAACAAAGGGAATTTGTGAGCATCATGCACCTCATGACAAACCTTATAGATTTGAAGCAATGTGTACAAATTCCTTTAAGGGTAGTTCTTTTTATGTATTTTTTCTTATAATAGGTGCACCATAATCCACTTTGAGCATCTTACAATGAACTAACCATCAATTTTTGGAGTTTTCTATCCATAAATGTAATTTATGCTTCTATGAATGGGTTGATCCTAGTGTTATCACTTTCAACTTCCTTGGCTCTAAGTGTAGCTTCAAGTAATTCTCAAATATATATGAATATCTTTATAAAGAACACTCATTTAAATGGTACTAGCAATCCTCTAATGAACCATTACACATGTTGGGAGGGGTGAATGTCATAAGGAAGCTTAGAAAGAAGAGTTTTAAATATAACATCATATAGGCATGTGCTTTCCAAAAGCCTTTAACTAATTTCCTTGAGCATGGAGATGTTCTGTTATTCAAACTTAAGAATGTTAAATTCCTTCAAAAATGCTTCCTTCAAGGTGTCATAATAAATCATATCCTATTTAGGATTAAATTTACTATACCAAGTATGAGTGCAATCAAGTAGAGTTATGACAAACTAGGTTACCTTATGATCCAACTAGGTTATACCCTAAGTGAACCATTGAAGCTCACATTTTAACACATGCTCTACAACATTATCTATGCCATGATATTCTAGCAAGTGCATTACCATTTTGTAATATATTTGCTATGGCGATGTGTTATCATCTAAGGCACTTTCCCCTTAGTACTTGTCCTATTGATGGTCTTCCAATTCCTTCGGTCACTAGGTTGGGTGTCAACCCATTATTATGGTTTTCACTATTAAAGTTGAGGTATGATGCTACTCACAATCATCACCAGACCACTTCCTAAAGGATGTTTCCCAATCTACATAGCTAACATTTACTAATCTAGAATGCTTATGCTCATGTTTTATGTTACTAAACTAGTGTCTAAAGGTTTATAGGTATCCTAACTTATCTCTTTATAAGGAAAAACTTGTTTAATCACAAAATTATGGTCTATTTGTACAAAATGGTCAAATTCAATGTGGACAATAGGGTTAGTTATCACTCTTCTTTATTTCTAAGGGGGATCTAGCACATGAGCATACACCACAAGTTCAAAGGGGGTAGACACTTCCAGTGCATCTTCAATGGTCAAATTTTGTAGGGACCTAATGTAGTATTCACCTATTAAAAAGTGATATTGATCTATAGCTTCATTATTCCTCTCCTCATGCTACTGCAATTCAAGAAATGCTTCCCCAAGCCCTTCCTACTCACTATGGTTTTTATCATCACTTCCAAGTTCCATATCTTCCATCAACCTATGCCTTCTCTTGTTATAAATTTGTCACATGAGCTCTCAGGTGTCAATCTACTCATCCCCTTATATTATGATTCACCTATACATCCACTTCTTCCCCATTTCATGATTCATATGTGAAAGGATTTTAGATTTACATTATTATGGTTTCAAAGATGTAATCCACCCTCAACTTCTTAAGCTCTATGATGAATTCTTTCACACACGTGCATCTAGGTTCATGCAAGAATTGATACTCTACTTATTTAGGGTAGGAATACATTGATGTTATGAACTTAAGTAGGTGACTATTTAGTGCTCCTTTTCAGCATTTGTCTACATCTATAGTATAAGTGGCATCAATGTTCTTAATCTTTTCTAAATGATCTTTTATCCACTCAAGGCATTGTTTGTAGCTTTGTCTTCTATGGGTCACATAAACAACCAACCATCGGTATATATGCCTAGGTAGTTCAAAAAATAAGACCTTATATAGAATATCATACAAGTTATTATATACCCACTTCCTCAGCTTTTATTCTTTACAGGATGAATTCTTCAGCATAAATCTATATTCCACTTGTTCTAGCCAGTGCTCAGTGTTCTCAAGGGAGAGTCAGAACATTATTATTTTTCACCATTTCAAAATAAAATTCAACACAAGTCCAAGTAATAGAACCAAAATGTCATAAAAAGTTCTTTTAATTAATCCATTTCCTTAGTCAGACACTTATTTGGTTGTCCAAGTTAGTTCTATACTTGTTACAACTCGGCATAAACATGGAATAATCTTGTAGCACTCAACATTTATCACTCAACTATGTTGACATCATTTTACATAAGGCATAAGCCTTATGTCCTCACCTAAAGTGTAGAAGATAAATAATCGAGGCCCATGTTGGGTTAGTCATGCCATGGCATAACTCATTCTTCAAGGGGATTGGTCATTATAATAATGACATTGGTAAGTTCATTGGTGTACACCATTCTAAGTGGAGTTTGACTATATGTAGGTGCAAAACCTTTTTAGGGAGCTTGTTTGGGTCATAGGGGTGCAAACCTATATTTGGATAGTTATAGTTCTTAAAGGCACAAGACTTTGTGTTACTATACTTAGCATAATTCAGGTAATTTTGGGGTCAAGGGAATTACTTATATCAAGGGATTCATGCTCAAGCTAGCACTCCTAGTGTAGGTGTCAAAGCTTGGGCACATGCCTTTTTCCACACTTAGGCTAATTTGTAGTTTAAGTTGACATCATTTTTAGCATTGAGAGGCCATTAACAACCTATAATAGAACTTTACTTAAAAACACATTCATATATTGAATTTACACTACTATAACTATTATGTTCAAGTCACATTCAAAGAACATTTCCATAACCATATAAACTAAATAAATACACAGATAGTTGTAATGTTCTTATTTAATTCCCAAGGTTCAAATAACAAAGTACATATTAAAAGAAATGGAACACATGCTCATCTAAAAAACTATCGAACAAGAGGATCATAAGTGAGCTTGGGCACTATAAGGTGGATCTTCATAATTATCCATGCTAAAACTAAATTTTAATGGTGGTTGTTTTGCTATGTCTGGAACTAATTATATAGAGCTTTGTTATCTCCAAGTCACATCTCTCTACTCGTTATCTCAAGATTGGATTTATATCACTCAAGAGAATCATTTTTCTAAGGTGGAGAGTACACATTAGGTGCTAAGATGGAGCTTGCTTGATCATTCTATCAGCTCCATCACCTTGTACCCTTTGTGCTCTGGTAACCACATATAGATACTCATGAAGATACCCCACAAAATTTGGGTGATATTTAACCATCTATAAATTTTCATAAGATGAACATTGATTCTTCCAATTGGCATAAAATATACCAAACTTATCAATCATTCCACATGATTTCCTTGTGTTGAGATGTCTGTTGAGTTGGCATGGGTCTAGATTTAGGCAAAAAAGGGCCCAACATCCATTTGTTAATTAAAATTATTTGTTATGAATTTTTTCAATATTTTTTCATGATGTTATGATTTAGTTATTGATTTTTTAGTGATTAGTTGGATATTTTGAGATATTTTTTATTATGTACTTTCATTTTAGCATTTGATATTTCATGCGTAATGAGGTACTAATTCATTATTCAATTCAGTTGTAGTATTATTATGTAATGTTTTTATCGCATTTATTGATATTATATATTATGGATATTGTTGATGGTTTGTTATGACCATAGGTACATGATATGATCTAGGTTGGATGTGAATTCGAGCAGTCAGCTAAGGTTGAGAAAGTGAAGAAAAGAAATAGTGAACTTAAAAATTTAAAAAAATGATATTTTATTTTTTAATAGATGCTTTGAGTTGGTTTTGACTTCTTGTTTGATCATTACTATAATAAATTTAAAATTCAACTCTTTAAACAATTCAAAACTTATCGGCATTGCTATAATGTCATAGTCTTGTCAACTATGTTATTTGATTTTGATTTGATCATCTAGTAAGTCTTGATCCTTAATATTATTCTTATTTCTTATTATCTTTATCAATTTTTTGTTTATGGCATTTAATTAATTTTTGAGTCTTGGATTTTGATTGGACTCTCGAATGATATTAATCACTTGTCATAGTCCAATTTTGTTTTTGATTAAATGACATTAATTTTGGATGGAAGGCATTAATGCATTTGAGTTTTATTACATGAGGGACATTTTTATGTTGGGATCTTATTAGAATTAATTATTTTGACCAAATCCAAATTTTAATTTGATATAAAAATGGGGGCCATAACCCACCATAGACTTGGCAATAATTCAAAGTTGTTTTTATTTTATTTTTCCATAAACTTCAAAATGGTAGCATTGGTTTGACTATTCATGCAAGGAATTCAAGAGAATTCCTAACCCTAAAAATGTTTTTATTGGTCATTTTCATGGTTTCATTTTTAGATCCCATCACATGGAGAGACTCTACTAGAATTTTTGGTGCATGGAGGTTAATAATATTAGAGGCAATTAGTTGTAGGGACTTTGTGAACCTATTACAGAGTTAAACTATAGATATCTAGTCATCTTGTTGACCATGTGGAGAAAATGGGGGAATTTTTTGTGTCATTAGGTTTCCATAAATGATTTTGTCTTCTTTTTATTGCATAGAGAAAGATAAATTTTAATTTTTGAAAATGCAAGGAAGTAATTATTCTTTCATTATTTTATCAAAAATTTAAGTAAGTATTGTACTTATATTATAAATTGTTTTTGTGGTTCTGCCTTATTGTTTTTGAACTAGGTTTTGTTTAGAAATGAATGCAATATTTTTATTATATTGTAGCTTGTAAGAATTTTTTTGTGATGGATAATTGTGTTAATAAAAACCTATAGGGTTTGTTTTGGGTTTTAGGTTATGTTTGTTTTTAAACTAAAAAAAAGGAAGCCATTAAAACCTCAGTTGTAACATACAATATGGAATTCTATGGCTATTATTTTTGAACTTGTATAGGGTTTTTATGTAGTTAATTTTTTATTTTATGAAATTCTATTTTTTATATTTGGAAGGTCATTAGGCAATAACCATGAATAGTTGAAAATGAGTTCACTTGTTTTGGAAACCCTAATCTATGTATTTACATTTTTTTCTTGGATTATCTTTTCTTAGTGGAAACAAACTTATGCATTGTTTGGTCGTGTCCATGGAAGAAAATAATAAAAATTTTAAGGTTTGAATGTGGATCAAGTACCATTAGATTTTTCATAAAATAGTGTTTTATTATGATTTTATTGCATGTAGCTAGAAGTTTTATGGCTAGGCTATGAGTTTCTATCATCATGAGTGTTATTGACTTGTTTGGAGTAAACTTAATTTGGTCTATCAATTACATTTTTTGTCAAGATTGTTTTGCCTTGGATTGGAAAGATGTGTCTTATGATTTTAAAGATATATTATTTTTAAATGGTTTGACTTTTCTTATTTTTATTATTGCATGATTTTATTAATATCATTAAAAAAATTATAATGCCATTAGAATCTTTATTCCTAATTGTTAAAATATCTTTTGATTACATTAACCTAGAGCTTTAGGTTATTTAAATTGGTCACTTGAATATATATTTGGCATCATTTTAGATTTCTCTAAGTTTAATTTCCTTTGTAATGAATGTTTTTAATGTTTTGAGCATGTTGTTAGTATGAGTGTTGAAATCTATTTGTGTCATTTAAGTATTTTGTTTAAATCAAAATATTTAAATAATACCATTTATATTTGGGGTTACTAGAAGTAATACAATTGTATTTATTTTGGGTGATGTACCCTAACAAAGGATTGGGGATTATGGGTGCAATTTCATAGATTTTAATATTAATCTTCAATATTAAAAGTTCTAACATGAGTTTTAGTAGTTGGAATAATTGTAAATGTATTTGTGTTGTTAACCAAGAATGTAAATAGTGTTTTTTGAATTTTTTCATCAAGTGTTTTATGTTAAGTCAAGCTCAATAGTCATTAGCTATTGTACTCACTTCTACCAACTAGCCTAAACCACATCTAATTGATGGGTGGGGTGGTCTAAGGATAATTATGGTTGGGATCATTGGGACTGGCAAGGTGGGTTTTTTATTCATTGGATTTGTATGCAGAAGACTGCTTGGTTGTACTTCTCCTAGTTTTAAAATATTTTTAGTACTGATTATAAAGTGAAGAAGATCAATTGTAAAATGTGTTGATTAATTATTATATAATTAAATACATTAATTATATTGATGTTTTTTAATTATGTTATATAATGTTAAATTTTTTTATTGGTAATCACTTTTTTAACTTGAGCTAGGAACTAGAAACCTTTTTTAATCACCAGAGTAACAACTACTTTGGGACACATGTGAGGCCCCCATATCCTAAGATAATTACATTAATGACCACACTACCTTGATGGAACGCAATATCCCATATATCACAAGATGCACCAAAAATCAAACATTACCAAAAACTAAAATCTCCTCCTCTACCATGGGATCTACCCTCATTATCCATGGGAACCATCATCAACCATCAACATTGAATGTTATAAGCTAAAAAGGGTAACCTAAAAGCTAGATTGTAAAACAAATGATTAATTCAAGAACATAAATTCCAATGGTTATTTTAATTGAAGGATGATGTAATTGATAAACATCTATCCTTCATTTGGAATGACTTATAAAGTGTTAATAAGTTTCCTATTCCAATATATAATAAGTATTTGTCTCCTTAGGGAATTGTTAAAGGACAATGAATTGAATTATAAAAAATAAAATTTTGAAATGGGTAAAATATTCCTTGGAAGATAAGAAAGATGAATGAATGTTTTATTAAAGGGAAATGAATGTTCCTAAGCCTTAGGGCATTTTCCTCACAATAAAACTTAATCTAAATGATAGTGATCTAAGTTGAAATGTATTTCACTTGCATGATTAAAGGTTAAGAACTAAACTTAATATAAATACATAGAGTTCTTTGAAATTCATAAAGGATTTAATCATTGATGTTTAAATTTATGTTTGCATAATCTAAAATAAGGTTGGGATGAACTTAAAAGGATAAATAATAAGGTATGCCTTGACTTGTAAATGTCAACCAAATGGGTTAAAGACCATGAGGCTAACCTTACCTTGTGAAATGAATAAGTTGTTTCAAAATGGAACTTAACTAGGGTTATTGAAATATCTTAAGAGGCTATAGGAACATGACTTTAATTAGATATTATTTTACATTACACTTATGCCTTTGATCAAGTAACCAATTGGTAATTTAGTCTCCCTAAGCCACATAGTAAGATGATGTCCAACTTAGCCCATGCCTATTTTTAACTATAAAAAGGAGATTCAAAGATTTTCATTGCTTTTGGAAATAGTAATCCCAATGATCATTGCCTTATACATGTGTGCCTTGTAGATCTTGCTTATGCAAGTTTAGTATGATGATTCTTATGTTGTATTTATTTTTCTTCCTTTAATTATTTGCTGAATTTTTTTGATTTACCTAATGACATACAATTTGTTTTATAACATGTGTAGGTACTTGGGTAAGTGTACAAGTTAGTGATGGCTCTGCCAGGAAGGCCATATTTAAAGTAAATAGATAGGCATGTATGCCTATTCATACACTAACCCATTTCTATCTGAAGATGAAGTGGTTAAAAATATTATTAATGAAATCATTATTAATTTATGGACTTGGTCTAGTTCCTATGTTGGCTATGACATAGTTATGGATCTCATTAAGTCTTTGTGTTAAACTCTAGTTGATCTCGGTATTATAAATATACTTGTTAATATTGGTATTATAAAAAACTTTGGTTGTTACATATTGGTATTAGAGATAGGTTATAATTCTATAATAAACTTTGGGGAATGTTTCTTACTATTTTTCCTATTGAGTTATTGTGTGTTTCACCACAAGATGGTGAGAACAAGATATAGAATATAAAATAATCTAAGGTATGTTAACCTTGTTAAATTTAGGGGTAGACATCATAGGAACAATAATCTTTAAATAAAAGCACCTCCTCAAAATAATTTTGGTAGTAATTTTGGATCCCTTAACTATGAAGAAAACAATCCAAATGCTAAATAGGAGGTAATCTTAAATGGGATATTGACTATGTTAAATGCAATTCAAAACAAGTTGGACACCCAAGAATGAATATTAAATAACTTGGAGGGTGTTCCAACTGAATAATTACCTCTTAGATAAGAAGGGAAAGGTGGTGAGATATTTCTCTAAGACAAACCTGTGAATGTGGTTGATCCCATCATCAAGTACTTTATATATGGTTGGTTCCCCTACACAAGTACTTTAACCTACATAATATTACCTTTAATGTGAAGGTAAGAGTTATTTCATATTAGTTAGTTGGAGCTATATCTCTTTGGTTGAACCATCTCTTTTCATTAGAGGTTTACTTGCCAATGACTCTTACTTAGTTTCCTTTTTAAAGGTAGTTTAGGAAGAGGTATCTTAGCTCAAAATTTAAAGAATACAAAATAAATAATATTTATCTACTAAAACAAGAGAATATGTTAGTAATTTAGTATGAAAAAAAGTTTTTAAACTTACTTTGTCATGTTAACTACATGCATGATGAAGAAACTAAAGTAACCAAGTTCATGTTGGGATTGAAGGAGATATTGATACATGATGTCAATATGACTAATCCAAAGACTCTGATTATTTCTATTGAATTTATTAATTAGGTAGAAGAGAAAGGGAAATCTCATTAAAAAGAAAGGTAATATTTTAAATAGAATATACAACACTCCAAAAACAAGAATCTATCCCCTTCTCTCAAGAATTTCAAGATATCTAATCAAAATTATTGATTTTATAGGATTACTAGTGGTTTTAATAAATTTTAAGGGTATAATAATAACTCCAAAAATCAAAATTCTTGTGAGGCTGTAAATTTTAAGAAAAATCAGACCTAAGATAGCCAAAATGTACCTACCACTAGGGCAAATATCATTCTTGTATCCCCCCAAAGGACTATAGTATGCTAGGAATGTGATAAGAATGATTATAATAAGGATTTTCCCAAGCTAAAATTAGGTCAATTAGCTAACCACAAGGTCTATGCAACTATGGATAATAGAAAGACATATTCCCAAACAATAACTATTTAATTCAAAGGTAGTTAAATGATATTTCTATTTCTATTTTTTTAATTCAAGATCAACTAATAGCTTTGTAAATTCTAAGATATTAAATAGATGTAAATTGAATCTTGTGACATTAAGGGATGGTTGGGATGTTGATTTTAGTTCCATAAAAAGTGTGTTAGTTTCTAAATGTCTTGAGTAAGTAAGCTTAGACCTAGGCAACTTTCAAACTAAGGTTAATCTTTTCCTAGTTCCTCTCAGTTCTTATGACATCATTTTGGGTATAGAGTGGTTTTAATAACATAAATATAACCTAGACTACTATAATAAAGTGTTAAAATGTTATGATGAAATGGTAAAATCAATAGTAATACAAGGTTTTCTAAAGTCTAAAGTATGCAAACTATTATTAGTTTTATATATGAAGAAAGTAGTATGTAAAGGTTGCAAATTTTATGTTATGCAGATGCAAGAAATAACACCTATAATATAAGTAATATTTTGAGAATATCCATTTTTACAAAAATTCTCTGACATTTTTATATAAAAACTATCTAGTTTACCTCTTAAGAGGGAGTTTGAATTTTCTATTGATGTAATGCCAGGGGTATCCCCTACATCTAAAGCACCTTATTGGATGACTGTGGTAGATTTATAGGATTTTAAATCTCAAATACAAAATCTAATAGAAAATTGAGACACTAGGCCAAGGGTGTTATCTTGGGGTGCACCTAAGGTCTTTATGAAAAATAAGGATGGAATCTTGTTATTATGTCTTGACTATTGCATGCTTGATAAGGTTACTATAAAAAAACATTATCCTTTGTCAAGGATAGATTATTTGTTTAATAAAATTAAGGATGTATCTATATTTTCCAAGATAGACTTGATATCAGGCTATTACCAGCTAAGAATCAAGGAAAATGACACCCATAAAACTACTTTTAAAACTTGGTATTGACATTATGAGTTTATGGTAATGCCCTTTGGTTTAATGATTGCACCTATTGCATTTATGAATTTAATGAATAGTGTTTATAGACAATTTTTTTGTAGTTTTTATTGATGATATACTAATATATTCTAAAGATGCAACTAAACATGATCAACATATGTGTTTAGTGTTGTAAAGGCTTAGGCAACATAAATTATTTGGTAAGCTATCTAAATGTGCTTTATTTCAATTGAGATCCATTATTTGGGTGAAATAATATCTAAGGATGGAATTTATATTGATCCAACTAATATTAAGGCTATCTAAGAGTGGCATTATCTTTAAAATAGACATGAAGTACATAGCTTTATGGGGATGGGTGGTTATTATAGAATATTTATTGATTTTTTTAAAAGTTAGCTAATCCAACAACTTCCCTATAACAAAAAGGTAGTAAGTTTGTTTGGATTTCTGAGTGTGAATAATCTTTTCAAAAATTTAAAGAGTTGTTAACCATATCACCAATATTTATTGTACCAAATCCTAACAAATTTTTTGAAATATGAGTTGATGTACCCAAAAAAGGCTTGGATGGTATGTTAACTTAGTATAGCTCAATCTTGGCTTATGACTCACCAAAATTGAAATATCCTTAGAAAAATTACACCATTTTTTACCTTGAACTTAATTCCATTTTACATGATTTGAAGAAATGGAAATAATTTTTTCTATGTAACATTTAAAAAAAATAATAATCATCATAGCTAGGAAGTTTTATTATCTTAGGATGATCTGAGCACATGCCTATGTAGATGGATAGAATTTTTGAGAAATTTTGATATGAATATTTCTTATGTGAAAGGTAAGGAGATTAATTTTGATGACACACTCAATCAACACACATATCTCACTACCTTGTATGTTCTACATACTGATTTCAAAACTAAAATTTTAGAACATTATCATTCTGATAAATTTTTCCAAGAGGTTAATGCAAGTTTGACTAATGAGCTTGTATAAAGTATTTTTTTGAATTTTTTAATGATTTTCATGTTTTTTTATTTGATTATGAAAATATCTTGGTTTTACAAGGACTAGGAACTTGAGTATAGGCATGGTGTAGTAAAATGAAACAAGCCTAATGGGCTGAGAGCCAAAGTCTAGAGTATCAAAACAAGTAACTAACCATCAACACAAAAGACAAAAAAATGCAAATTTAAAAGTATAAATTAATTCAATATGGGGATCCCTCTATAACTACCTTATCAACCTCAGTCTCCCTTTGTTTATCATATCTATTATTGGTGATTATGGCCCAAGTTTTAATGCCTGGGCCTTCTGCATCCTCCTTAGACAAGATCATTTTGGGTTTCTTTCATGACTATTCCTTCTTATGGGTGTTCTTGGGGGGGATATTTCGGGGGGATATTTATGGAATAAGTTTGTGCCTCCTTGATAAGTTGCTTCTAGGGAGTGTCTTTATCCTTCACTAATTAAGAGAAAGATTGAATCATTTTGAAAACCTCCTTATTGATGGAATTATATTCCTAAATTAAACCTACCAAACACATCCCTACCTCATATAATTTTTTATTAAACCCTTCCAACTAATCTCTATTGGTTTTAATCACCTTTGATAGGGGGTATTTCCTTTACCCACTACCTTCACTAAGTTTCCTTCCTATATCATTAATTTTCATGGTTTAATTAAACATAAAAATAGAATTTATGTGCCTGAGTCTGGTGAATTAAATAACATTTTGTTAAAAAAATCATACAACACCTCATTTTTCCCATCTTGGTGTCACAAATATGATACATGAGCTAAAAATGCTATATTATTATCTTGGTTTGAAACATGGAGCTGTTGACTTTGTGGCAAAATGCCTAGAATGTCAATGTGTGAAATCTAAACATTGTCATCTAGATGGACTATCATATCCTCATATTGTTCCATCAAGTAAGTGGGTTATTATTTCTCTAGATTTCATATCTAGTTTGCCAAAATCTCAAAGCAAACATGATACTATTTTGGTTGTAATAGATAAATTCACTAAAGTTGTTCATGTCATTACTATAAATTTAATTGATGATACATATATGTTTGTTGAATGGTTTGTGAAATACATAGTATGACTACATAACATGCCCAAAGTTATTGTTTTAGATAGAAACAAACATTTTAATTTAAGGTTTTGGAAAATGTTGACTATTATTTTTGATACAAGTAGATTTTAGTTTGTCTTATCACCTAGAAAAAGATGGTTATATAGAAAGACTAAATTAGTTTATAGAAGATATTTTAAGACTGTATTTGATGTATCAAAAAGATAAATGGGAAGATTATTTACACTTAGTTTAATTTGCTTTCAATAACATTTACCATTATGTTATTAAGATGGATCCTTTGGAGGCTTTGTATAGACGTAAGTGTATACATCTACTTGGGTGGGAAAGTTTAGAAAATAGAACCATTTTTGGTCTTAATGTTTTATAGGATCATGATAGGAAAATGTAAATAATAAGATAGAATATTAAGGTTTTCTCTGATAGACAAAAGATCTATGTTGATTTAAAGAGGTCACCACATTAATTTGAAGTTGGTGATAAAGTTTTTCTACATGTTAGACCATAGAAAAGTTTTATTAAGTTTGGAAAGCCTTTTAAATTAGCTCTATAGTTTATAGGACCCTTTGAAAATTTAGATAAAATTAGTCCTATTACCTGTCGACTAGCCCTTCCTCCTCTATCTTGAATTCAACATGTTTTTAATGTTTTATTACTAATAAAGTACATGCCTAATCTTTCTCATGTTCTAAATTAGACTCATATGTAGGTTTCAGAAGAGTAAAATATGTAGTTAGATCTAATGAGGATCTTATACCATCACAACATTATACTATGAAATTATGATATTTATCAAATTTTGGTTCAATAGGATCCTTTGTCTAACATAAGTTCTACTTAGGAAGATGAGATTCTTTTCAAGAAACACTATCATTGGCTATTTTAAACATTGGAACAACTCTTTTTCAATTGGGGGAGGATGTCAAGACCCTAGTTATTATGTGTTCTATTTATTTATTACAATATTCTATTATGAAATTTTGTAATATTGTTTCATGATGTTGTTACTTAGTTATTGATCTATGAGTGATCAGTTAGATATTCTAAGATAGTTGTGTTATGTAATTTTATTTTAGAATTTGATATTTCATACTTATTGAGTTACTAATTCATTATTCATTTTAGTTGTGTTATCATTATTTAATTTTATTATTGCATTTATTATTTTTATATAGTATGGATGTTACTGATGGTTTATTGTGACCACAATTACATGATATGAGCTAGGTGGGATGTGACTTCAAGTAGTTAGGTGAGGCTGAGAAAGTGAAAAAATTAAACGGTGAACTTAAAACTTTCAAATATTGATATTTAACTATTCTATAGATTCTTTGAGTCAATTTTGACTTATTTTTGGATCATTTCTCTAATCAATTTCAAATTTGACTCTCTAAACAGTTCAATGCTTGTCAGCATTAATGGAATGTTATAGTCTTGTAGGTTATTTTATTTGATTTTGATTTGATTATCTCAAAAGTCTTGATCCTTAATGATATTCTTCTTACTTATTACCTTTATCAACTTTTGTCATGTGGTATTTAATTTGTTGTCGAGTCTTGGATTTAGATTGGAATCTTGAGTGATATTAATCACTTACCTATTTCTTTGTTATTAAGTGGCATTAATCTTGGATGTAAGGCATTAATGCATTCAAGTTTTGTTGTATGAGGGAAATTATTGTGTTGAGGTCTTATTGGAATTAATTATTTTGACCAAGTCCTAGCTTGGATTTGATATAGAAATGGGGTCCATGACCCACCATGGAATTGGTAATAGTTCAATGTTATTTTTATTTTATTTTTCCATAAACTTTGGAATGGTGTAATTGGATCAAATCTCTATGCAAGGAAGTTGAGAGAATTCCCAACCCTAATAGGGCTATTTTTGGTCATTTTCATGGTTTTCATTTTGAAATCCCATTGCATGGGGAGACTTTTAGAATTTCTAGTGCATGACATCTAAGAGAATTCAAGGCAGCTAGTTGCAAGGACTTGATGAGCCTATTATGGAGTCAAACTACATAAATCTAGTCATATTGCTAGCCATGTGGATAAAATGGAGGAGTTTTCTATGACATTAGGTTTCCATAAAAAAAATTGACTTGTTTTACATGCATAGAGAAAGTTGGAAGTCTATTTTTAAAAAGGAAAGGAAATCATTCTTATTTTATTATTTTAGAAAAAATTCAAGTATTTTAATTAATTAATATATTATTTTTTTGGCTCAACCTTAGAGGTTTTAAACTAGATTTTGTTTATAAATCCATGCAATCTTTTTATTATGCTATAGATTGAAAGAAAATTATTATGATGGCTAGTTGTATTAATAAAACCTTGTAGGGTTTGTTTTGGGTTTTGAGTTGTGTTTGTTTTTGAAATAAAAAGAAAAAGGAAGCCATTATAGCCTCAACTTTATCATATAGTGTGAATTTCTATGGGTGATACTTTTGAACTTATATAGGGTTTCTATACATTTCATTTTTTTTATTTTATGGAATTTCATTTGTTATATTTGGAAGGCCATTAGGCCACAACCATTGATAGTTGGAAATGAGCCCACTTATTTTGGAAACCCTAATCTATGTATTTTATTTATTATTTCTAGGATTTTATTTACTTACCAAAAAAAAACATATGCATTTTTTAGACATGGCCATGGAAGAAAATAATGAAAATTTTAAGGTTTGAATGTGGGTTGAGTACTAATTTAACTTTTTTGGGAATAATGGAGTTTTATTCTTATTTTAGTTAAGGGTTTGGATTAATAAATTAGTATAGAATATATAAATAATTACAATCATAATTTATGCAATTTTTTAATCTTTTTCACCTTTCTAAATATATAAATAAATAGGAAGAAATATAACTTAGATAGAAACAAACTGAGATGATAGATACAAAAGCTGAAAATGGATATATAGGACTGAGAGGTGTTATAAACTTGAATCTAGATTTCATTTGATGAAAGGATAAGAGCACCAAAAAGTGGATACTTTGGTATCCAACACAATTATCCATTCCTACCACTATTATCTAAACTAAACATAGAGACCTAAAACTTCTTGGGTAGTTACATTGTGCTTGTGTGAGCTTACTTGTGAAAAATTGAGCATTGGTTATCGACAGAACTTAATGTGGAGTTGATTTTGTCTTCAAAACCCTAACCCTCCATCATGCTTGATAAAATGATATTTGAGTCCCTTGAGAAAGTGGAATAGTGTGTAATATGTACTAAACATGTAAGCGAAACCCCTTGTGTGGTCATGCTACCTACATACTAATACTTTGAAGAGGGATCAAGCCATATGTAGTTTTCCCACCTAGTGTGATTTGTACGATAGTGTGATGAAAATGTAAATACCAAATTGATAGTGTTTAAGGTGGCTAGGGCCTAGTATAAGGATTTAAGTAGGTTTTTAGCTATATTGGGTGATTGTGTGCAAATAATAAGGAAGTTTACCTTAGTGATTTATTTTTATTTATGTTTACTTTATAAGTTTGATCACCTCTATTGTAAATGGGGTTTGAATGGGATTTTCTAGGGAATCATTGGTCATGGGTCAGATGTATTCATGTTAAACTAACCTTATTAAGGATAAGGACTAGAGAAAATGATCCTTATGGATCAAAGTGTAAAAGGATAAGAGCAATAAAAATGGGACACTTTGGTACCTAATGCTATAGTCTAAATGGGGTGCTCTTATCCTATAGGCTCAAGACCTGGGGAAACAAGATTGGCATAGGGAACACTATTTGGTTGAGGTGGAATCAGGGTTTATAAGGTTTTGAATGATTTTTAATGAGCAAAAAGGTGTCTATAAGTGTTGTAAGATCATGCAAGAAGGACATAAAGATGGGGTGTCACAAGCCACATTCAAACTACCAATTTGGACATTTTATATGACTATATTTCCCCCCTCTTTATTCTAGTGATGTAGTAAAGCAAAATACTATGATAAATAAAAAATAAAAAGTGTAATTGAACTTACTTGCAAGGGTGAAGCCCATGAAGATGTATGATGTTAAGTGTGCATAGAAAGAGCACAATGTGAAGCATAAATATACAAAAGAAAGCAAGGAGTAGATCAATTCTTAATAGACATGCTATGTCTAAAATAAGAATGTACAAGGGTTGAGTAAAAGAGAGAACAAGAGAAAGGAACAAATACACCTCACTGAGTATGTGAACCAATATAAAACTTATTATGATGTTGAGTGATATTGAGTGATGTTGGGTATGTGTTGTACCAAGAGTACTATTGTGAATGGAGCTAAGTGCTCAATTCCCCAAGGGTGGATCAAGAATACAAAGGCTAACCCTTTGGATCCATGAGTGCTTAATTCCATAACTGAAGTTATGTGATTATGCATGTGTTAATCAATGTTTGGACTATGTGTCCAATCCCTCTAAATAGGTGGCTCAAGAATACAAAGGCTAGCTAGTCCTTTGGCTCCATCATTTCCCACTAAGTAAAGATATTAACTAATATTGGTATGAATGTGTGTCATATGTGACAGCTCATGAATCCCATGAATGCTTTGTAATCTGAAAATGTCGTGTGGATATCTTAATGTGTATTGAGAATTAGGTCAATCTTGGCCACTCCTAAAGGTAGAGATTAGGATTATATGAAAGCCACTTTGAAATTAAGAACTAGGATTATATGAAAGCCACTTTAAAATGATGCCAAACACCTACAAATGGAATAAGGCATGCAACTACTGAGAATACTTGGGTAATATAATGAACTAGAAAGAAAAGAAGGCAAATGTGTTATGCACATTTCCCCAATCACTAGTGTCTGAAACATGGATTCTGACCTGGAAGTTATACCAATTACCCAATCTAAAAATGGAAGTAAGATCCATCATGTCATGCATGATGCCCCTTATATCTAGATACTCTAATTAAAACTATACTAAAACTACCCAATCTAAACTAAACTATAGTTGACAAAATTATAATTGACCTTACCTTTCTTATCTATTTCTAAAAATTCTAGATTTTTAGTTGTTTGGATAGGAGGACCGACAAGTAAACACTTTAGTGTCCATCACTATTGTCCAATTCTAGTGCTCTTGTCCTTTACTATTTCTTATGACTATTTTGTATTTGTCACTATTTTTTTGGTCTATTCTTCATGTTTTAAATTTTAATTATTGTTTTGAGTGTTCTAAAAATTGTTTTTTTACCAATAGAAGGTTATGATCTCTATGAAAAAACCCTTGTTTATTTCCCCCTCTTCTAAGGGTAGGAATGAAGACCCTATAATGACTACCCTTAGAATAAAGAGCCTTTTAAGTGTGTTATGCTATGAAATACATGATATATTAATGATAATCTAAAATATGTCTCAAGATATAACATATTTTATATTGGATATTGTTATATCAATAGGGGTATTCCTAGATAGGTGTAATAATGTAATATCATGTGCATTATACTAAAATAAAACTATAAATTTGATTAGTTATTAAGGAGGGATGGAGCATGATATCCATCATGACATCCAAGAAAGTAAGATAATGCATGATGTGGATCATGGCATTGAAAACAACTGAGAAGCAAACAAGCAATAATCATATGAAAGAGGCCAAAGAGATGAGAAAACAAGGGACATGGGCATATGTCACTCAAACTAGGAAAATCAAGCATACAAGGCATGTTCAAATGCCTACATACACATACAATTACAAACAAGCAATATTGGCATGAGGGCCACAAGAACATACAAAAGTACAAGTAAAGGACATTAGAAAATGTCCTAGGGTGCACACAAGTAAAAAAATAAGAAATGATAAATGCAATCACATCTAGCTACTCAAATCAAGAAAGGAAGGCATGTAAATATTAGAAATACTATTGCATCTAACTAATCAAAGCAAGAAGTGAAAGTATGCAAAACATGCAATACAAGAGTAGGTAGATGCTAAGAAACACATAAGTGATTTATACTAGTGAGTGTCGATAGAATAATCTATGTAAACTAGTGCATAATGTACATCAACATGATAACATAGAGTGTGTGGTGTAAAAATGACATAACTTGGATGGCGAAGTTATGTAGAACATGCCCTTGATAGGTAGATATGTTGATGTATGTCTCAAATGTAGAATTAGGATGCCCCCTCAATGGGTAGAGTGAAGAAATCAAGGATCTAGGTGTCACTGTACACACTCAAAGAATATCAAGTGAAGCATGGTAATGTATATAAATTGATAAAAAATAGCATAAAATAGTAAAATGTAAGTCCAACATGGTAGTAAAAATGTAAAGCATGGATAATGCGTATAATTTAAAAAAATTTAGTGTTTTGAGTTATTTGAATATTTTTGTATTTTAAAATATTATATTTTTTTGGTATTTTTAAATAATCTATGTACAAGTAATCATAAGGAAACTATGTACAAGTAAGCTGAGAAATTATGTACAAAAAAATTGAGAAGAAATGATACTAACTGATGAGTCTCATAAGATACTCCCTATCATGGTGTCATGTATCAAGGAGAGGGATCATGTGTGATCGTGAAGCATGATGGAAGGGCTAATGCTATGACTCTAAAATATGTGTATGTTGTAAGTGCTCTAAAATCTCTATAGTGGAAACCAACTATGGGGTCCCTATACAACTCTAAGAAGTAGATGCAATTGTGGGGCTCTTAGGGACCCATTTGGTAGTAGAAGAAGCTCTCTAAAAGTGTGATATATATGTAAAGGCATGATACCTCAATGATACTACCCTGGGTTTGAATAATGTTTTTTGGAATTAGGAATGTTAGTTGTTAGTACAAGGGGATGTAAGATATCATTTTATGCATATCAACCCCATGGTTATTGTATCACTATGTAAACCCTAATGGCCAGTTGAACAAGTGGTCATACTACTCATTATCTATAGGAACATGCTCTGTATATGATGATGTCTATGGTGTACTAAATATAGCTATACATGGAGACTTTATAAAACATAACCTCAATAGATGTGTAACTGAAATGATGTGCTATGAAAAAGTCTCATCTATCTATAATCTTATTGGATTACTACATGAAATAACACCTTATGGTCTCTATTGTGATGCATATGACTGAGCAATTTATCTATATGGAACTATAAGTTATGATGGGGGGCTCATCTAATCTCAATCATAGCAGGTTTTTGTGTGAAATAGGTCCCTAAAAACTTGGTTGTAGTGAATATCTATCTTGATTTGTACTCTATGATGTGGGTTCATCTAATCTTAACATAACAGGTTGCTACATGAGATAGGACCCTAAAAAATATATTATGGTTCATGTTACTATGATGGATATTTATATGAAATTGAATTATGTACTCCACAAACTATACTACTATATATAGGCTACTCTCTCTATACTGGTCTTCAAATCCTCTAATTAGGTGGGATAAGATATATCCTATGAGGCTCTATCCTAAAAACCACATTACTCTCATAATGAGTAACTGATGATTCCTATGAAGGAATGTCTTGGGATTACTTAGTCATGGAGGAATGAGATCTATGGATCCATGATGGAGGAGATCTCAATTCCCTTGATGTGAATGTTATGATGTCATTATCAACACATCTATTAATACAATCCTTGATTCCATAACAATCATTTTCTCTATGTCCACATATATGAGATAGTTACAAAAGGGGTGATGTGGATATTGATGATGTGTAGAAGGTAATTTGATTAACCTCCTATCTATTCATATTGAAAATATGACATATGGGTTATCCCATTCTAAATCAAACTATAGTGGTTCCCTACCGCTATTATTTGTAGTGCATACTATAGGTGGTGCTCTAGGAACTAGCCCTTTGTTCTTAAATGGTTGCTTTTCAGGATGTGGTCTCCTATATTTTTTGGGACATGGTGTATGTTATGTGATAGGAGTTGTAGATAGAGGTAATACTATGAAATCCAGAGTAATTCGATCAATTGAATCTAACTCAATTAATCCCAATTTCTTCTCCAAGGCTAAAATTGTATAACATAAGTGCCTGAAAGAAGATTCTATCTAATATAATATATGCTCTAGGAGGGGTTGGTGAAGCCCCTTAATTAATATATGATAAATCTCTAAATATATTAGTTTATAGATCAATCATAACATGCAAGTCTTAAATCATAAGATATAATCACTAACTAGCTCTAAAGGATTCTAATGCAATGCAACAAGTTTCTCTTAAGTAACATGAGGTCCTATGTTTGTTATGTAATATCTAAGAAATTCCTCTTCTAAGTCATCATATGTATGTAATTAACTAACAATGAGTAGATGAAAGAGACAATTATATGCATTACCCACTAATTTCTGCTAGAATAACTTAAGTAGAATCAAAGGACTCGCATAGATGGCAAAGCTTGTTCCATAAAATTAAGGCAATGATGGTATCTATAAGTGCTTAGGCAATGAAGATTTTACAAATATCTTCAGAAGAGGGTCACCATGCAATTCATTATCATACATCCAATACTTTAAGCCTTGTTTTCCGAAGTAAGGATATGTACTTGGTATTGTGATTCACCAACTGCATGCATCTAAGAAATAATCTCTTGGGATGTTATATTAGTATATTCAAGTGGCTGATTTAAATGTTAAATTTGATCATTTATTTTAGCCATGGGAGTACTATATTTATCAATTAGATCATAAAGAGTTGGTGTGCTCACTTGAAATTTTGGAGGAATGGTAACTTGGACCTTAGTAGAGGGATGTGGGATACCATTCTTTTTAGGTAGAGAGTGAGAAATATATGCTACTATAGTAGGGGTGTCTTGGGAGACTCATTGGTATCTTTATTATTGAGTGAATCACATTATAATTGAATAGAATATGTGATGTTATCATTAACATGTGCATCATTTGAAATAAAATCATGCATAGAAGTAGAAGCAACATTTTGTAATGCATTATGTTTGAGAGGAGTGAGAGAAGATTTAGAAGTATGAGATGTATTTTATTCTTCACTATATGAATAATAGTTATCATTATTACATGCATTATCATAATTTTAATTTTGTTCATTTGAAAGAGAAGTAGAAGTATCACTTTCATATTCACTCTCATTTTCATATTCATTTGCATGTTCACCATCATACTCATTATCACTTCCATTATCACTAGGGAGAGGGGTAAGAGAAGATGTTAATTCTTTTCTAATATGTAATAAATTTTGATGTGAAATTGGAATACTATGTGCATCTATGTTATCCTTTAATGGAGTGAATGCATTATTTTTAGTTACAATATGAGAAGTAAGGGTAAGAGAGTTATCATTTAGACATTCTTTTGGCATGTTTGAGATGACAAAGTAGAGTTAAGAACATGAGATTGATCATTTGAACTATGCATTGGAAGTTTGATTTTATTTCATTTATATTGTTTTAATTTTAACATAGAAGTAATAAAAGAGAGAGAGAAACTAGGTTCAAATGCAAGAAAATTATAACCAATGAGAGGTTCACTTAGAATTGCATGACTAATTTGCACATTTGATGTATTGTGCATAGGATAATGAGGTGAAAAGCAACTTTCCCAATTTATCAAAATTATTTTCATTAGAAGAGAGAAGAAAAGAGATAGGTTTGAGAGAAGAAGATGAATCTACTTTTTATTCACTATTACTCTTATATGCATCGTCATATTCCTCATTTCAATAATATTAATTGTCTTCATTGTAAATAAAATCATTTTCCTCATTTTTGGATAACGTGTAATTTTGTAAATTTGTCCATTCATTGTCATAATTATGATGAAAAATTTAGAAATGTATCTATAGGATGAGAGGGAAGAAGTGCCCTAGTGGCCATTTCATTACTTTCACCAAAGAAAGTATGTAAAAGTACTATTATTCAAATAAATTCAAGAATGAATACTAACATAGGGATTTTTAAAATATTTTTGACACTCCAAATAATTTGTAAAAATTCCAAAATTTTATCTAAAAATTGTAAGGGATGAAGTTTTGGGGTTTGAAGACCTAGTTTAGAAATCTAGGGTTTTGGGTTAGAGTTTTAGAATTTGGAAATTATTGCAATAATTTGAATTCTAAAATTAATTTGAATAAAACAAATGTACAAAAATTTATACAAAAAATTGAATTTTGAAATTAATATTTTGCACAAAAAATGTGAAAGAAAACCTTAGGGGTACCTAGGGTTTGAGATTTGTTCAAAGTAAGTCAGGCTCACCAAATGGTTTAAGTTTTTTTGGGAATAATGGATTTATATTCATATTTTAGTTAAGGGTCTAGATTAATAAATCAATATAAAATATAGAAATAATTATAGTCATAATTTGTGCAATTGTTTATCTTTTTCACCTTTTTAAAAAATAGTAATAAATATGAAGAAATATAACTTAGCTAAAATAAATTGAGATGGTGGATACATAGGATGAAAATGGTTGTGCAGGACTAGGAAGGTATCATAAAATTGAATCTAGCTTTCATTCAATGAAAGGACAAGAGAATAAAAAAGTGGATGCTTTTTTGTCTAGCGTTGTTATTTTTTCTTGTCTCCATTGTCCAAACTAACCATATAGATATAAAACTTCCTCGGTAGTTGTGTTATGCCTATGTTATCCTGCCTGTGAAAAATGGAGTGTTGATTATTGATGGAACTTGTTGTGGAGCTAATTTTGTCTTCAAAATCCTAACCCTCCATCATGCTTGATAAAACTATATTTGAGTCACTTAAGAAAGGGGGGTAGTATGTAATATGTACTAAACATGAAATCCATACCCCTTATGTGGGCACGCTACCTACATACCAATACTCTGAAGAGGGATCAAACCATATGTAGTTCTCCCACCTAGTGTGCTTTATGTAATAGTGTGATGTGAATGAAAATTCCAAATTGATAGTGTTTGAGGTGGCTAGGGCCTAGCATGTGGATTTGAATAGGTTTGCAACTATATTGGGTGACTATGTGCAAATAATAGGGAAGTTTGCCTTAGTTCTTTGTTTGTATTCTTTATTGATTTTTAAGTTTAGTCACCTCCATTATAAATGAGCTTTGAATGGGATTTTATAGGTAATAATTGGTCATGGGTCAAATTTATTCACACTATGAAGACCTAATTAAGAATAAGAACTAGATGAAAATGATAGTTGGGGATCAAAGTGTAAAAGGATAGGGGCACTAAAAATGGGACACTTTGGTGCCCAATGCTATAGTCTAAATGGGGCACTCCTATCCTATAGGTGAGACACTTTGGTGCCTAGTGTTATAGTCCAAATGGGGTGTTCCTATTCTACAAGCTCAAGACTTGGGGGAATAGGATTGACATAGGGAATACTATCTAACTGAGGTGGAATCAAGGTTCAAATTTTTTTGAATGACTGATAATGAGCAAAATGGTGTCTATAAAGGTTTCAAGAGCATGCAAGAATGACCTAAGGATTCACAAGCCACACTCAAAATATCAATTTAGACATTTTATATGACTACAAATACCATTAATATTTTCATAAAATAATGTCTTATTTTTATTTTACTACATGCAACTAGAAGTCATATGACCTGTTGTCCCCTAAAAAATATCACTTATTTTTGGGACAACATTTGAACTATTTTGGTCCTATAGACAAAATTGTCTCTTCCCTTTTCAAAATTTGTCTTGGGCATTCAAATTCCTCATTTTTCAAGCTTCTCTAAAATCTACAGACTCTGTAGGCTAGAATCTACGGACTCTTCAGGATAGAATCTACAGACTCTTTAGGCTTAAATCTATGGACTCTGTAGGCTTGAATCTACAAACTTAGCAAAAAGAGAAATCTATGGACTCTATAGGCCAAGTTCAATAGGCTTCATAGGTTGATTTCTATGGACTCTTTCAAGGTTAGAGAAAACTATAGACTTGTTTTCTATGGACTTTACAGGCAGGTTCATTTCTATAGGTTCAAAGGCTTCTACAAGTAGGTTCAATCAAAAGAATCAGTTTCTAACACTTGGTCATTTTTGGGATTGGTTTAGTGCCTTGGTTCAAACAAAAATATCCATTGGCAAGCATTAGTAGCAGGTTCAATGCATTTGGTACAATGGTTGGTTCAATGTCAAATAGTTCAAACGCAGGTTCAATCAAGTGGTTCAATGATTTGTTGCACTGATTTGATTCATCTGCTTTGTTTCAATGCTTTGGTTCATCCTTTAGTTCAATAAAATGGTTTGTTAGTCAATTTAAGGCTTTGTTTGAACCATTAAACCAAAGCTTGGTTCAACGGTTGGTTCAGCGTTTGGTTCAAAGGCAGGTTCATTCAATTGAACCATTAGCTTGAACCATTTTGGTTCAAAGCTTGGTTCAACAGATTGGTTCAATGTTTGGCTCAACCAAGCAGTTCATTGACTTTAATTCATCGCTGGTTGGTTCATTGCCTTGGTTTAATGAAGTGGTTTAATGGAGCGGTTCAACATTTGGTTCAATCAAATGGTTCAACAACTTGGTTCAACCAAGCAACTCACTCAGATGGTTCAAAGTAGCAATTCAAATGCAAAATTTAAAAGAGCATCTTGAAGGACAAAGTACCCTTGTGGAGGGCACTTGGATGAAAAAATTACCCTTCAAAAGGGTCATTTTCAAAGAATCCTTAAAAGGTAAATTCTTTCGGATTTCTATTTAAGTTAGCTGAAAAAGTCTAAGGAAAGAAGCAATTCCTTTAGACTTTTTGTCTGAAGGAATTCCTTCAGACAAAAAGTCTGAAAGAATTCAAGAAATAGGATGCAGGTAGAAAGCCTAAAGAAATTTTCAAAAAAGCAATGACCAAGGCAAATGAAACAATTTCTGTGGACTTTTTGTTCACGGGAAATTTCTGTGAACTTTTTGTCCTTAGGAATTTGTCCCCAAACTTTTTGTCTGCAGTAATTTGTCCCCAAAATTTTTGTCTATGATAATTTTCCCACAAAGAAAGCCTATGGAAAATACATATAAGAATTGTCTGCAAGAAAGCTCAAGAAATAGTCTGCTAAATAAAAAGCCGCAAGAAACTCTAAGGAAAAGGCCACCGAAGGACCCCGAAGGGCAGGTGCCCTTGTGGTGGACTCTCAGCTGCCAAATTGAAGGATACTTCCTTAAATCTGAAGAGTCACCTTCCCTTCAAGAAGATGTAAAACAAGAAATTTGAAAGGACTAGGGGTGACATGCTCAAAAATGTCAAATTCAAGACAGTGAACTAGCCATTGAAAATGTAGTGATAGGTACACGAACGCCAATTTTAAAGATCATGAAATAGCTGTTAATCCTTTGAATCTATAGACCCAAATGCATTTAAAGGCTTTAAGGCCAAGGCCAGTAGATAGTGAGGAAGGAAAAAAACAACAAATTGAATCTAGGACCCGATTCAGTTAACCAAAAAATAAGGAAGGATCAGATTGTCAGGTGGACATTGAAAGTTGCAAACTTTCAATAAGTGTGACTTGTTTCCCTGCATTGAGAAAAACAAATTGGTAGATGCACCTAATTACCAACCTATCTTACTAATAGTTTTCAATGCAGCATGATGTGTTACTATTCCCAAGTCCTTCTTGAAGTGGCTATATAAGGGACTCTCTTGTTATTGTAAAGGATCTTTTTTTTTACAATTAGAATGAAACTCTGCCCAAATTGAAAGGCACTTTTGAGACTTTGAGCTCAGTTTGTTGATCATATTTTGTTTTTGGAATAAGAAAGCAAGTGATTTTTTATACTTTGTGTTGTAATATCTTTGTTATTGAGGAAATTGTTCTTATGTCTTTTTCCTTGATATATTCTATATTCCTTCAATTCAACAAGCAGAATTAGGGATAGTAGTCAGGAAGGTGTCCTGAAGAGTCAACTGTGGAGAGACTTTGTGCCCCCCATAATTGCCTTTTAGTGTGTTTTCTTTTCATTTCTATGTAAAGGACTTTGGGATGACTTTGTGCCCTCATTGTCCTTCGTATCTTACTCTTGATCAATTCAGGTGGAGACTTTGTGATGCATCTCGATTTGCTGGTTATTACATCTTTTGATACATTTTGCTGTTACTACCAGGAGTATTCTTGTGGTTTGCTAAATAGTAGTTCTAAAAGAAGAGTGTTGTATGTTATTTCCATTGAGTTTTTCTTTTGATTTGCATGCATTATCTCTAAAGAAAGAGAGATGGATGGTTTGTTTTACCCTTGAGTATTATTTTATATATATATATATATATATATATATATATATATATATATATATATATATATATATATATATATATATATATAACATACCTACAGGGAACCTCCCCTTGATGAGAGAGATCAGTCCCCTTCTGTTGTGGTAAACCTATACATTTGGATGACTAATCTTCCTACTTTGGCTGATCAAACCCATTTCGTTTATCAGTACGTTGATCGACAAAATATTCAACCAACATGACCATACTATGAATTTATATCATCATGAATGTTGTTGATTTTTTTGGGGTAAACTTGATTTGGTCAATCAATTACATTTTCAATCATGATTGTTTTGACTTGGATTGGAAAGATTAGTCTTATGATTTGAAAGATGTCATGATTTTTAGATAGTTTGAATTTTCTTATTTTTACGATTACATGATGTTAATGCCATTATAATTTTTATAATGACATTAGAATATTTATTCATGATTGTTAAAATCCCTTTTGATTTCATTAACCTAGGTATTTAGGTTATTTTATGTGGTCACTTGAATTTAGATTTGGCATATTTTTAGACTATTTTAAGTCGATTATCTTCCTAATGAATAATTTTGACATTGTTTATGAGTCTCAAAAGCTATTTATGTCATTTAAGTATTTTATTTAGATGGAAATATTTTAAAAATATTGTTTTTAATTGGGGTTACTAATAGTAATACAATTGTATTTATTTTAGGTGATGTACCATAATGAAAAATTAGGGCTTACGTATGCAACACCTTGAATCAAACTCTTAATCTTCAATCTTAAAACGTCTAACATGAGATGCAACAATTGGAATAAATGTAAAAGTGTTTGTGTTGTTAACCAAGAATGTAAACAATGTTATTTTAATGTTTTCATCAAGTGTTTTACGTTAATTCAAGCTTAGTAGTCACTATCAATTGTTTTATCTCAAAAATAAGGCATGGAGTTGGTTATTGTTATGATTACTTAGTATCTTTTAAATGAGGTTATGAGATTCATTTATGTGAAAATATGTGAACATTGTGTTAATGGAGATAAACAAAGAAGTTGTAGAGTTATGTTATGTATGTATAAAATATATTGATATACTACTTGTCCAAATTAATTGGAGTTAATTCTTATTAGTATATATTTGTGATATATTTTCCTTTAGACTATAAAATAATTTTAAAATATATTAACCTAAAATATTATACATTGTGAAGATCGAGTCTTTGTTAAAGATTCTTTAAGAACTTCAATAAGATATTATGATTTAATATCCTTTTAATGATTACTATAAACACAATCATTCTAAATTATGATGATGTTTTGATTTAGTTATGGAATAAAACTTAGTTGGCATGTTAATTTAAGTGTATGAGTTATAAGCACTCTCTTTCTAAATTGATCATATCTATCTAAAAATAGAATAGATAAAATCATTATTTAAGTGATGGGATTGTTATGACAGCCTTATATAATTAATTGGAAGTGTTTGGCTGAGAACTTGTAAACTAAGATATAATTAATCTTTCATTAAGCTCATGAATGTTATAAGCTGAAAAAGGTAACCTAAAAGCTAGCTTGTAAAACAAATGATTAATTCAAGAATTTAAATTAAAATGGTTATTTTAATTAAAGGATGATGTAATTGACCAACATCTCTCCTTCATTTGTGTTAAGCATGGGATATACTTAGAGTGGTGGGGGGGGTGAATTAGTATATCATACATTTTATAAACTTTTCTTTAATAAAATTCCACTTTAACATACTATTGATGATTTAAAATTGTGCTTTGTAATAAACACCAACAATGGGAAGTTTCAAGATATAGGACTTGCGTCTTGAAACAACCTCCAAATTTTTGAGAAGCTGGTTCTTCTTTAAATTGAGTAGATACTGGGAAAAGGGATAGGAATTTTAATCAAAAACACAATGCAAGAAAGGAAATCTAATCTATGGTGATGTACCTAAATGTAATTTGACCTTAATCCTAAACACAGTGAGACTATATGTAGGATTTAGTTACATTTAAGAGCAAACAAGTGCATGATCAATGTAAAAGATGGAAACAATAGAAACTGGGGCTCATAGCATAGACTACTTTTGTAGTGATACAGAAAATGTCAACAAAGGCATAGGGTTCAATCTTCTTATTTGAATTTTTCAATCATATAAGAGGCATAGAAACATGTAAGGTTATATAAACCTTTCAACTCAAGAAAATGAGACAAAAGCAAATGACATTCCTAATCACGGTTCTAGAAAGTCTACAGCCTAGACTACTTTTGGAAATGACATAGAAAATATCAACAAAGGCATAGGATTCAATCTTCTCATTAATTATCCAGTCACATAAGAGGCACATAAACATGCATAGTTACATAAACCTTCTAACTTAAGAAGATAGAATAAAAGAAAATGATATTACTTAGTCATAGCTCTAGAAAGTCTAAACTCTTTACAATAATTCTCTCTCCAAATTCTCTCTGATATCTGATTCTCTTTTTGATAATTCCTACACCCTTATTTATAGCCTTAGATTAACTCTAGATTATCTGCTTGTTCCCAATCTAACAGCCCAACTGAAATCTAACCAAACTGGAAGTGTTTAATAAAATATATTTTATAGATTCTAGAACACTTCGTCTTTTGGTAGTTCATTGGTTAAAATAGATTGCAGGATGCTCCCTTCTCTTAAATGCTAGGTAACACTTAGCCATTTTCTTGAAAACCTTCTTATTACTTTAGGAGACACCAGAGGATGACACTTGGCATATTCCATAGCACCTATTAAAGACACGCAACACTTTCCACATAACTTATATTCTTTTGTGTCTTTACTCAAGAGCGTTCCGCCTTTAACACTTGTCACTATCCGCTTCCTTAAAACTTCAACAGCTTAAAATAAAATAAGACCCACAGGGATAACTTTAAAAGGGACACATGGATAGGTGTCAATCTCTACTGCTTCATTATAGGACACACAGCAATCTCTGCTTTACTTATCTAGGGTTACGTGGTAGTCTCCACTTCTTTTAGCTACCTTTTTATAAACCTACGGAAGATGACACATGGAAGTCTCTACTTTAATCCATTTATAACATAGAAATAAATGGGTCTCATTTCTCATTTACACAAACAATAACACCTGGTAGCTTTTGCTTTCTTCAGAAACAAAACTTGGGACCCACCACGGTCTTTGCTATATCAATGAAGCAAAGATGAAGATAATTCAGACTACGACACGTGGTGGCTTCCACTTTCTTTTACTAGAGTACATGGCAGCTTCCATCACTTTTAGGAAAGCAAAATTGAGACCTTTTGTGACTGACACTTGGCACTTTTCACTTGATTCCGATACTTATCTTGTTAAAACCTTTCACCAAAAAGAGATGAAATGCATGTGCCAATATGAAGCCATAGATGGTGACACTTGGCACTTTCTACTGAGTCACTATGAGATACGTGGCACATTCTGACCAACTCATAGAAAGTATGAAGGGTGCCTCAAATGATGACACTTGGCATTTCCACTTGAGAAAGGATGCCTCAGAGGATGACACTCAGCTTCCACTTTACCTCGACACTTAGACAAAATGAATCAAAAAGAAAATAGAGCCCATGCTCTGTTTTGAAACTTTGTCATCTCAGATCAAAGTATGTGAAGACAAAATTTTGTGGCACATGACTAAAAAATAGAATGAAATGTAGAGTAAATTTTTACTCTATAGTTATTGGCGACCCCAAGAAATTTTAAGCCTACTTATAAAGAAACCACAACTCCTACTAGATCAAAATTTCAAAATCACAGCTTTAGCAATGTTGTCTGGTAGGTGGACCACTCATCATCAGATAATCCTTGCTTCCTCTGCAATTCATTGAAGGCTAAATCAAGGTTAATAATATCCTTGTGTGAAAAATGTTGCAAAATTTGAATTATAGCCTTCAATTTGAATTCGAGCAGGGAAACAAGAACCAAGATAGCTTCTACTTCAGGGACTAATGAATCATCCCTTAGATCATGAAAAATTGTTTGATCCTTTTGTTTGGCCAACATCAAAGGTTTAATTTCTTCTACCATTAGCATAGTGTTGTCATCAAGAAATGGAGAAGGAAAACCTAATTGTATTAGATCTTCAATATGTTGCTTCATTTCATTGATTCCTTCCTTCATGATATCTAAAAGCTCTCTGTCACTGGTGGCTATGAAATTGCAACTGAGAACCTCATTTACTTGCTTGGTAGCAACCATTATGTCATTGATTCTTGTTATTGACAATGTTGCATCCATTGCATCATAGAGCTTTTGCAGCAATGTTTGTGAGTCTATTACTCTCTTAGAGACTGTAGCCAGAGTATTTACAACTGAACTCTCCACCTTTTTGCATATTTTTTGTGCATTTAGCAAGAAGGTGAGAGATGGGTTGAGCTAAATAATCTCTGAAGAGATTCTCTTCCACATGGATTCATATACCTCCTTTACCAAACTTAACACTCTGACACTCTTTGGCCTATTAGTCAACTCTAGTGCCAATTGTGTTGCTCTCTGTTGCTCTGCTTGAAGTTGGGCTTGTACAATTGCAGTATTATTCTATTCACTTAGCAGCTTTTGTTGCAATTGGGTAACCTGTAATAGGTGTCCCTTGAATTTTTCTTGCAATGCTACTTTTTCACACCTAAGGGTCATCATCACATCTTTTACCTGTGTGATCCCTTCCTTTAAAGAATCATTTTGGGCATGAACTGACTAGTGAGTCTGAAGAGAAATATTATCTTACAACTATTTATTTAGATTCTCTATTTCATTATTTTTACTATTGATCTTTGAAGTCAAACTATTATAGTTCACCTTTTCCTTGGCTAGCTTAGCTTCCATCTTCTGTAACCTCCTTGATACCTTCAAGTAGTCTTTAGTAACTATAGAAGTGGATACTATCATTAGCTCAATTTTGTCTTGTGGCCTGAAGAGGGACATGTCAATGGCCACCACATTCATTGTGTAATCTTCTAGTTGCATTTGCTCCATTGGCTTTATTACATTTGGCGACAAATGAGTCATCATCAATTGCTACTAGATGGGGTCAAATTGTGACCGTAGATGGGGTGTAGCCAAAGCTTTATTCTCCTTAATCTTCTTTTTCTCTCTTTGAGCTTCCCTTGCCTTCCTAGTAGCATCTGCTTGAGTCTAGAAGGTAGACAGAGAGACAATGTGCCCACCTGCAAAAGGATATCCTTGTGGTAGACCATATTGAATAGCTAATTATTGGCTATGGGTAATCTAAGGGGAAAGTTTCTTGGGAACAGAGGGGGAGAAATGAGGTAATGTTAAGGCTTGAGGTGGCACAGATGGGATGAATTGAGAAATGGGAATGGCAGAAGTGACAGGGGATGTCATCTGGCTAGATGAAAACATCATGCCAATAGGAGAAGAGATAGACTGAGAAGGAGAGGGAGGAATAATACTTACCTGAGGAGCAATTATAGTACCATATAATTGGTGTTGTGTGGTGTCTTTCTCCTCTTTTGAATCAAACTGAAACTACACCCTCTTTCATTTCTTGGGTGTCTCTTCTTCTTACTACATCCTTTTTCCTTCCACATCTACTTCTTGTGGAGAACTGGGAATATCTATAACTGGGGCTGATGGGGAAGCTTGTGATGATGAAGGCACCACACTTTTTTACATTTCTATGGCACTGAGAGATTGAGGCCACACTGATATAGTTACTATAGCTGTAGTTTGCTTTGAGGCTTGTGACTCTTGACTTGACCTGGCCCTAGCTTCTTGCTCTAAACCTAGTGTCAGAAAATTACTTGTCTCTGGGCTAGATACAAGGGAGAGATGACACTCATCCCATATTTTTTCCCATCTTTCATCTATGTCTACGTTTTTGAAAGAATGGGTTGTTTGACAAATTTGCTACCTATATTTCTAATAGGCCTTTATCTTTGCAGCATCCCAATCTTTATTATTTAATGTTCTTCTTAAGCCAGATGTCATTCTAACTTTAGGATCATAATCCCTTTGTTTGACATAGAATGTTTCCCATGGCCTATTTTGTGGAAGGGGCAAGTCTGTTAACTCAACATAAAAACCTAGAGTGTTTTCCCTAGGATTTCTTCTATTCTCCCAAAAGGGGTGGCCTTCATGTGCAATTTTGGTTGCCACCCTATGAGTCCTTACCCAGGAGGCTATGAAACCATTTGGGTCATAAACCCATTTGTCTTCTACTAGAAGGAAACCCAAAAAGGATAGCTTTCTGAGCAACACAACTTCTGCATCCTTGGTTTCCAAAACCATGCTTGTTGTCATCCATGAAAGATCATACATTTTTATTTTTCTCTTCCCAAAACCAAATTCATTGTCAACTATGGATACATGCCTAGTGACCTCTAGGAATGCTAACCTAAGAGTCAAAATCTTAGGTAGCAATATTGGTTCCCCATAAAAACCATGGACTCTTATAATGGTATGGTGGGAGCCAAAATAGAAATCATAAGGAATGGGGCAACTAGCTAGAAGATTTGAAACACTTGGGAATAATCTATTCATAACTAGTTCAGGGCTGAGGTGGTACAAAATAGGGGTAACAAATAATTCCCAGAATTCATACGGGTCACTAGTCTTTGACAAAATGTGTGTCCATGCAGACACAGGGATGATCCTTTGGAGATCAAAATCTGGGTCATACATATTAAGATACATATGTTGGGAAAAGAGGTTAGAGTTTTGAAAAAGCATGAGATGGAACAAATAGGAAGAATACCTGAACACTCTTTTTGATTTGAAATGGGCCAGTTGTTCTACCATTGAGAAAGCAATTTCTTCAAAAAAGTTGAGCCGATACTCTTGGGTTTTATCAATGGTCTTCAACCTAAAGAGAATAGCCATTTGTTCTGCATAAATTGCCATATCATCTTTCATGCCAAAGATGAAATCCATCATTGACAATGCATCTTGGCTATCCTAGGTGAATTTAGCTCTTGGTGCAGGGAGTGTGGGTACCATAGTGTCATCATCACCCATTTATAATTTAGATCTCAAGAACATTAATTGTGTGTTGATGTTTGCCCACATTCTTTGCATTTTAGCAATAGTGGGAAATGTAGCTGTACTATCATGATGTAGGGCTAACATATCCCTAATAGCTTGTAGTGTGATTTGCACCATGAATGGACCTCATTGAATGGTGCATGAAGGTGCATGGAACAAGTCTACACATAATTCAACCAAGTCGGGGCATGGATGCAAAGCTGGGACATTGAATTGAGCCAGTCGTGAGGTCCATATCCTCATGGTGAATGTTTCATATTGCCCTACTTTGGCCCTCTATAGACACCTTTGATGTGCCCCTTCTCTAAGAGTTTTGCTACTAGATCTCTACAAAATTGGGTCCATGATGCCATCCGCATAATCTTTTATTTTTACTAGGTCACTTGCTTGACCAGCTTCAAGAAACTTGGTCTATGGATAGGCCTTCAATGGCTACATGAGAGTTGAAGCATATGATTTACTTGCAAGAAATTTATCTATGGATTCATACATCCCAACTCCTTATTGTGAAGATTGTGCCCCCTCCATCTCTATATCTTCTCTGTGATAGCTTGTATGAACTTTTACAAAATGGAAATAGTTTCACTGAAGCAAGTTTACTAAGCACAAAAAAATGCAAGTAGAAAGATATTTTCACGCAAATGCAAGAATGTTTGAGAACTTGTAAACTTTAACTCTTGCTAAGAGGTATTTATTGACCTATCAAGTCTCAAAATGGCATTAAACTTGGATAACCGTTAGCAGATCCTACTCAATCTTTATGGAACAGTGAGATAAACACATTATGCAAGTGGTAGTGCAAGGTACCTTAGGGATTTCTAAAGATTTGGGAGGCATTCAATATATTGGAGATTTTTGAAAAATTTGAAAATTCTGAGCTGCTGACTATGTGTTCAAAGAACACTTATTGAAAATAAAAGTAAGAAAACAAAAAATGGGAGAAACAAAGTAGGAAAACAAAGTAATACGAAAAGGGGAAACTACCTAACTACATTAATGAAGCATCTTTATCTCCCTCATGGATCAAAAGCAAAATTTCTAAATTCTCTTTCATGACAAGCTAGCTTATATTGCCATACAAGTGATTGAATTGGATATGGCTTTGGTGAATTGCCCTCTATGTATGCCACATTGATTTTCCTGCATCCAAGTGAGTCTGAGTCAAACCTGCCTCCAACATAAGCCTTTTGACATATATCATTTAATGACTTAACTCCTTATGTTGTAAACTCTGATTCTACTACATGATCATCCTTTTTAATAACTTCAAAATTACCAATATCTTGAAAGGATAATTTTGAAAGTTTGTAATAATTTTGCACATGTAATTGAGGCTCAATGTTATTTTATTCCTCTGCAACTAGCTCATAACTATCTTAAAAAATGGTATAACCTAACCCAATGATTTCAAACAAATATTTCAAATCATGATCTAGAAAATGTCCATGTTCTTCTACATCATCTTGCAAATTAATAAGAAAATCAAATATTATTTCTTCTTCATTAGAGATTAAGGTATGCGCTTGTGATTTCTCACTAGGAATCTGGAATTCATAAGAGGCCCGAGGATTGATAAAAGAGGTATCTTTTGACTTTTCTTCCTCTAAAACATTTGGAATTCCATGATCTTCATCAAGTATAATGTAAGTGCCTAGACCAATAGAGTCATAATTTCCATATGGGTCACTTTGCATCATAGCTAATAAATGATCATTTTCTTCTTCATGATTATATTTAGTCCATTCACCTAGCTCTTCAACAAAAATCCTTTCTTCTTTATTCATCATAACATGGGCTGCCTTTATCTTTGTAGTGGGCTCATTAGTGATGTGATCTTTATATAATGGTTTAAACAATATCTTCATCTTTGAACCGTATTTGGTTCTTAAGATGAGATGAGACCAATCAAGAGACATATATCCTCCTATCTTGGCTATAATGTCTCTTGATAAATATAAGCCAAAAATAAGAGGTATATATATCACTACTACATCTTGAATTATAAATATATTAGGACAAGCATATAATTGTAATTGGAGTTGTTTAATTCTCCCTATGGTTTGTACTGCTTTGCCATCTAGCTGTATGACTCCTTTAGTGAGTGGTTCATACTTAATTTCTAAAGCATCAGCTATTTGCTTGGGCATTACTGTAGTACTAGCCCCTAAATCAATCATTGCATTATGCAATAGTTTCTTACCCACTATCAAAGTTAAATAGAAGGGATCTAGTTTAGATTTGATTACCTTTGCTATATTATTCACTAGGGCTATTGTCTGTAGATGAACTATATCTTTGAGCTTTTCTTTTTAGCAGATCTTTCTTTGATAATAGTACCTTTAGGCACTGCTTGACCTTATAGAGCTTCTTGTAGTAGTGTCTTATATTTAGGAATATCCAATATATCCCATATTGATACTTGTGCTAGAGTTTTCTTTAATTGATCCACCACATTTATTGGTCCTAAAGCTTGAGCTCTTTGAAAATAAGAATATCTTGTTTTTCCTGAATTTGGGTAGGAGTCCCTTGATTTTGCACCAGCTGAGGCACTTCTTGTCTAACAATAGTGTTTCTTTGTCCTTGAAATGGAGGATTATCCATGACTTGACTATTTACAATCTCAGGCTATTCCACCATCCTTCTCTTTGATCTGGTGTAATAATCAGATTGCACCACTAGTTTTTTGGAGGTAGATGCTTCATTCAAGAAAATTGATTCTTCATCTTTAACCCATGAGAACAAAGCATGTTTTGGGGCTATTTCTTCCTCTTTTTTCAAGGACATCCCTTGAACTGAGCCATTAGGACTGAATTATGCATACCAAAAGACTGATAGGCTTGATTACCACTAGAACTTACAAACTAACCATCCATTCTTCTTTGCTCTACCACCTTTTGTTTTAGATTACCCATAGGACAATCTCTAGGTGTATGAGCATTATTTCAAGGGAAACACTAGGCATTAGTGTTATCCACATAATTATTTTGGCCTGGAACAATCTCCCTATTTGGATTGGGAGGAATAGTCTATGAGGGTGTGGGGACTGTAACCAATTGGTTTGCTAGCTGATGGTTAGTTTGTCTTGGAGGACCCTGATATTGGTTTAGCTAAGATGAAAATTTGTTTCCTTGATAACCTTGATATTGAGGCTTAGGGAAAGTATTCTATTGTCTTTTTATATTGATTAGCTCATTAGAAAATGTCCTTAGGATATTCTTAATATCATCCAGCTCAGATGACTAAGTGGGGAAAATTTCTTTAGTAGATGGTTGAGGATAGGTGTACATAAACATAGGTGGGGCTATAGATTTAGGGGCTTCTTGAGGTAATGACAAGGAAATTTCTAGGAACATGGGCATGGGAGACCTTAGAGGCAACTTTCTAGCATCTATTAAATTGTTCTCAGCTTTGATAGCATAGTCATAAGCCTCAAGCAAAGTGTGTCCTCTTAGTGACTAAATCATAACAGATATATCTGAATTCAAATCCTTAAGATAAAACACTTTGGCCATACCTGGTAATGGTCTAGCTATAATAGGGATTTTTTCCCAAGTCTTTTGAAATCTAGAATTGAAGTTAGTCATGGCTTCTTGCGGTGCCCTTTGAATGGTAATTAATTACTATAATAAAGAAGACTTATCACCCTTCTCTTTGAATCTTTCAAAGAAAATATCTCTGAGTTGATCCCATGTAGAAATGGTATTTGGGGTCAAGGACCTATACCATTCTAAAGCTTTCCCTTTAAAAGAAGTTGCTAATAATCTTATGGCCACATTTTGTTGTGTGACAACATGTATATCACAGACATCTGATACATCCTGAAGATGTTCCTCAGGTGTTTTAAAGTCTTTCCCACTGAATTTGGGTAGAGATTTTAAGGCATTCACTAGGATAGGGTCCCAAGTGGTTGGGGGTATTAGGAGAATTAAGGGACTACTAGTGTTCTAGCTTGCATAATTTCTTGGAGGTATAGGGGCTTCCATATTTACTCTTGGTATTGGTATAAACTAGTTAACTCTTCTTTTTGGAATAGTTACCAAAGGTGGCAAAATAATACCTGGATTTATAGACGATTGTGATTTGGTCACTGGTCTACAGCTATGACTCCTCGTAGCTCTCTGGTTCATACGATCTTGAAAGAAACTTCAAGATTAGTCCCACTAAGCATGCCAAAAACTGTTGACGATTTAAAATTATGCTTTGTAATAAACACCAACAATGGTAAGTTTCAAGATATGGGACTTGTATCTTGAAACAACCTCTAGATTTTTGAGAAGTTGGTTCTTCTTTAAATTGAGTAGATACTAGAAAAAGGGATAGGAATTTTAATCAGAAACACAATGCAAGAAAGGAAATATAATCTATGGTGATGCTCCTAAATGTAATTCAACCTTAATCCTGAGCACAATGAGTCTATATGTAGGATTCAGTTACATTTAAGAGCAAAAAAGTGCATGATCAATGTAAAAGATGGAAACAATAGAAACAGGGGCTCATATCATAGACTACTTTTGCAATGATATAGAAAATGTCAACAAAGGCATAGGGCTCAATCTTCTTATTTGAATTTTCCAGTCATATAAGAGGCATAGAAACATGTACAATTATATAAACCTTTCAACTCAAGAAAATGAGACAAAAGCAAATGACATTCCTAATCACTGTTATAGAAAGTCTACAACCTAGACTACTTTTACAAATGACACAAAAAATATCAACAAAGGCATAGGATTCAATCTTCTCATTAATTCTCCACTCACATAAGAGGCACAAAAATATGCACATTTACATAAACCTTCCAACTTAAGAAGATACAATAAAAGTAAATGATATTACTTAGTCACAACTCTAGAAAGTCTAAACTCTTTACAATAATTCTCTCTCCAAATTCTCTCTAATATCTAATTCTATTTTTGATAATTCCTACACCCTTATTTATAGCCTTAGATTCACTCCAGATTGTCTACTTGTTCCCCAATCTAATGACCTAACTGAAATCTAACCGAACTAGAAGTGTCTAATAGAAGATATTTTATAGATCCTGGAACACTTCATCTTCTGGCAGTTCATTGGCTAAAACAAATTACAAGATGCTCCCTTCTCTTAAATGCTAGGTAACATAGCCATTTTCTTGAAAACCTTCTTATTGCTTTAGGAGACACTAGAGGATGACACTTGGCATATTCCATAGCACCTATCGAAGACACGCAGCAATTTTTGCATAACTTATACTCTTTTGTGTCTTTGCTCAGGAGCATTTTACCTTTGACACTTGTCATTATCCACTTCCTGAAAAATTCAATAGCTTAAAAGAAAATAAGACCCATAGGGATAACTTTAAAAGGGACACATGGATAGGTGTCAATCTCCACTACTTCATTACAGGACACATGACAATCTCTGCTTTACTTATCTGGGGTTACGTGGTAATCTCTACTTCTTTTAGCTACCTTTTTATAAACCTACAAAAGATGACACATGGCAGTCTCCACTTTACTCTATTTATAACATAGAAACAAATGGGTCTCATTTCTCATTTACATAGATAGTGACACTTGGCAGCTTCCACTTGCTTCAAACACAAAAATTGGGACCCACCATGGTCTTTGCTATATCAGTGAAGCAAAGATGAAGATAATTTAGACTGCGACACGTGGTGGCTTTCGCTTTCTTTTGCCAGAGTACATGGCAACTTCCATCACTTTTAGAAAAGCAAAATTATGACCTTCTATGACTGACACTTGGTGCTTTCCACTTGATTTTGATACTTATCTTGTTAAAACCTTTCACTAAAAAGAGATGAAATGTGTGTGCCAATATGAAACTATGGATGGTGACACTTGGCACATTTCACTGAGTCATTGTGAGATACATGGCACATTCCAACCAACTCATAAAAAGTATGAAAGGTGCCTCAGATGATGACACTTGGCATTTACACTTAAGAAAGGATGCCTTGGAGGATGATACTTGTCAGCTTCTGCTTTACCTCGACACTTAGACAAAATGAATCAAAAAGAAAATAGAGCCCATGCTCTATTTCAAAACTCTGCCATCTCAGATCAAAGTATGCGAAGAAAAAATTTCATGGCGCGTGACTGAAAAATAGATTGAAACATAGAGTAAATTTTTACTCTACACATACATTCAAGATATGTAATAAAACTAAAATAATAAACACCACACAAGATAGAGAGATACATCAAATTGAACATGGAAACCCAATGTGAAAAAAACCATAGAGAACAATCTCAAGTATATGAATGAGCACCAAATAAAACCATAATATTCATAAGCACCAACTTATAGGAGCACCAAAACCTTTGTTGAGCACCAACCCCTTTGTTGAGTACCAAAATAGAAACAATTCGTGAGTACTAACCCACAGGAGCACCAACCCATAAGAGCACCAACCATTTTTGTGTATACCACACAACTATTTCTCAATGTTGTTATCTCAACAAATGATAGTTCATTACAATATCTCTTTCCTCTCTCTCCTCTGCTCTTCTAAGATAGATATAATAAATATAAATCATACTATCTCACACACATTACAAATGGCTTCTCCTGCCTTTATTTATAGCTTTCCAAATGACCTTTGGCCTTCCCCCTTTGTGACCCTTTAATATTCATGGAAAATGGTGCCAAACTTGCATGACCCTTTGTATCCTTGCATTTGAAAAGTCATGCAGTGATCCTTCATAAGTAAAAGCATCCTTTCCTCTTTTGTCCTTATCTTGGCGACTTTTCATATTCCTCAAAGTGTCCCTTCATGAGAAATTGTGCCCTTCCTCTTTTGTCTTCACTTGGTGACTCTTGGAATTCCCCAAGATGACTCTTTATGGGTAAATGCATCCCATTCTTCTTTTGTCTTTACCCCGTGACTCTTTGACTTCTCCATGGGCCCTTCTTTTGCCTTATATGCAACCAAAAATATATTCATTAATATTAAATAAATATTAACACACATTAGCCAAGATATAACTATTACAAATATAATTAAATGTAATGGGGCCTTTATCACCAATAATGCTATACCTTTGACATCAATGAAAATATTTTCAATAATCTCCCCCTTTATCATTGATGGCAACCTCAATCCTGAAACTGCCACATCTTGAAACCTGCACATACTATCATCTAAAAACATGCAATAACTCACCCTTACTGTAGTAACATATACCTATTCCTTGTACCTATTTCTACACCTATACCTATTAATCTCCCCCTTTGACATTAATGGTAAAGGTCCTACTTGGAACTAACACTTAGCTCCCCCTCAACTGATGCTAAATTTCAATGGTAGGAAGTAAAAGAAATTACTCCCAACTTCTCTTACAGATACCCAAATGTGTCTTTTGGTAGTGCCTTTGTGAAAATATCTATAATCTACTCTATAGTACTAATATATTCTATATTAACTTGTTGATCTGCAACTTTCTCTCTTAAGAAGTGATATCTAATGGGAATATGTTTTGTTCTTGAATGCATTATTGGATTCTTTGAAATATTATAGGACTTGTGTTATCACAAAAAATAGAAATAGGTTCATCATACTTTACCCTGATATATTCCAAAGTTTTCTTCATCCAAATCACTTGAGTACAACATAATACTACTGTAATATATTCTGCTTTAGCTATAGAAAGTGATACTAAATTCTGCTTCTTGCTTAGCCATGATACTAAGCTATCACCAAGGAAGAAATCTCCTCCACTTTTACTCTTTATATTATCCAAGCACCTTGCCCAATATGAATCTGTATAACCAAAGTGAAATCTCTACCTGTGGGATACCATAATCCATAATCCAATGTCCCCTTGATATATCTAAATATTCTCTTTACCAACTGAACATGACTATCTTTTGGAGATGACTAATATCTTGCAACCATACCTACTATATGCATGATGTCTGGCCTTGATGCTGTCAAATATAAAATACTACCAATCATAGATCTATACAAAGATTGATTTATAACAAGTGAATCTTCATCTTTGCTCACCTTATTTCCTATACACATAGGTGTACCAACCGGTGCACAATCCTCAAAACCAAATTTATTCAACATTTCCTTGGCATATTTACTTTGAGATATGAAAATTTATTTATTTTATTAAAATATTTACAATCCTAAGAAAAATGATAATTCACCAAGCATAGGCATCTAAAATTATTTTTGCATTCTATCAAAAAGTTATTTTGTCATCTTTTCAGTATTTCCTCCAAAAATTATATCATCAACATATACCACAAAAATTAATTGATGCTCACCTACTATTTTGATGTAAAGATTACTATAAGCAAATCCTCTCTTGAATCCTTGATCTTATAGGTACTTATCAAGTCTTGCATACCAAGATCTGGGAGCTTGTTTCAATTTATACAATTCTTTCTTCAATCTACATACATGGTTACTAATATTTGAGAGAATAAATCCCTCAGGCTACTCAATGTCGACCTCTTCTTCAAGATTCCTATTTAGGAAGGAAAATTTGGCATCCATCTAAAACACTTTGAAAATTTTAAACACTGCATATGCAAGAAACATTCTAATAGCCTCTAACATTGACACTAGTGCAAAATTTTCTTCAAAATCTATTCCCTTAATCTGATCATATCCTTTACATACTAATCTTGCTTTATTTCTAGTCACTTCTCCATTTTCATTCAACTTATTTCTATAAACCCATTTTGTTCTTATCACATTGTGATCTTTTGGTCTAGGCACTAATTCCCAAGTATCATTCTTTTCTATTTGATTTAATTCTTCATCAATAGCCTTAACCCAATGTTCATCATGTCTAGCTCCTTAAAAAGTTCTAGGCTAACTTTTAGATAACAAAGAAAAATTAACTTGTTCATATTCACTTACCATCATTCTTCTAGTGTAAATTCCTTCATTTATGTTCCTGATGATGTCACTTTAATTATAATATCTCTAAACATATTTGAATGGAGTTTTGGTGCCCTTTTTCTCCTTTTCCTCATCTTCATCTGATTCTTCAAAGCCTTTTTCTTCAATGATTTCAGGAATGTCTACTGGATCACTGATTCTTTGTGTTCCATCTTCTTATATTCTGACACTTGCAATTTCAACAATTTTCTTGTTTATTTTTTTATAACATTTATAAGCTTTACTTTTGAAAGAATAACCAAGAAATATACCTTCATCTACTCTATATTCAAACTTACCAAGTTTTTCATCATTTCTTTTTATGAAGCATTTGTTACCAAAAACTCTAAAATAATCAACTATTGCTGGTATATCTTTCCATAGCTCATAATGAGTCTTATCACTAATGACTCTTAATAATGATCTACTCTGAATATGAACTAATGTACTAACCACCTCTCTCCAATATTTATATGCTATCTTGGATTCATTTATCATTACCCTCACCATCTCCTAAACTATTCTATTTTTCTGTTTAACTACTCCATTTTGTTGTGGAGTTTTGGCTATTGAATAATGTCTTTTTATTCCATGATCTTCATAAAACTCAATAAATTGATCTGACATGAATTCTCCTCCTTGATCTGATCTTATTGACTTAATCTTCAAACTAGTTTCATTCTCAACTAATGCTTTGAATGCTTTGAAATGTCTAAAAGCTTCTGATTTTTTCTTTAAAAACATTACCCAAGTCATACGTGAAAAATTAGCAATAACCAACATGAAATATTTATCACCTTGAATACTTTGAGTCCTCATAGGTCCACATAGGTCAGTGTGAACAAGCTATATCATCTAGGTGGTCAAGTACTCTTTTGTTTTGAATCACCTTCTAGCTTGCTTCCCATGCTGACAAGGTCCATAAAGTGTGTCAGATGGCTTTGTAATCTTTAGAAGATTTTTGATTTCTTAATTTTTTTGATGTTGACAAGATTGTCAAAATTTATGTGCCCCATTCTCCTGTGGCATAGCCAAATTTATTCAATCTGACTCAAACAACATCTTTGACCTTTGATGTCTGATAGCATATACAAGTTATTGCCTGTTCTCTAAGCATCTGCAACCAATACATTTGAATCTTTTCTTCTAATTTCATAACCTTCTTCATAAAACTTTAGTGTGTGCCCTTGATCACACATTTGACTTACACTCAAAATATTATGCTTAAGACCTTCTACATATAAAAAAAAATTAGTTTTAGTTCTACCATTATCCAAAATTAGTGTACCTTTTCTAGCAATTCTGGCAGTAGTATTATCTCCAAATTTCACTATGCCACCATTGATCTTCTTCAAGGTTATGAACTTTATCTTATCTCCTATCATGTGCCTCAAACATACACTATCAATGAACCATGTCTTTTGTTCATTCTTGCATGCAAAGCTATCTGAACCAACATAGAATCTTTAGGTTGTTTCTTCTACCATGTCTGAACCTTCTTCTTGATGAATGGAGCCTTGAAATTCTGATCCTTCTTGACTAACTTGAATGTGCTTCTATAGTGCCAAGCTATGTGTCCAAAATTTTTACACTTGTAATAATCTATGGCCTCTTCATCAAAGCTTGATAGAGGATTAAAAGAGTTGTAGCTTCTGTTTGACTCTACATGAGTTTCCTTTTCCTTATTTCTGAGACTGTTAGCTCTTTTTCTACATTCTAATTTCTTGTGACCATATCCATTACAATAAAAATAGTAACCATAAAAATAGGACATGTTTATGTATCTTTAACTTGATTACATTTTTTAACTTTGTTCCCTCCAACTTTCTTTGTTTGAGATGTCCTATGTATTCTTCACTTCTTTCCTTTTCATTTCCTCTTTTGTAAGAGCTTCAACATGGCTCTTTTTATTTTCAAATCTGATACTTGTCTTATCTAATATTGCCTTTTGGATTTCTAATATCTTACTCAACATATTAGTTCTATTCTCAAATTTTTAGTCATTTACTACTCTATCATTCATTGCTTTATTTATTTTATCAAGATCTGCTTTTAAAGAAGCAATTTCAATAACATAACTTTCACATTCTTTTCTTACTATTTTTAGATATGCTATTAGATATTATTCTTGGCTTCTTTAAAGTGTTCTTGTAGAACTTCAATGATTTTTTTTGACTCCTTTTCATTTTTCTTGATCTGGCACTTCAATCTTCAATTTTTATTTTCAATAACTTTTAAATCTTCTAAGGCACAAATGAGTTCTCCTTCTAGATTCACTTTGGCTTCATCCTCTTCTTCTTCTTGATCATCTGTTCTTTTACTTGTAGATGCATCTTCATGTATATCCATCTTGTGCTTTCTCAATCTACCTTCAAGATGTAAAACTTTTTCAAAAGAAACATGCTTTGATACCAATTGTTAAGCACAAGATATACTGAGAGGGGGGGTGAATAATTATATCATAAATCTTATAAACCTTTCTTTAATCAAATTCCACTTTAACATACATTCAAGATATGCAATAAAACTAAAATAATAAACACCACACAAAATAGAGAGAGATACTAGATTTAACGTGGAAACCCAATGTGGGAAAAATCACAAATAACAATCTCAAGTATATGAATGAGCACCAATTCAAACTACAATATTCACAAGCACCAACCCATAGGAGCACCAACCCATTTTGTGTATACCACACAACTATCTCTCAATGTTGCTATCTCAACAAATGATAGTTCATTACAATATCTCTTTCATCTCTTTCCTATGCTCTTCTAAGATAGATATAACAGATACAAATCATACTCTCTCTCTCACACACACACACATTACAAATGGCTTCGCAAGCCTTTATTTATAGCTTTCCAAATGACCTTTGGCCTTCCCCCTTTATGACCCTTCAATCCTCATATAAAATGGCACAAAACTTGCATGACCCTTCATATCCTTTCATTTGAAAAGTCATGTGGTGACCCTTCATAATCAAAAGCATCCTTTCCTATTTTTTCCTTATCTTTGTGACTTTTTGTATTCCTCAAAGTGTCCCTTCATGAGAAATTTCACCTTTCCTCTTTTGCCTTCACTTGGTGACTCTTAGAATTCTCCAAGATGACTCTTCATGGGAAAATGCATCCCATTCTTCTTTTGTCTTTACCCTGTGACTCTTTAACTTCTCCATGGGCCCTTATTTTGTCTTATATGCAACCAAAAATATATTTTTTAATATTAAATAAATATTAACACACATTAGCTAAGATATAATTATTACAAACATCATTAAATTCAATGGGGCCTTTATCACCAATAATGCTAGACCTTTGACATCAATGACAATATTTTCAACAATTTGGAATGACTTATGGAGTGTTAATAAGTGCCTATTCCATTATATAATAAGTATTTGTCTGTCTCCTTATAGAATTGTTAAAGGATAATTAATTGAGTTACAAACAATTCAGCTTTAAAATTGGTAAAATCTTCCTTAGAAGATAAAAAAGAGAAATGAAGTTTTTATTAAATAGAAATGAATGTTCCTAAGCTTTAATCCATTGGCCTTAAAAGAACACTTATTAATCTAAATGAGAGTGATCTAAGTTGAAATATATTTCACTTGCATGATTAAAGGTTAAGAAATAAATGTAATATAAATACATAGAGTTATTCAAAAATCATAAGGGATTTAATAAATGATGTTAAAAGTTATGTTTGTATGATTTAAAATAGTGTTGGGCTAAACTTAAAAGGATAAATAATTAGGCATGCCTTGAATTTTAAATGTCAACCAAATAGGTTAAATACCATGAGGCTAACCCTACCTTGTGAAATGGATAAGTTGTTCCAAAATATAAATTAAGTAGGGTTGTTGAAATATCTTAAGAGGATATAATAATACAACCTTAATTAGATAGGACTTTACATTACACTTAAACCTTTGATCAAGTAATCAATTGATAATTTAGTCTCCCTAAGTTACCTAGTAGGATGATGTCCAACTCATCCCATGCCTATTTTTAATTGTAGAAAGGCATTAAAAATCTGTGTATTTATTTTGGAAATAGTCCTTTTAATGATCACTACTTGATGCATGTGTGATTGGTATATGTTTATTATGCAAGCTTAGTATGCTTGTTCTTCTATTGTATCTATTTTTTCTTGCGATTATTTTCTAAAATTTTGTAATTTACCCAATGAGGTACATGATGTTTTATATCTTATGTAAGTACTTGGGTAAGTATATAAGTTAATGATGGATCTTCTAAGAAGGCCACATTAAAAGTATTTATTTAGACATGTGTTAGTGTTCATACACTGACCCACTTTTATCTAAATACTAAGTGGTTAAAATGATTCTTAATGAAGTTATTAATTTATGGACTTGTTCTAGTTATTGTGTTGGTTATGACACAATTATGGATATCATTATGTCTTCATGCTAAAATTTGGTTTAAAACCTTGTACCATAATTATTAATCTTGATATTATAAAAATAAAATTGTGGTTATTACATAGTGGTATCAAAGCTAGGTTATATTGATCTATGGAAATTTGGGGAATTTTCTATCTCTTTTTCCTATTGAGTTGTTTGTTTCACCATAGGATGGTGAGAATAAGAACTGGAATAACAAAAAAAAATTGAGGGATGTTAACCCTAATAGAGGTACAAGTAGAGGTAGATATTTTAGGTCAAATACTCTTAAAAGAGAGGCACCTCCTCCCAAAAATGTTGGTAGTAATTTTGGATCCCCTAACCATGAAGAAAAAAATCCAAAGGCTAACTAGGAGGTAGTCTTTAATGGGATAATGACTTCTTTAAATGCACTTTAAAATAACTTGGACACCCAAGAATGTATATTAAACAAATTTGAGGGTGTTCCACTTGTAGAATTATCTTTTAGATAAGAAGGGCAAGGTGGTGAGCCATTGATCCAAGATAACCCTGTGAATGGAGTTGATCCTATCATCAAGGAACTAAAAAAAGTTACCTCTACCAACCTTTTTAGGTGAGGAATTAGGTGATGTAGTTGATGCATGGTTGATTCACCTATATAAGTACTTTAAAATACAAAATATTCCCTTTAATGTAAAGTCAAGAGTGGTTGCATATATGTTAGAGCTATAACTCTTTGGTGGAACCATCTATGTACATTAGAGGGTTACCAGCCAATGACTCTTACTTTTAAAGGTAGTTTAGGAAGAGGTATCTCAACTCAAAATTTAAATTAAAAAAATAACTAATTTTTAGCTATTAAATCAAGAGAATATGTTAGTAACTGAGTATGAAAACAAGTTTTTAAACCTATTACATCATGTTAACTACATATATGATGAAGAAACTAAAGTAAACAAGTTCAAGTTGGGGCTGAAGGAGATATTGATGCATGATGTTAATATGACCAATCCAAAGACTTTGAATATTGTTATTGAATCTACTAATCAGGCATAATAAAAATGGAAAGCTCATGAAAAGGTGAGACAAGATTTTAAACAAAATAGACAGTAGTCTAAAAACAAGAATTTGACCCTTTCACCCAATAATTTCAAGAAATATGATCAAAACCAAATATTTACCAAGAGTATTAGTAGTTTTAATAAATTTCAAGGGTAAAATAAAAACTTGAAAAATTATAACTCTTCTAAGACTACAAATGTTAAGAAAAATCAGACCCAAGGTAGTCAATATGTACCTACCAATGGGGCAAATACCATTCCTACATCACCCCAAAGGACTATAGTATACTGGAAATGTGGCCATAATCATTAATGTAAGGATTGTCCTAAAATAAAATTGGGTTAGTCATATAACCATAAGGTGTATGCAAATATGGATAATAGAAATAAAAATTTACAATTAATTCCTATCAAATTTAGAGATAAATTAAGTGATATTTTTATTTATATTTTATTTCATTTAAAAGAAACTAATACCTTTATTAATTCTAATATGTTAAATAGATATAAACTAAATTCTATGAAATTTATGGATGGTTGGGATGTTGATTTTAGTTCTAAAAAAGGGAGTCAATTTCTAAATGTCTTGAGCAAGTAAGCTTAGACATAGGACACTATTAAACCAAGGTTAATATTTTCCTAGATCCCTTCAATTTTATGATGTCATTTTCAGTATAGAGTGTTTGTATCAACATAGAGCTAACCTAGACTAATGTAATAAAGTGGTAAAATGTTGTGATGACATGAAAAAATTAGTTTTAATATAAGGTTTTCTAAATTCTAAAGTATGCAAGATGTTGTTAGCTTTATAGATAAAGAAATCAATATGTAAAGGTTGTAAACTATATGTTGTATAGATGTAAGAAAAAACATATATAACAAAATCTTCATTCTAATAATATCCATTTTTACAATAATTATCTAATGTTTTTTCTATAAAAACTACTTGGTTTACCTCCTAAGAGAGTGTTTGACTTTTCTATTGATGTAATGCTAGGGTTAGGCCCTGCATCTAAATCACCTTATTATATTAATGTGTCAAATTTGTTAGAGCTTAAATCTCAACTATAATAACTACTGGATAATGGAAACATTAGGCTAAGTGTGTCATCTTGGGGTACACTTGTGTTCTTTATGAAAAATAAGGATGGAACATTGTGGTTGTGTGTTAACTATCACATGTTTAACAATGTTATTATAAAAAAATGTTATCCTTTATCAAGGATATATGATCTTTTTGATAAAATTAAGGATGTAGTTATATTTTCTAAGATAGACTTGAGATTATGTTATCATCAACTGAGAATTAAGGATGAATACATCTATCATACCACTTTCATAACTTGCTATAGACATTAAGAGTTTAAGATAATGACCTTTGATTTAATGAATACACCTATTACATTTATAAATTTAATGAAAAGTTTATTTAGAGATTTTTTGGATAATTTTGTTCTAGTTTTTCTTGATGGCATACTGATCTATTCTAAAGATGTAGCTGAACATGTATAACAATTGTGTTTAGTATTGTAAAGGTTTAAGAAACATAACTTATTTGGTAAGCTATTTTAATGTGTGTTTTTTTCAAACTAAGATCCACTATTTGGGTCACATAATATATAAGGCTAGCATTGTTATTGATCTAGTTGAGATTAAGGCTATCTAAGAGTGTCCTGCTCCTAAAAATGTACATAAAGTATGCAAATTTATGGGGTTAGATGGTTATTACATAATATTTGTTAAATTTTTTTCTAAGTTAGTTAATATGATAACTTCCTTATAGTATAAGGTTAAGAAGTTTGTTTGGACTTATGACTGAGTGTGAATAATTTTTTCAAAAACTTAAAGAGTTATTACCCACAAAACCAATACTTATTATAACATATCCTAATGGTAATTTTTAAATATGGTATTAAGGATCCTAAGAAGGATTGGGTGGCATGTTAATTTAGGATGGTTCAGTCATGGCTTATGACTCACCAAAATTGAAATATCATGAGAAAAATTACACCACTCATGACCTTGAACTTTCTTTCATTTTACATGCTTTTAAGCACTAAAAGCACTTTTTTCTTGGTAAACATTTTAAAGTAAAATCTAATCATCATAACCTAGAATATTTATTTTCCCAGGATGATCTAAATGCATGCTAGTGTAGATGGATATAATTTTTTTTAAATGTTGATATGAATATTTCTTAAGTGAAAGGTAAGGAGAATCATGTTGTTTATGCACTCAACTAACACATGTATCTTGATACCTTATCTATTATGCATAACAATTTTAGAATTGAAATTTTAAATTAATATTGTCCTAATAATTTTTCAAAGACTTAAGTACAAGTTTAAATGATGAGCCTATAGAAAATAATTTTTATAACTTTTGTATTAATTTTGATAGTTTAATCAAACATAAAAATAAAATTTATGTGCATGAGTCTAGTGAATTAAGGATTATTTTATTGAAATAAGTGTATATAACACCTTATTTTGCTTATCTTGGTATCAAAAAGATGACATATGAGCTGAATTGATTGTATTATTAGCCTAGTTTGAAACATGGATTTGACTTTGTATAAAAATGCCTAGAATATCAATGTGTTAAAGCCAAACATTGTCATCTAAATGGACTATTTTCTCCTCATGATATTCCATGAGATAAGTGGGCTATTATTTCTTTGTGTTTCATAGTTGGTTTGCTAAAATCTTGAAGAAAACACGATACATTTTTTGTTGTAATAGACAAATTTACTAAAGCTAGTCATTTCATTACTATAAATTTAACTAATTATGCATCTATATTTTCTAAATGGTTTGTGAAATAAATATTATGGTTAATTTTCATTCATAAAGTTATTATTTTAGATAGAGACAAACTTTTTACTTCAAGGTTTTAGAAAACATTGACTACTACTTTTGGTACAAGATTGAATTTAATTTCATCTTATCACTCAAAAATGGATGATCAAATGGAAATACTAAATTATATTGTATAATATATGTTAATAATGTATGTTATGGATCAACAAGGTAAATGGAAGATTATTTTCACTTAGTTTAATTTTATTATAATAACACATACCTTTCTATTATTAAGATGGATCCTATAGAGGTTTTGTATGGATACAAGTGTATAATGTTATAGGTGTAATCACTGAGAGGGGGGTGAATATGTGATTCAATCAATCCAATTCTAATTTGAAAAATTCAAACTCTCATTCATTAAACATAAGCAATCATGAAGCATACAAACTAGTCATTGCAATAAACAAAGGAAACTATGCAAGATCAACACTCATGACACATAGATTATATGGGAAAACCTCATGGGAAATAAAATACACTCTAAAATATATAAAAAAGTGGAATAAATTCCTATAAAATATTCATAAACATGATAATTTTAGTGAAGCACCCACTTCACAAGGAGCACCAACCCCTACGCATGAACAAGCACCCACTTGTCCTAGATGTTGAATAGCCACACAACACCTTCTAATATAAAAACCTCAAAATTTATGATTGAATTTAAATATGATGGATAAATAGTGAATATCACTTCTCTTCAACCCTTGACACTATCTCAAACCTTCACATACAAGCAATGCATCCAAAAACACCCTTTTGGATCACTTTACACGTATTTGCTCATCTTCAATCTTCACCCTTTAATAACACTATTATAACATTAAAAATATGACCTATAAGTCATGAAAATATTCCTAAACCTAATCTCCTCTTTAATATATCCACCGAGCACACTCATACTTCACTATTCTTTGCATATCAACACTAGAAACCTTCACCTTTTTTATGCTCTTTATAGAGCCTTCATGAACATCACCATATTGGTCAGTATTTTGACATGCCTTGACCCTTAAGGTTTATATTATAATTTAAATAGTATTTATATCATCCACATAGGTTTACCATAGCTTTTATATACCACCCTTATGCATCAACACCTTTCAATTATGCATAAAAAGCCCTTTAAGGTCCATGGAGACCTATTCATCCTTTTAGCACTCCACCAAGCAAAACTAGGAACATAATACCCATTCAAAGAATATAATTCCATGACACATAACCCCTAAGACATCCTAAAATTATTAAATTCGTCTCTACATGCCTCTACAAATGCAAAACATATCAAACATTTATCTTGTACATGAAACCACCTTGAACAAACCAAAAATCAACTTGTAAGCAATTGTTCATACTAAACATGGATTGTTAAAACATCAAAAATACATATATATGATCCTCAAGGATTATAAATCACTATAAAATATATAATTCATATTTAAAATTCCAAACACCATCAATAAAAACTCAAACATCCTTCTCGGATCACTTGTAGAAGAAATTCAAACCCTCAGTCAACTTTGGACCATAATAAATGTAGGTGTAGGAATATTCAAACCTCCAAATCATTTTTATTGGATTTATATTGAAATTATATACCAATTTTATTTTTATACCACCATAAAATTCATCCTAAATAAAAATTTATATGCAAAACAATGAGGACTGGTTTTCCTTTGTAAATTCAAATATTTGAATTCCAACGATTACTTTTTAATGCAAATTTAACTGTGAAAACTAGTGAAATTTTCCTGGAAGACCAAATTTTCACTACAACTAATTTTTATATACATAATTTCATAACTTTAAATTTGAAACACATGATCTAGGCACAAATCTTAATAAAACCCATGTGACCATTTTCTTTTATAACCTCTACATGTGTGAATGTTGATGTCATCAATCTGATTACTTAGGAAGATCTGCTAAATTGATTAGGAGAACCTATAATTTAACAAGACTAATACAATTAATTCATTTAACTTCCAAAATTACCCCAAACACTCTTGACCCATAATATGACCTATCGAACATGGTCAACATGTCACCAAAATCCATTACCTTTACCAACCAAGAAAACATAGAAATTTCCATGCATGATCACTAAGGCACACTTTATCATTGAGAACCATTCATACTTGAAAAATCATGTAAAAAATTAGCAACTTGAGAGACATAATTAAAAAAACATCAATAATCTCCCCCTTTTTTATGATTTAAACATCTGTAAATGTTTTCAAAGTCAACAAAAAAATGTGCACATACTCTTTTTCCCTTTACAAACACCTTCTCCCCCTTTAACATAATGATAAAGTGGGATTACCTATTTATTCTAAGAACCTATAATTTTTTAAAAATCCAACATCATGAATGTATATCTTCTGAGAGATTATATAAAACCATCTATCATTATGCATACCAATCCTTACCATGACTACCTCAAGCCTTCTCATTGACAATACTCTACTTTGACCATGTATTGTTACATGAGCAAGAAATTAAAAATATGAATCAAATGAGATTTATTACACCTTGATAAAATTAAGAGGGAATCCCCCTAAGTTAACTAAGACTGGTCACCCCTTGAGCACCTTTAGACCATCTTCAACCATGATAAAATTTCATAGTTACCTTCAAATTTGCTCTCACAAGTCAACTTCATGATCACCAAAAAATGTTTAATCCACTCTCAAAACATAAAAAAATTTTAAAATATATTTAAAAACTCATATAATAACAACCATACCTTGGTCTTTTAAATAAAATGACCAAAAAGTTCATTTGAGTCACCTAGCCTTATCTAGAGGCCTAGTAGCCCCACCTAAACCTTGCAGATCCCAAAATTTTCTATGTATGAACCTTAATAGATATAAATTTCATATATGGATTAAAATCATATGCCTCCTCATTCATGCCAGGAATCATCACCCAACTCTTCCTTTATATCATATCTTTTTCACAAACTGACTTGCCAATTAACCCTCCATTTGCATAAATCCTCAACCATAGGACACACTATACACTTCTAGATGACTATGAAAAACTTTTTTAGTACCCTTTTTTCAATCTCAATGTATTAATCATCATTAGACCTCAAATCCTTTTGTAAGGTCACTAACCCATATAGTGCAAAAATTAGGGCAACAAAGAACGATGTGGTTAACATACCAACTTATGTTCAACACTAGCTCTTAAAAATTCTCTCACACCTGGAGGTCAACAATATACACTTTTGGACCAATTTTTTAGGTTTTAATCCTTTAGTAACCCTTAGATCCATGAAATGGTTTTTGATCTGCTAGCCCTTAATCAAGGACTATCGTACCTGAGAGCCTACAAAAATCTTCAACTTGCCTTAAAAATATATTCATACCCTAAAACCATATATATAACACATTTAATAAGTAAAAACAATTTATATGCCATAAAGTTATCTTAACAACTCACTAATCTCCATTTGACACTTGGAACTAGTCATTATGTGCATACAGACCCTATGTATACCCCTATCACTATGCTAAAACACCTTAGAATTGTCATGGAAGACTTATAACATCTACTCAACTAATTTTACACATGGATACATAAAATACAACTACCCTCTAACCTTGGTTGGCTTTATAGAACCCAAAAGCACCATTTTTTCAAGATGAGCTCCCATTAAGTAGTGACCACTAAGCAAAATGGTTAAACTGAACAAATGATCATTAAACCTACATATGAACAATATAATGCATGAAACCTCATCTAATACACTTGGGCAATACCTATCCACACTTCATACCAACCTTACCTTCATACTTCATGATTTGACCTATCAAACCAAACATTAGAATTTGACTAAAAACATGCCTTTAGGACCAATGTCCCTAAACAGAACTCTTGAAGCTTTTCATCACAAAACTATGGATAAATCTCATGAACTTGTTGATCCCCCTTAACTAAAGACCTTATAATGATTTATAGACAAGTATATGACTCCCAATATTTGTATTACATATTCAAATGTTGCTTTTGTTAATGGTTTAGTCATAATATCTGCAAGTTATTCTTTTGTAGGTAGATACTCCAACTTAACACTTTGATTACTCACTTGTTCTCTCAATAAATGATATATAATAGTAATGTTCTTAGTTTTTGAGTGCATAGCAGGACTCTTAGAGATAATAATTTCACTAGTATTATCACAATAGATAGGATAAGGTCCATTTTATCTTACCTTATAGTCTTTCAAGATTTTCTCCATCCACATTACCTAAGTATAATAGGAAGCAATAGTTATATACTTAGATTCTATAATTTATAGAGATACAGAGGCTTGCTTTTTGATTATCCAAGACACCAATTAATCACCCATAAAGAAAACACTACCACTGGGACTTGTCATATCATCCACACATCCTACCCAAACTACATCAGTGTATGTTCTTAGAGTGAATTCTTTGCTCTTTGGGTACCATAAACCATATTTTATGGTGCTCTTGAGATATCTTAAGACTATTTTGACTCATTTTGATTGAGATTCTATAGTATCAACTTGAAACCTACCTACAAGGCCTACTATTTGCATGATATCAAGCCTAGAAGTAGTGGAGTACAAAAGACTTCTAATAATGGAACTATACAAGGTTTGATCAACCTTTGGTAAGTCATATTGTTTACTCAACTTACATCCTATGATCATTGAAGTACTTATTGTCTTACAATCCAACATTTCAAACTTCCTCAATATATCCTTTATGTATTTTTCTTGTGAAATGAATATCCCTGCATCAAGTTGGTTAATTTTCAATCCTAAGAAGAAAAAAAGTTCTCCCAATATTGACATTTCAAATTCAATTTTCATAACATCTGAAAACTCTCTACTCATGTTGTCACTGTTAGATTTAAAGATTATGTCATCAACATATACTACCACTAGTAATTGATGGTCACCATCTATCTTAATGTATAAATTACTATCAAAAACCCCTCTTTTGAAGCCTTAAATTAATAGATACTTATCTAATCTATCATACCAAACTCTAGGAGATTATTTAAGACCATATAAAGCCTTCTTTAGTTTACAAACATGATCCTAATTACTTGTCATTGAAAAACCTTTAGGTAGTTTAATATAAACTTATTCATCGAATTTTCCATTCAAAAAGGTAGATTTCAAATCCATTTAGTAAACTTTGAAACCTTTGAAGCTTGGATATGATAAGAAGAGTCTAACTGCTTCCATTCTTTCCACATGAGTAAATGTCTCATCAAAATCTATCCCTTTAACTTGAGCATATCATTTACACACTAGTCTAGCCTTATTTCTTATGACCTCTCTTTTCTCATTCATATTTTTTTTAAATGCTCGTTTAGATCCTATCACATTTTTGTCTTTTGGTCTAAGAACCAAATCCCATGTTTCATTCTTTACTATTTGATCAAGTTCCTCATCCATTACATATGTCCAATTTTCATCTTTTTTATATTCTAATAATGTTTTAAGTTCAACCTTAGATAACAGAGTTGTGTCTTATGATTTTGATTAATTAACATTTTCCTTCTAGTCTATAAACTAGCATTCACATCTCCAATTACTTAGGAAATTGGATGATTCTTATATATTCTCCTAGATGGGGCTCTAGTATCTTGTCTTACCTCTTCCTCTTCATCATCTAATTTATTAGGTAGGCCTTCATTGTTTGAATTAGGATTTTTCTATGGCCAATATAACACCATTTTTGAAAAAGTGGGACCCTTGAGAAACCCTAAAGTTTGAACATGAAATTTAGCATGTGAAGGTCATTTTTAGAATTTAAAGATCATCCACTTTATTAAAAGAAGGATTGCTTGGATTTTTTATACTTTAATTTGGACTAACATTGCTAATAAATTTTCTTTATGTCTTTTATTTTTAGGTTCCATGGAATTTGTCCCTAAGAATTTCATGTTTCAAAACCCTAGTCAAAGCCCTCAGTTTAAATTTGAATGTTCGTGGGAAGCAAATTATTAGAACCCCCTTTTAAAATCCATTTTTGGACCTAAGTATAAAATTCATATTTTTATCTTAGTATCGTTTTTCAACACAAATAAAACTCAACTAAAAATGCTTGGTCTCCTTTATTATTTTCCACCTTTAAAAGTTTCTTCGTATACCTAACTAGTTGTTCATTTTTTAAGGTCCTAATATTTCCTAGTTTAACCTAAGGTTTTAATACTAAGGCCCTGATGTATCTATTAATAACATCAAGACCTTAGTCTTAACACCTTATCCTAAGTATTTATCATTGGGTTCCTAATATTAACCTCCTTGCATCTCATAAGATCCAACGACCTTCACTTTATCACAACCTTCGATCCAATGAAGTGAGAAAAGCCTAAACTTTGACTTAAACAATGTGCATCTTGGATGATCTAATGGTTCATGATTCCTTCAACCCTTTAATCATATAGCATGAGTAGAACCAATAGGATCTTGCACATAAATCCCTCGACCAATAATATTTAAGCCCTTACATCACTGTCAATACTCCTTACTTCATCATAAAGAATCGATCGAATAGAGTGAGGCATCATTGAAAAGCTAAGGGAATATAGAAGGAATAAATTATTAGCACATGACACCCTTACATTCAAGGATTTTAAGTAAATGGACCCACATAGTAGCAACAACCGATCATGAGCAAGCTCTCAGATCACAATCGATGGTTGATGCTTCATCACAAATTTTGATTTAATGAAGTGAATTAAGTCCAAGATCCTAGGAAGCCCCACAGATGTGCCAAATGGAATTCTCACATTAGGTCATATTAATTTTATGAGTTTAAAATTGATGTTTGCATGACCATCATTTGACATCTATAAATATGTATTTAATGTCTATGTGATCATCAACTTTAAGCCCATCAAATAAAAATATTCACTAATTAAAATTGGCATTCATGAGATCATCATTTGATGTTTGTGAGGACATATTTGACATATGCATGATTGCCAACTTTAAGATAATGAATTATTATTCTCAAGAACAAAATATACTTCAAGATCTTGCTAGAAAGCTTGAAAATGGCTCCACAATCTAAGGGAAGTGCTCAAAAATGATCAAACACTAGAAATCCTCAATTTAAAAAATGTGGAAATGGTCTTATAATCTAAATATATGCAAAATAAACTTAGTCTAAATCTATATTTTAAGGTCACCATGGTATTTTGTTTAAATATCATGAAACTTAAATTATAGACTTATACTAAATCTTATTTTAACATGGATATCTTTGTTATGTATAATTTGGATCAAATTCTTCTAGCTAGAGGTTCTAATGTATTTTGTCAATACAATAAAATCCTATTTGTTATTAGACCATTAGGTCATGTTGATCCATTTGAGTATATTTTATAATCCTTGGAATAAATATTTTAGACCAATATGTACATTTTGTTTATTAAACACAACATAAAAATTGGCCTAGAATATTTAGGCCATGACCCCCTTGCATATAAATCAAAAAACTTAAGAAAAACAAACCTTAGCCTAAGGGACTTAAGTCTAAGTCATGGTATTAATAATATGCTAACTTAATTTTTGGGTATCTCTGTAGATCAATGGTCTACACTTCATCACTAGATTTTTATCTAACAATGTGAAGGCTCTCATTAAATTTTCAACAAGTCCCCAAGAACCCACAAGTTTGATGTGTGGTGAAGGATCATTTGAGGTAGAGCTGATAGGATGATCTGACAATTCATGCTTCATCATTTAGAGATGATCTAATGGTGTGAGGGTGCTCATGACTTTTTAAAGGCCCATGATCTCACAACATGGCTAATGTTCATTCAATAAAGCACTGACATAGGATTTAGAGCATGGAGAGGCACGTAAAGATATTAAGTGTCATAACTATAGGGTTTTCCATAGTAGGAGCCAATCATAGGTGAGGACCCAAATTACAATAAATGACTCGTGCTAATCTAAGATTTTGATCTGATGGTATAAAATAAAAAAAGAATTTTTAAATGCCAATGGCTAGTTCTCAAAAGGCATTTATGAAAAATGCCATGAAAGGCCCACACCAATGCCACATAGGCACCACATAAGTAGAAAAAGACAAAATACAAGATCTTGTGGGCTTGAAAATGCAAAGGTATAGAGGCAAAGGTCCAAATCAAATCTAAGGCACATATAAACCAAAGCCTAGATATATTTTGCCATTAAATATCTAAAACCCTAAACCCTATATAAAAATGACCCAAATGAACTCAATTAGTTATAATTCAATCTAAAGAGAGATTGAATGTGTTTTTGAGTGTAAAATAGCTTTCATAGAGACATTTTTCTACTAGTGTAAATAATTTGTAGGAATAGAGATAAAGGTATCTCATAAATAGTAATTGAAAGAAGAAACCAAATTCTACTTATCAACAAATACTGAAGGTTAGACCTTCAAAGATACTAAATTAGACCTTGCATCACTAAATGTCCTAGGTGTTAGGAATTGGTCTAAGCTCTTCTTCATGGTAGAGGAGTTACCAATGATTTCCAAAGAAGAACAAAGAATTTCCATCATAAGTAGGAGGCACTATAACCTAGTTGTAGTCCAGATGGTTGGCCTTCACCATGCCATGACAAATCTTGAGACATTACACTATATAGACATCCTTGCACCCATCTTTGTTGATTATATAATAGATAATGAATGGATCATTAGGGAGGGAAACTCTAATAAAGTAGCATATATTTCTCCTATAGCATTTGAGAAATATTATAACCTCCCTCTTCTCGATGTGGATTTATCCAATGTCAAATAATGGACCATCAACCATGACTTAGACTCTATCCTTAGACCTTAGCTACATCAAGGACCCCATGTATTCATGGACTTTGAGGGAAAAATCCCAATAGTCAAATTTAGAGAGGGAATTAGAGTTATAATGACCCTATTGAATCAAGCCTTTGGATCCCCCTCAACCACTTATGTGAATAAAATTTGGGTTCCCTTTATACATTTCATGGTAGAAGAAAAGCTTAACCCTCTAATTGGATATCTAGTCAATATCTTCCTCACCAAGTAATTCATTTCCATAAAAAATAAGACCTCCAAGTATTTTATATGATGTCATACCTGCTAGATGCCTTGCTTACCTCAATCAATTTACTAGGTATTAGGAATTGGTCCCTAAATGGCAAAAACACTATTTCACACCACTACTCCCAATTACACATCTTCAAGTATAGGAATCCCATGTATTTTATTTGTGACTACATTTATCTAACCATAGTAGAGGCCATCATAAGTGTTCATATGCCTAGGTTCTACCCCCTCATCAAGAAGTATGTTGAAATGATGGGGGATATATGGTATTACCTTGATTGTATAGTCATCAAGATTAAGGTCATCCTATCCTAGCCTTACCAGTTACTAGTATATGTTCCCAACAAGCTAGCTAAGAAAGAAATTGCTTACCAATTCTTGTATGTAATTGATTTCACTTGTAAAGAAAAGAAGAAAGGACTTCTCCACCCCTTCCCTCTAATGATTGGAAGGACCATACTTCAATACTTGAAATAGGTTGAGACCATGTCCATACACTGAGATTCATTTTATTTTCAACTTGATGAACTTAATATGTGGGATCCTAAGGGTATAGTGGCTAGCTACTTAAAATACAAGAAGTTCCAATATCTTGAATATGTACATTAACTTGGTGTTCATGACACCATATACATTAAGGTTAAGAATTATGAAGAGGTGTTGGTCAATATTTAAGGACACAACATCAAGCTTGAACACGGGTTAACCAAGGATGACAAGCCCATAGGAGAAGCATGTAAAATGCATACTTTATAGCATCACTTTCTACTTAGACCATCTCAAAAGGCCCAAGAACAACCCCAAGTAGAAAAACCATAGCCATAACCCAAATAATAGGTTTTGAAAGGCCAAGATGAACAAGGCAAGGGCAAGGAGAAAGTGGGAAAAGTGAAATTGGAAGAGAGGTCTAGGGAAGGGCCCTCATCTTCAACACTCCTAAAAAGAGCACCTTTCCTAATTTAATATACTGATATGATAGCTTTGGATCCAGAAGAAACACTTGAGGGTGCCCTCAAGGAACTTGTAGAAGCCTATGACTTAGATAAGGAGGTGGAACCTGAGGAAGATAAAAGAAAAGATCTTGTCCCTATGGCATCCCAAGAAAAGAGTAAGGTAGAGCTAACATTGATCCTTATTGGACTAAGGAAGAGACCAAGATTGAATTTCACTCACCCCACTAGTGAAATCAATCTCTTCAGTGATAAATTCCTAATTCATGGACCAGTCATTCCTGACTAGTTTATTTATGGAAAGTTACCAGAGATTCCTTTTATTTCTCATTCATGGGTCATGACAATAATTTTTTATGTTGAGATATAAGATGACATAAAGCCATTGATAAAGGATATGGTGAAGGATCAAGAAGAATGGAAAATTGTGGTCACTCAAGGGCTAGAAAGCAAAAAGATGGATGTCTTGAGAGAATCTAGAAGCTCAAGTATGGAGGTATTAGAACCTACCAAGTTCAAGAAACCAATCACTACCATCTAATTCAACCTTGAAACAACTAGATTAGAAATGGTTACAACAAAGACAACTATGGTTGGAATAGAGGAATTCACCTTTCAAAAGGTGGATCCCTTTATGGGATTAACCCCTATGGGAGGCGAACAGTTTGGTGAGGTAACCATTCATGAAGAGGATGTGGAAAGCTTGATTGAGGCCCATTCAACATAGGCCAAAGCTAGATTCTAATGGATAAAGTAGAGGATCTAAAATTTGGAAAGTGAAAAGGAATACTTATAGACATAGGCAATTCTATTATTGCCTGAGGTAGTGACCAAAATGCTTGATGAGTCATTTTATGACATGTTTAAGCCACTTAAAACAATGAAGCTAAGGTAGAGTGCATTAGAGTGCTAGAGTGCATTAGCTAAAAGTTTGGTCACCTAATGGAAAGCCTTAGAAGAAAACATATCCTAACGTCTCAACATATAAGCAAGGAAATAGATCCCAAAATTCAAAACTATCATTTTCAGACACTTGAGCATAATTTTAGGAATTGTAGTTGATAATGTTCAAAGTTTGAGTGCATGGTACAATGATGGGGAAAATATCCTCGAAGATGATAGGGAGCTAATTTTAAGGATTAAACAACTTCTAGGGACTATGCTCATAGATCCTACATAACCCACTATCCTTGGAATCATAAGTGATGAATAATTTAAACATGGGGATATTTTAGTAACTCAAGAAATCAAAGGAAAAAGCCAAGGCAAATTTGGGGCTAATAATAGTAAGATCCTAGACATGATATTTGGTGCTAGAGAAAGGATAAATCAAGATAGGACAATTAAATAAGCTGTGGCCAAAAATGACAGGGAATTTAATGACTTGGTGTATCAAAGGAGTGTATCTTGAATCCTACTATGGATATAGATCTATTTGATGAACAACATGCTAAAGCAATGAACATCTTCTAATAGCAACAAGCAAGAGGGGCACTGACAAATTAAACAATATTATATTTTGTATAATTTTGATGACATTTTGAAATATAATATTTCATTATAAAGGAATATTCTATTTTTTAGAATATTTACCTCTAGGTTAGTATGATTGTGAAAAGTGCGTGTATTCTAGAACGTGTAAGGATAATTGTCCTTATCCTTTTACACCTATATTTTGTAATTGATCGATATACTACCTAATATTTCTATAAAGGTATGTATTACCATTTGTAAGGGGACATATTTTTTAGAAACTTTTGTATACTTGAATAAATTATTATAATCAAGGAATTATACAAGGGTTGTCTAGATTTTGAAATGTCAATTTTTAATATATCTTTTCTCTCAATTGTTAGTGGAGGTCTTTAATTTGAATGGTGTATTTGAATTCTAATTTGCATTTTATAATCATATGGTTTCTAATTTTTTCATATACTAGGTTATTTGGAAGATCTTAGGTTTTACTTCATTACATTTTTTCTTTGTATTCAAATGTGCAAATTTTATTTGATTATGGTAGTAAATCCTTAAAGTAGACCTAGGTCTTACTTGTGACTTTTTACATTCTCCTTTGAATTTTTATAGTGGAATTTGAGCTTAGGCTATGTTGAATTATATATTGGCTGGATGCATACTCAATTGCAATTGATGCTCTATCATAATATTTGAGACTAAAATTAGCAATCACTCATGTCTTTTCTTCTCTACCCTTCTCTTTGCTCCTTTTTTACACTAGATCACTCTAATTTTAGTTTCACTATAAATATCCATTTAGGTATTTTTTAGCTTAAATATGGAGCATAATTCACTAATTATTAACATATACTCTCTTTAATTCACAAATAATGGACTAAGGTGGCTCCCAACCACCAAATCATATAAATATTGTGGAACAATTTATCTTACTCTATTGTTATTTCACCACAGGAAACTAGATTTACAAAACCTATAAATCATGCTTTGAATTTTCTAAATTCTAAAATTATAAGAGTTATTTAAACACTAAGATCACTTGTGGTTCATTTATAAATATCAATATATTCTCTATTGTTTCATTTATCTACAAGTTAGGTTTCTTGATTTCAACCACCTCTTCAACTCTTACATTAGAACATTCAACAACCTTATGGAATCTCTTATTCAAACATCTCTAAGTAGAACTTATGGGGGAATAACCCAATAATATTCCTTCATTATACCTTGATTCAAATTTTCCAATATTTTCTTCATCCCTCTTGATAAAACACTTGTTCCCAAACACTCTAAAAAGTTTGACATTAGCTTCTCTATTTTTCCATAGCTTGTAAAGATTCTTATCACTATTTAATTTAAATTGGAATATATTAAAGATGTATAATAAGGTATTAATAGCCTCTTCCCAAAAACCATTTGATAATTTTCAATCTTGAAGCATGGTTCTACTAATCTCTTGGATAGTTCTATTTTCCCTTTCAACTACCCCATTCTATTGAGGTGTCCTAGTAGAAAAATACTATATTCTAATCCTTTGATCTTCACAAAAAGAATCAAAATCATAAGACAAAAATTATCCTCCTTTATCTGATCTCACACACTTGATTTTTTATCCTTTTTCATTTTTAATAAGACCTTTTAATACTTTGAACTTTGAAAAAGTTTCTGATTTCTCTTTAAGGAAATATATCCAAGTCATTATAGTAAAGTCATCAATTAATAACATGAAGTAGATGTTACCTTGAACACCTTGATTTATTGTAGGTCCACATAGGTTAGTGTGTATCAATTATAATGGTACTATGGTGTAAATATCCTTATATTTGTATCTTCTCTTCATTTTCTTCTCAGAAGGCATGCTTTGCAAAGAGTATGAGGAATCTTAGTGATTTTAGGCATATTCCTCACTAATACTTTTAAAATGATCCTCACTAAATTTTTAAAATTTAGATGTCCAAGCCTTATATTCCAAATCTAGCTTTTCTCTAATTGATTCATGAAACACTCCTCTATTTTAGTTTTATGAAACATATACAAGTTGTTATCTACCTTGTGTATATTTATAAAAAAATTGCTAGACTTGGCTTTTATTACTTCACATCCTTGATCATGAAAGTTTAGAAAATTCCCTTGATTACAAATTTAGCTAACACTTATAATATTATGTTTCAAACCTTCTACATATAAAACATTTTTAGTTCTATTATGACCATTATCCAAACTTACAGATCCTTTGCCAACTATGTTATCAGAATTGTTGTCACCAAATCTCACTGAACATGAATTGTGTTTTTTGAGAGAGATAAAATTGATCTTATCTTCTATCATAGGACTTGATCACCCACTATCTATGTACCATTTCTTGTTTTCATCCTCTTGAGTATGCAAGGTAGTTTGAAAAAACATTGACTATTCCTTTCATTCACTACTTAATTCTCTTCTTCTTTTCTCCAATCTTGGATTTGTCTTCTTTGAACCATTTGATGGTGTCAATTATTTGTATGTATTTTTTCCAATAATATCTCTTTAAATACTTAACTATATGTCTCAGTTGGTTGTAGTTGTAGAATAGAATCCCATTTTTTGTTTTTGAAGAAAAAGCATAGTCCCTATATTTTTGACCATATTCATTGCAAGTGTAGTAGCACCCATTTAAAACATAACTATAATTATTTATGATAGACATTCCTTTTACTTATCCATAAAAAACACAAGATTTTTCATCTTTAAGCTCTTTGTTAGAACTATGATTCTGTTTATCCTTAGATAGAATCACATCTATATATGTCATAACTTTACCTCATAAATTATCCAATCTTTGATTTAATCCTTTATCCATCATTTCCTAAAAATTCTTAACCATTGATGCTAATTTATCTATTTATGTCTTCACACTATAAATGCTTGAATTAATCTCATAATATATTGAGGAATTCAGATCTAACTTCTTGCATCCTTTCTTGTTCTTCAATATTTCATTCTCTTCCTCTAGATATATGATCTCTGATAAGGCACATACTAGTTCTCCATGAAGATATGTCTCAACCTCTTTATCATCCATTAAACTTATGTTCACCTTCAAGTGGTTAAATTTGTAAAGAATATATGGCTCTGATATCAATTGTTATACATAAAATCATTGAGAGTGGGGTAGGGTGTATTAGTGATGTAATAAATCCAATTCCAATCCTAAAACTTCAAAATCTCATTCATTCAACATAAGAAACCATGAAGCATACAAACTAGTCATTACAATGAACAAAGGAAACTATGCAAGATCAACACTCATGACACATAGATTATGTGGGAGACCCTCATGAGTAATGAAAACTACTCTTAAGTCTGAAAATAATTGGACTACAATCCTATAAAATATTTACAAACATGAGACTTTTATTTAATCACCTACTTCATAAGGAGCACCAACCCCTAAGCATGAATAAGCACCCACTTGGCCTAGATGTTGAGTGCCCACACAACACCTTATGATATCAACACCTCCAAATTTTTGATTTCCTTTAAATCTAATGGATAAATAGTGAATATCACTTCTCTTCAACCCTTGACACTCTCTCAAACCTTCATATACAAGCAATAAATTCCAAAAACACCCTTTTCAATCACTTTACACTTCTTCACTCATATTCAATCATCAAACCTATAAGAACACTATTATAACATCATAAATATGACCTATAGGTCATACACATATTCCTCAACCTAATACTCTCTTGAATATCCACCAATCACACTCATAATTCACTATTCTTTGCATATCAACAATAGAAACCTTCACATTTTTTATGTGCTTTATAGAGCCTTCATGAACATCACCTTCTTGGTTAACCATTTGACATGCCTTAACCCTTAAGGATTCTATTATAATTGAAATAATATCCATAGCTTTTATATAACACCTTTAAGCATCAACACCTTTTAATTAGGCCTAAGAAGCCCTTTTAGGTCCATGGAAACCTATTCATCCTTTTAGTACTCCACTAAGCAAAACAAGTAACAAAAGACCCCTTCAAAGCATATAGGTCCATGCCATATGACCCCTAAGACATAGCCAAATTATTATATTCATCCCTACACACCTATGAAAATTCAAAACCTATCAAACATTTGTCTTATACATGAAACCACCATGAATGAACCAAAAGTCAACTTGTAAGCAATTGTTCATATTAAAGATGGATTGATCAAACCTTCAAAATCCATACATATGATCCTTAGAGAGTATAAAACACTCTCCAATATATAATCCATCTTGAAACATCTAAACACCATCAATAAAAACTTAAACATCCTTCTTGGGTCACTTTCAAAATAAATTCAAACCCTTAGTCAACTTTGGACCATAATAAATGTAGGTGTATGACCATTCAAATCTCTAAATCATTTTTCTTGAATTGATCTAAAAATTATCTACCACTTTTATTTTTATACCACAATAAAATTAATCCTACATCAAAATTTATAAGTAGAACAATGAGGACTAGTTTTCCTTTGTAAATTCAAATATTTGAATTCTAACGGTCATTTTTTAATGCAAATTTGACTTATGGAAACTAGTGAAATATGCTTGGAAGACTAGCTTTTCATTGAAATAACTTTTTATAGACCTAATTTAAAGACCTAAAATTTGAAACACATGATCTAGGCATAAATCTCAATAAACCCATGTGACCATTTTATTTTGACTGCTCCATACATGTGAATGTTGATGTCATCAATCTACTTACTCAAGAAGATCTACCAAGTTGATTAGGAAAACCTAGACTTTCACAAGACTGATCCAATGAATAAATTTCTCTTACACAAGTACCCCAATAAATATTTAACCCTAATATGACCTCTAAAACATGGTCAAAACATCACCAACATCCATCACCTTGCCTAACCAAGCAAACATAACAAGCTCTATGCATGATAGTACTAGGTTTCATTTAGAAATGCATGTAGTATTTTTATTATACTGTAGATTGCAATAAATTTTTTGTGATGGATGGTTGTGTTAATAAAACCCTATAGGGTATATTTTGGGTTTTTTTTTTTGTTTTTTTTTAAAATAAAAATAAAAAAGAATCTATTACGGCCTCAATTGTAGCATATAACATGGATTTCTATGGGTTTTATTTTTGAACTCGTATAGGGTTTATATGTAGTTCATTTGTTATTTTATAGAATTTAATTTGTTATATTTAGAAGGACATTATGCCATGACCATGAATATTTGGAAATGATTTCAATAAATTTGGAAACCCTAATCTATGTATTCAATTTTTTATTTATAGATTATCTTTTCTTAGTAGAAACAAACCTGTGCATTATTTGTCTATGACCATATAAGAAAACATTAAAATATTTAAGATTTAAATGTGGGTCAAGTACCATTAGGGTTTTCATAAAATTATGTTTTATTATTATTTTATTTAATGCAACTAGATGTTATACACGCAAGCTATGAACTTCTATCATAATGAGTGTTATTGACTTATTTGGGGTAAACCTTGTTTGGCATATTGATTGCACTTTTAGTCATGATTATTTTGACTTTGATTGGAAATATTAGTCTTATGATTTTAAAGATATTATTTTTATATGGATTTATTTTTTTAATTTTTATAATGTCATGTTGTTGTTAATATCATTATAGTATTCATAATGGAAAGAATCATTATTCATGATTGTTAAAGTCTATTTTGGTTATATTGACCTAGAGATTTAGGTTATTTGATGTGGTCACTTGAATTAAGATTTGGCATATTTTTAGACTAATGTAATTTTTATTGTCTTCCTAATAAAGGTTTTTTTATGTTGTTTTAATCATGTTGTTTAATATGAGACTCAAAATATATTTCTATTTTTTATTTAGATGGTAATATTTAAATAATATTATTTGTATTTGGGGTTACTAGTAGTAATACAATTAAATTTATTTTGGGTGATGGACCCTAATGAAGAATTGGGGATTATAGGTGCAATGACATAGATTTCACTCTCAATATTCAATCTTAAAATCTCTAACATGAGTTGTAGCAATTGGAATAACTATAAAGTTGTTAGTTTTGTTAACCAAGAATGTAAACAGTGTTATTTGAATTTTTTCATCAAGTGTTTTATGTTAATGGAAGCTCAATATTCATTTTTTATCTTCCTAACTTATCTCAACTATCCTAAATCATATCCAATTGATGGATGGGGTGGTCTAGGGCCACTTATGGTTGGGATCATTAGGACTGGCAAAGAAAATTTTTACTTAATTAGATTTACATGTGAAAGATTGCTTGGTTGTGCTTTTGGTTTTGAAATGTTTTTAGTATTGATTGTAAAGTGAAGAAGATCAATTATAAAATGAGTTAAGTATTGTATAATTAACTTTATTAGTTATATTTATGTTTTCAATTATTTTATGCAATGTTAATGTTATGTTTAAGTCACATAAATAAATTAGTTATATCCAAGTTGATTTATAATTATGAATTAGAGGTTGATATTTTATATAATAAATTATTCATTATGGAACATCATTATGGTGTTTAGAGAATGTGAACATACAACTACATGAGTTAAATGTGTAGACTGATTGGTTTCATATTGTATGGACTGAATGTTTTGTTGTAGGGAGATTCATAATTGAAGCTCAAATTGTTAGTCATAATTGACAATGTGGATGCATATTTTTGCATATATTGAACAAGTTCATTTAGTTATATTATTATATGATTAAGTTTTTATGAATATTTTAAGGTTCATAACACTTATAAAAACTATTAGTTGTCTCATCTTAAAAATAAGGCATGGAGTTATTTGTTATTATTATGATTACTTAGTCTCTTTTAAATGATATATGATTCATTTATGTGACAATATGTGAAGGTTGTGTTAATTCAGATGAACAAATAAGTTTTGAAATTATGATATGTATGTATAAATTATCATTAAATATTACTTGTTCAATTTGAGTTAATTCTTATTAATTTATATTTGTAATATATTTTCCTTTAGACTATAAAAAACTTTGAATATATCTTAACCTACAAGATTTTAAATTGTGAAGATAGACTCTTTATTAAAGATTCTTTAAGAAATTCAATAATATATTATGACTTAATATCATTTTAAGAATCACTATAAACACAATCATTCTAAATTATTATGTTGTTTTGATTTAGTTATGGAATCAAACTTAGTTGTCATGTTAAGCTAAGTGTATGAGTTATAAGAAATCTCTTTCTAAATTGATCATATCCTTATAAAAATAGATTAAATAAAATCACTATTTAAGTGATGGAATTGTTATGACAACATTAGATAATTAATTGGAAATATTGGGTTGATAAATTTTAAACTAAGATACAATCAATCTTTTAAAAAACTCATGAATGTTATAAGATAAGAAGGATAACCTAAAAGCTAACTTTTAAAACAAATGATTGATTTAAAAACCTAAATACCAATGGTCATTTTAATTGAAGGGTGATGTAATTGAGGAACATTTATCCTTCATTTGGAATGATTTATGGAGTGTTAATAAGTTTCTTATTATATTATATAGTAATGTCTTCCTTAGGGAATTTTTAAAGGATAATTAATTGAGTTATAAACAATTAATATTTGAAATTGGTAAAATTATCCTTGGAGGATAAGAAAGAGAAATGAAGTTTTTATTAAAGGTAAATGATTGTCCTTAAGACTTATGGAATTGGCCTTAAAATAACAATCAATATAAATGATAGTGATCTTAGTTGAAAGATCTTTCGCTCACATAATTAAAGGTTAAGAACTAAAATTAATATAAACACATAGAGTTCTTTGAAACTCATAAGGGATTTAATAAATGATATTTAAAGTTATGCTTGCATAATCTAAAATAATTTTGGGATAAACTTAAAAGGATAAAAAATAAGGCATGCCTTGACTTGTAAATGTCAAGTAAATAGGTTAAGACCATGAGGATAATCCTACCTTGTGAAATTGATATGTTGTTCCAAAATTTAACTTAAGTAGGGTTGTTAAAACATCTTAATAGGATATAAGAACATGGCCTTAATCAGATATGCTTTTATATTACACTTATATCATTGATCAAACAATCAATCGATAATTTAGTCTTCCTAAGCTACCTATTAGGATGATGTCCAACTCATCCATGCCTATTTGTAATTATAGTAAGGCATTCCAAAGATTTGTAATGATTATGGAATAGTGCTTCCAATGATCACTACATGCTTCTTGTGTGCTTGGTATATCTTACTTGTGAAATCTTAGTATGATGATTATTCTATTGTATTTATTTTCCTTCCTATAAATTTCTGCTAATTTTTTTATTTACCCAATGAGGTACGTGTTATTTTATAGCCTATGAAGGAACTTGGGTAGGTGTATAAGTTAGTGATGGCTATTTTAGGAAGGCCACATTGAAAGCACATGGATAGGGATGCATGAGTGTTCCTACATTGACCCACTTATATTCAAATACTAAGTGGTTAAAATACTTCCTAATGAATTCACTGTTAATTTATAGACTTGGTCTAGTTCCTATGTTGGCTATGACATATTTATGGATCTCTTTACATCTCTATGTTAAACTCTAGTTGAAAACCTTGTACCATAATTGTTAATCTTAGTATTATAAAAAATTAATGCTTATTACAAAATTACAAATATCATCACCATATATAGAGGTAGTTTTAGAAACATTATTTGAAACACTCTTCAAGACATTATTCAATCCATGCTCTACATCATTCTAGATAATATCCATAGTGTTCTCATCAGCACTCTCTAGTATATTCAAAATGCAAACATTACCACAATACTCTTTTGATTCGATTGGTTCTTCAATAGATTCAATTTTTTTTGGATCTCATCATCACTAAAAATATTTTTGATGTTTTAAACATGGTGGTATTAGAAGTCTTATAGATGTATGTCCTTCTCAATGACCTTGCTCTCAACTCAAAAAGAGTTGAATAAAATTATGTGGATCATTCTAGTTACTATAGATGTTTAGGTTTTTCTAAAACTTCCTCTAATCAAGAGGTGTCCTATATGGATGAGGTTTATGCTCTAGATGGACCTAACATCCTAATTTGAGTGATCAGTGATTCACCCATCTTGTACAAGATACTAAGCTCAAGATTAAGATCTATTGTAGTAGTATTTTTTGGCTTGTGTTTTTTATTTATTTCAATTTTGGATTTGTATACCTAATATTTGTGACATGGAGTAGACAAGATTGTTCAATTTAGTTTCTCTAATTACATAGCTCCTCACCTCTCATCTGATAATGGGAGAGATAAAGCATTGGTAGGTCTTTGATCAATTGTCAGTGATAATATGATTTGATAGGGGTTGATATAACTAGTAGTATTGAGTAAATTTTATCACTATTTTTTGGACATTAGGGAGATGTACCATACATAGTGCATGTTGGTCAATTTGATGGGATTTTGGGTGGATCCTTATATAGATTGATGTACTTGGATAGGATTTGGTCATGTTTTACTAAAGTATAATATGATGATCATTGGGGATGATTATCAACCTTATATGTGAAAACTGATAGGGTAACTTCTTTATGGAGTAACATTAGTTTTTGATTAATATTAGAAGTTATAGTACACCATTTACAATTGCTTTATATTTTATTTGATGACTATAGTGCCATTGCTATATTTATTTCATCTTCAATACCCCTTTGGATTAAGGGGGAGTTTTCTGGGTAATTTATGATTAATGGTTGTATTTAATTTGTTTGTTTATTTGTTTAATAAAATTTGGGGGAACATATCACTAGGAGACACTCTCGTTATGTTTGGTAATCATAAATTACCATACATTATGTTATTAATTTAGGTTTCCATTACATTGGTGGTTATGTCCCATAGTAATAGACTTATAACTTACCATTTTATCCTCTTATATTATATGTACCTCATTTGAGAAGTTAACGATGATTTTATAGGAATATTTTTTTATTTGTATGCATATATGGTTTATATTCTTCATATTTTGAGGGTTAACAATAATTAGGACCATAACTCATTAAAGGGGATGGTTTATCTAAGGGGATATGAGACACCACATATTATAATATTTATCATGTGTTTCTCAAAAACCCTTACACTAATATTAGTATCTTTTAAATCAATTTCATAACCCATGTGCCAAATTACAAGATCTAACTCACCCTTTGTGTTACCATATAACTCTTTGAGTTTAGAACTAAAAGCCTTGTAGTGTATTTTCATAGGACTTTTTAAGTGACTCGGTACCTTGAGCACATATATTTAGCTATGTGAACCTATATATGATGACTCAGTATTTATTAAAAGGTATTATAATCTACAATCAAAGAATACTAGAAAATTTAGGTTGCACCAAGTGAACTGTTGTACTCTAGATCTACAATATCTACTTGTGCATTTTTTAACTTGTTTGGTGCATCCCAAGTTAGTACGAGGCACTAAGTATATATTTTTCACATTACACTATTTTAGAATGCTCTCGTAACCTACATATCTTGCATATCTTTATAGTACTTGTAGGGTCTCTTTACACCCTTGTATGCTTCCATAACACCAATAAAAGTCATTGTAGTAACTAGTGGTACTCATAAAGCCTTTTATATATTATTTTGATTTTATGTAGCATCAATACAAACACCAATTGGCAAACCAGTCTTACACATGTATTATCACCTTCATAACATATTATACCAAGCATATAAATACATGACACCCTTGCATGATTCTATAACACCTTGTTGCATACTACTTATTAATCTATCTCAACACATGACCTAGAATCCACATAAAAAAAATATCATATCACAAGTCATGTAAGGTGGAATTATCTATGTCTACACCATGTCATGGATCCTATCAATAACATAACACCTATCAAAACATAATTGTCACTTCCATAAGTTGAACCATTCTTATAACAATCTAATTTTGTAACCATCTATTATAACTCCTTCCTTATAAATATATATTTTATACACTAAATATGGTAAGACAAACATATGATACTCACTATGATAACCTAAAAATGATACTTGAGTTCTAAGAGTGCTACTTGAGACCACCTATCCTTAGCTTAGCCCTAGACCTATCTTAGGGCCTACTTAGACATGTATCCAACCTTTATGTGGGCCATAAGCATCCTTAGACATCCTAAAAGTAGTCCCAAACTCTTATCTTGACATCTTAGCCCCTAGTGCTTTAGGTTATACCACTTTGACACTAGAATCATAATAGGGACAATAGTGCTACATGTAATTAGTATCCTAATTTTGACATTATTGTATTTTCCCTCCTTTTTCCACCAATAAATATATTTTAAAATCTAAGACCACCTAGGGTAAATGTAAACATATTTTAAGACCCATACAAGAACATATATATATATATATATATATATATATATATATATATATATATACATACATATATATATATATATACATACATATATATATATATACATATATATATATATACATACATATATATATATACATATATATATATACATATATATATATATACACACACACACATATATACACACACACACACACACACACACACACACACATATATATATGCATACATACATACATACAATATTTTTAGACCTCTAACCACTATATGGAAATTAGATGAAAGTTACACATACAAACTTAAAATAAGTTATTCATAATCAAGTTTATCAGTCCTTATTCTACCCTACTTATGCATACAACCATCTATAATATTCCTAATATTAGATTACTTAGGTTTCCAGTCTCAAGCACATTCAAAAAACTCAAACATTCATATTATATTCATTTTCACTTGCACCAACACTTAGGTGAGACTAAATACATCGATCTTGATCCCTCTTCAGAGTATTGGTATGTAGACAAATCTCATCATAGTGGGGTGTTGAGGATGTCCAACCTACCCCACAAAAAAACACACTTTTCTAATTGTATCAACTAGATACACTAGCAACATAGAAGATTGGGATTTGTACATAAAATCATTTACAATAGGTCATATATACAAATCTAGAACTTGCATGCATAAGATCAGGATTGACATACATAGACACAGGTGCACCTAGAAGCTTAGAATAATTATTCATTGAGGACACTACCACAAAAACAAGGACACTATTGCCACATGATGCTACTCTCTAATTAGATCGCTACTATTTTTGAAGGGTTTTGACACTTAGATCCTATTTATGACACTCATACCAACCTCTGTCTTATTTTTTAGCCTCTAAATCTCATTTTTTAGTCATTTTCCATCTAAGTTCTTATTTACATTATTTATTGTTATTTTTAGAAAGGTCAAATTAAGTCAATTCTATTAAAAATTAGTGGTTATATTTAGTTAATATTTATACCTTGATTTACTATATTTAGCCTTTTAATAACATAATATTTAAATACAATAAGTTTTAAAAAGTTAAAACATTTGGTGAACTCAATGTGAATTGAACACACAACCTTATGATACACCAATCTAGGTATAGTTATTTTTATCACATATTCATGTTTTACTTATTCTTATCGAGTGTTTGTAAATTACTATAGGAGTCAGGTCTACTACATTGATCTAGATTTTCTACTATCTACCCACTAGGGTTATATACAAAGATACACCGGTTCCTCATTTGATACATTCACCCATTTTAGGCACCCTATACATAATTTTGATTACCAAGTTATATATTTATAAACTCTACATCACAAATTTAACATTGTTACATCTTGATATTGATCATGCTACATGTACTCATATTTTTTTATCAACTACTACTATTTTAAACTCATCATATGTAAATCTTAGCTCTTATACATATTTTTACCACATTTTCATGCATAATTTCATTTCTAGCTTTTCTAAGTTAGACTTGGTTGTGTTTCTATGCTTATTTTATCTAAGGGCATTTGAATATGTCATTTTTTTATGTATATATGCCATTTCTTTTCACTATATGTATGCTTTATACATGTGCCCATGTCATTGTGTGTGCCTTCTAGATTGTGTATGTATACATTTGAACATGTCCTTCCATGCAGATCTAAGATAACTTTCTTGTTGTTTGTGTATGTGGACATTGGAATGTGTCCTTTTATATCTTATTTCTTCGATTTAGTGACATATACCCATATCTTTTATATTGTGTTCCCTTGGCCTAATTTGTGTACCTCATGTGTGTTTTATGTATGCTTTCTTATATGCATCATGACCATGACATTTGTCTCATGAATTTCCACTTCCTACTTGGGTGCCTTGATGAACACCATGCTTAATCCCCTAGGTAACCACTTAATTATTAATTAAATTTATTGTTCACATACACTATTATACTTATCTTGTTAGCCTTTTGAATGCTATATCTAACATACCTTTCACATTAAAAATTTATGCTCATCTTATCTTAAAATTTGATGTTATGTATGCACATTATATTAGTTTTTTTACATAGCTATCATATATACTTTAGATAACACACATTTTATAGAGATTTTTATTTGAATTCAGTTCTTGCACATGTTCAAAAACTCCCCTAGATATATAGGGCATTTAAAGGGGGTTTACATATATATTAGGCTATTTAAATGCACTCATATTATATATTTAGCATGCATGTACATAATATAAAAATTAGTTTTAAAAAAACATATTGGGAAATAGTGATAGAGATTAGTTTCAGTTGCATAAAAATCAAAATAGTTAGACATTAGCACCTAAATTAGGAAACTAACACCATAGGGCACTATTGTCAAAAATATGGTGCTACTATCTAGTAGCCTCAGTTTTATGAAATTCTAGATTTAATAGAAAAGTATAATAGGTATAGTCTAGGTTTACACATGTTTAGTTACAGATTACTAGTTTGTATTAGTTTAACTTATATTCATAATAATTTACTTAGATTAGGGGAATCATGCATGGCATGATAATTCCTATTTTAGTTTAGATACTTAGATACATATTGTTACAACTCAGTCTAGAGTACATATGATCAGAGATCATATTTGGGGGCATGTGCATGACATATTGTTTCTATATGCTCACTTATGCACTAGTTGATCAAATGGAATGAAAAACTCCATATCATTTTATATGACATATATATCAAAAACCATGTTCTAGGTTACACACTAGATTCATGACTTACTCCATCTATAGTGTTTGGCATTCTCGAGTGGCCTAGAGTTGCCTAATATACCCAAATAGATACATAGCTGACATATATAGTTACACATTTATAGTTACTATTGGCCAAATTTTGGCCCACATACAAATTTTATACCTATATAGAGAATTTGAGTAGAGTCCTTAATCTAAATGATCAAAAGATGGAAAAATCAAGCGTTGAAGAGCCAGACCATCAACAAGATGTCATGCAAAAATGGACAAGTGAGATTAATTATGAATTTATTAAATTCACTTGGAAACCCTCTTCAATCAAAATATTTCATGGACATGAAGTTATTCATGCCTAGAAGGTCCCCTACAAATTTAATATCTTGATGTCTTTTCTATCTCAAGATATAAAGCCTCAAAGTTAAATAATCAATCTAGGAAATGCATGTAGATGTCAAGTTTAGGCCTTAATAAATAACCATTTAAATTCAAATATTCCTAGGTTGAACATGGATCCAACAAGTGTCAAAATCATACAAGCTCAAAGTAGATCCAATGGTGCACAGTGACTGATAAAGTTAGTGGGTCCCAAATATCCAATGGAGCAAATTTAATCATTCAGTCAAAGATCAATGGTGAGCATCAAGTAAAAAGGTGAACATAAATGCACAACTAACAAGTGACAAGATCTCATATACTTGAATTAATATCAAATGGCACATGGTGATTGAAAAGGTTAGTGGGTCCAAGCAGATCGATGGTGCACGTTCAATCATATAAAAGAATATTGGCATTAAGAAAGAGGTTAACAAGTTAGTGAATCTTGAGAACATAAGGAACTACCAAGTGTCATGATCATGTCAACTACTAGGTAAATAAATGGTATGTATTTAAACCATGAAAAATTATATCAATGATGCATGTAAATTCAAAGAGTTAGTGAGATCCTATGAAATGAGTATGGAGCTAATAGTTGGAATAATTTGAGAAAGCCCAAAACAAGATCAATGGCCATTATTAATATTTGAAAGCTAATGGAATTCATGGAGAGTAAATATGACCTAAGGTCAAAATAGAATTAAGTCTTATAAGGATCATCCCATCACCGTTAGAGCTCAATCAAACACCATTGGGTAGACATAGCTATACAGTCAAGCATGTTAATGATGAAGCTCTATTGCCATTAAGGTTTAAAAGCATGATAGGTATTTTTAGACCTAATAAAGTCTAAAACAAAGATATGCAAATTGTGAGTTTGCATCAATATAATGACTATATGAAAACCAATAAATTAGATTAGTTTTCAATCTACAGTAGATATACATTCAGGTTAGAGTAGGTATAAATATATATGGTTATAGATAAGTGTCTCATCCTTTAACAAGGATATATCCTCGACAAAATAGGTACCTACCACAACTTAAAATAGACATGGAATGGTTATATCAGATTGAAAGATATGAAGATTTTATCTTCATAAGCAAGTCAAGTAGAAGGTGGCATGGAAGTTCAAGGAATAGGTTTGGGGATTGAAGAGAATCAATGGATCATTCAATGTTATTCATATCCTAAGGATCTTTCTTCTTTGAAAGGATCATGAATCATCACCTTCATAAAACTCTTGTCCTCTAGTGTATTTTTCTCAACCAATGAAGAGATTGGGGGGTTATTGGGACAAAGGAAAGATAGCTTGTCAATAGATAATTAGTCTTGATTAGACCAAAAAGATGGTGGAGCATTCATTGAAAAAGTGGTATCTCATTGATGATTCTTAGTTAATGTGTTCTTTCTCTCTTATCCTTTTCTCTATATATTACCCAGTCTTTCCCTTTGTAAGCTCTCTCTCAAATTCTAGACTCTCAAAAGGACTCTTTGATCTTAAATATTAGGGGACTCTTTGAGATATTGTAAGATATTCTCATCTTGATTAGGCTAAACCTTATCAAGGATTTGTAAGAACTACTAGTTGATGTAATAAGACTTTTTTTTACCTATCTCTTGCCTTGGATCTATGTTGAGTGAGTTGTGCATGATGTCATAGTGAAGGAGAATCTTCCTCATCCATTTTCCTTATTTCTAATCTCCTTTAGGGTTTTTTCAATCTATTATAGGTGTAAATTAGTGTTCTGCTTAAACCTAGTCCATGAAACACTTATGTAATCAACTAAATTATGAGGTTGTGTGAGCTAGCATTGTCTTTTGTATATCTAGTGTGGGTTCAAGCTTATGGGAGTTTCCCATTTTTATTTGGTGCACCACCTTGTATCCTTCTTACGATCCCTTTTCCCCTTTTCTAACCCTTTTCACTATAGTAGCATTAGTTTATGTGATTCATCAAGAGGAAATTGGCCTTCTCTAGAGGTTCAGCCCCATCATGGGTTACCCATAGATTGAGGTTATCCCAATATTATGGCTTAGTTAGAGGGAGCCTGAATAACTCTCTCCAAGGGTGAAGATTAATGCCATAACAATTTTTAGCACATCTAGTGGGACATTACTACATTTTTCACTAGTGAAGAGTTTTGATGTTCGCTTCATCCAATCAACCTTTGGAGGCAAGTGTACAAACATCAATGGTAACTATAAGCATTTATCAATTGGTTTAAGCAACCTAAGTTTCTAATCACCATCATTTGGTATGTATCATCACTCTTCTAATTAGTAGGTTTATTCTCTACCAAATCATCCTTCATACCAGATTATTAATTTTATGGCTTCACCCTAAATGGTTTTCAAGATTTATTGCATCAGATTATCAAGCTCAAAATGTCCCTAGTTACTCCTCAACTTGATCCATTTCCATTTGGAGGCAAATGCTCTCAGGATATGAAAAGTACATAATAGACCTTAATACACAAAGGGGATATGGTCAAGATATCACTAATCACATTATTCATGGCATAAGATATGAATTATAGTTAATGAAGGAAAAATGGGCACCTATAAAGGGATAAAATTGGAAAAACCTTTCAAGTGAGATGATGAATGTAAGTGGTCACATTAAAAACATTGAGGATAAGCTAAAAATCCTTGAAGAATAGTAGGTTCAACTTCATCAACCTTATGTGTCTTCATATACACCACTTCAACCCTCATATATGCCACCCAATCTTCCCCAAGAGACCTTTTCAAGTATCCCAAGTCCTTCATGTGTTCCTCAAAACTTCCCTTTTTAGAATTCAATCCAAGAGAGACTTTAAAGAAAGGAGACTGTTATGAAGTAGCCTATTGTTGAGACCCAAGATTCCACTTATCTTCCTCAAGAATCCTCTTTTATCTCATATAAACCCTCTTGAACTCCTTATATTTATGAATCCCCTAACCACTTTCAAGATAATCTATTCTAAGAGAATATAGATAGGAAAATCAAAGAGTTAGAGCTGAAGATGTGGAAAAAGGAAGAGAGTTAAAATCAAGAAGAGGTAGCTATTTCTTACACATTCCCCTCATAGAATTCAATTCAAAAAAATTTCTAGAAGGAAGAGGTGCTAGTTAAATCATCCCAAGTAGCAATTCAAGATCCACCGAAGAAACCATTCAAAGACCCTACTTAGAAGGATAATCTTACAAGCTACAAGCAAAGTGAACTTATTCACCCTCCCATCATCTCCCTCTTAGATAAAGAACCTCTTCTACAAAGGATAAAGGAAGAGCTTGTAGTCATGGGTGAACTTGAAGAGGTTAATTTAAGTTTCTATGATGAAAAGATCATAATAGGTAGCCCACTTCATTAAGGGAAAGAATCAGGTTTGAACCAACCTTCTTGGCATGGCTTTGACACTAATGAACTAGATCTTGATGAGGACAATCCTCAAGTTGAAAATAAAGTATAACTTAAATGAAATACTAAAGGTCCATTCTACATCAATGAATAAGAGGATCATGAATCAATCCTTAATCAAGATAAGTGTGATGTTTTGGACCTTAGATGATCAAATCAACCCTCATTTACTGTTGAAGAACAAGATGAAATTTTGAGTGAGGTTGATGAAGAAGACATCTCAAGTTCTCAGGTAATGCAGCTTGATGAGCTACCACTTTATGTGATAGAGGAGGACCCTAAGGGTGAATAAAGCTTTAAATAGGAGCATGTGATTCAAGTAAAAAATTTTACTCAAATCAAGATCAACTTGAATATGCCATTAGGTGAAATGGATTTGGAAGACTTGTTTGAGATCTTAGGAGTAGGTTATGTTCCTCTCCAAGGAGACTATGATCTGATTGTGCTTGAGGAACATAATGATGGAGAAACAAAGTGTAGGAGTGTTGTAAAATATGATTACTTAATGTTTGTGTTGATAAGAGGATGTTTTATCAAGTACCTAGCTCAGTTGAAAGATGACAATGAGGAGCCATCATTTTTGCTTAATTTAGAGCACAAAGTTGAGCATCAAAAAGAGCCAGATCAGCTTGCCTATCCACTCCAAGATGCTTGTATGTAAAATAAATTAGACTGGGTAGGTGAATTTGTTTTTGTTCTTATTCTTGGAAAAGTATATCACCATTACATTAAATATCCACGCCTTCTCCATCTTTGGTTGGTTATCCTCAAGAATGTAAAGCATATTAGATGAGTGAGAAAGGGTAAGTATTTTATACAACTAGTCAATGGTTTTGTATAGGTTTCATTCTAATTGGTTAGTTTAGGATGGGTAGATTTCATGTTTTTCTCTAAGTGCCTTTATGCACATTTGTTTAGTAGGTTAGTTATTGTTTTTTCTTTTCTCCAAGTGCCTGCAAATAGTTTCTTTTATTTTTTTTGTTCTTGTTATTCTTATTACTTCAAGAGAGATTTTTGGAAAGGGGCAACCTTGTATCAATTTATATCAGTTAGGAATAAAGAGAAGAGAATCCATGCCTAATGGATCATACAAGGTAACTAGTTTGGGTTCTCAAGCATAGTAGGCATGCTTCCCTATGAGTCACCAAAGATGTTGGCCAAATTTTGGCCCATATACAAAGTTTCTACCTAGATAGAGAAGCTAAGTAGATTCCCTAACCCAAATGATCAAAAGATGTCAAAACCAAGATTTGTATATCTAGACCATCAATAGTACATCATGCATAAATGGATGAGTCAACTTGATTGTGTATTTATTATATTCACATGAAAATCCTCTCAAGCCAAAATATTTCATGGACATGAAGTTATTCATACCTAGAAGGTCCCTTACAAATTTCATATCTTGATGACTTTTTATCTCAATATATAAAGCTTCAAAGTTAAACAATAGTCTAGGATGTGTACATAGACATCAAGTTTAGGCCTCACCAAATAGATGTTTAAATTCAAATATTACCAAGTTAAACATGGATCTAATATGTGTCAAAATTGTAGAAGATCAAATCAAATCCAATGTCATGGGGTGATTGAAAAAGTTAGTGGGTCCCAAAGAACTAATGGAGCACACTTAATCATGCAATCAAAGGTCAATGGTGAGCATCAAGTCAAAAGGTCAACATAAATGCACAACTAATAAGTGTCAAGATATTAAAAACTTGAATGAAGATTTAAGGGCATGTAGTGACTAAAAAGCTTAGTGGATCTAATCAGATAGATGATGTATGATCAATCATGAAAAAGTAGAATTATGAGGAGTAAGAGGTCAATAAGTCACTAAATATTGAGAATAAATAAGGAGTTTCCAAGTGTTACAACTACAAAAAAATATAGGTAAATAAATGGTACATGTTTAATTTGTACAAAATTAGATCGATGGTGCATGTAAAGTTAAAGAGTCAATGAGATCCTATAAAACAAATGGGGAGCTAATGGTTGGCACAATTTGAGAAGGGCCCAGATTAAGATTAATGGCCGCTGTTAAGAGTCAAAATATAAGGGACTTCATGGAGATAAAATATGACCTAAGGTTAAAATAGAAGCAAGTCCTACAAGGATCATCCCATCACCATTAGAGCTCAATAAAATACCATTGAGTAGACATAGTCATATAATCAAGTATGTTAATGATGAATCTCTATTGTCATTAAGGTTAAAAATCATGATAGGTCTATTTATAATTAATCTAGTATAGAATGAAGTTATGTAATTAGTGGGTCTACATCAATATAATGACTATAGGAAAACCAATAAATTAGATTGGTTTTCAATCTATACTAAATCTACATTTAGGTTGGAGTAGGTAAAAAAATTTGTGGTTATGGATAAGTGTCTCATCCTTTGACATGGATATATCCTTGATAAATCAAGTACCTACCACCACATAAAGTAAATATGGCATGGTTATATTAGATCAAAAGATATGAATATTTTATCTTCACAAGAAAGTCAAGTGGAAGGTGGCATAAAAGTTCAAGGAATAGGTTTGAGGATCAGAGAGAAGTGGAGCATTCAATATTGTTGAGATCTTAAGGATCTTTATTCTGTGAAAGGATCATAACTCATCACCTTTAGAAAAATATTATCCTGTAGTGCATTTTACTCAACCAATGAAGATATTAGGGGGCTATTGGGACAAAGGAAAGATAGCTTGTCAATGATAATTAGTCTTGATTAGACCAAAAAGATGGTGAAGCATTCATTGAAAAGGTGGTATCTCATTGATGATTCTTGGTTAATGTGCTCTTTCTCTCTTCTCCTTTTCTCTATATATCACCCATTCTTTCCATTTATAATCTCTCTCTTAGATTTGTATAAATCACCCATTCTTTCCATTTATAATATCTCTCTTAGATTCTAGACTCTCACAAGGACTCTTTGATATTGAAGAGTAGGTGACCCTTTAATATATTGAAAGATATTCTCCTCTTGATTAGGCTAAACCCTGTCAATCATTTTTAAGAACTACCTCTTGATGCAATAAGAATTTATTTACCTATCTCTTGCCTTGGATCTATGTTGAGTGAGTTGTGCATGATGGCATAGTGAAGGAGAATCTTCCTCATCCATTGACATTATTTATGACCTCTTTTAGGGTGTTTTCAAGTTATTGTAGATCTAGATTAGTTTTCTACCTAAAATTGGTCCATGAAACACTTATTAAATTATCTATATTATGAGGTTGTATAAGTTAGCATTGTATTCTTTAGATCTAGTGTGGGTTCAAGCTTATGGGAGTTTCCCATTTTTATTTGGTGCATCACCTTTTATCCTTATTAGGATCCCTTTTCCCATTTATATCCCTTTTATTTATAGTAGCATTAGTTTAGGTGATTCATCAAGAGAAATCTAGCCTTCTCTAAAGGTTCAACCCCATCATAGGTTACTCATATCCTAGGGTTGTCCAAATATTATGGCTTAGTCAGAGAGAACCTAAAGAACTCTCTCCAAGGGTAAAGATTAATGCCATAATAGTTATATCATGTAGTGTTAGTTTTAAATGTATCTATGACACATGGGTAGGCAATGATGGAGTCATAGTCTACTTTAGTTCTTAATACACCTACATAAGAGGGTTGGAAACACCATCAGTCCAATCTAAGCTTTTCATAGGTCATGATCCACTAGATAGGGGTGGGAAATGATGGATCCAAAACTTGATTGAATTCTTGAGCCACCCACACATGGAGATTGAGAAAGCTATCAACTCAGTCTAATTTATTCATAAATTTATCACTATACACATACACACATAGAAGTTATCACCATGTTTATACATTGGTTCACATACCTAGTGAGGCATATTTATTACTTTGTGCTCTTTTATAGATTTACTAAATTTTATTCCTTTAATCAATTTTGTCTTTGCTTTTGATATCTCTTAATTAAGGATTGGTCTATGCATGTTTCATTTGTAGGACATGCAATGGATCATGATTCACATAATCATATCTAGATTCATGAGCTTTGCCTCTCTGGTAAGTCTAGGTACACTTATTTTTCCATTATCCTAGTCATTTCACTTTGATACATTTCTAGAATAAATGGAGGTAGATGTAATTACCTAAAAATGACACTTTATTTTTAAGAGTGTTACTTGTGACCACCTATCCCTATATTAGCCCTAAACCTATCTTAGGCTCTACTTAGACAATTATCCATCCTTCATCTAGGCCATAAGAATCCTTAGACATCCCTAAAGTAGTCTCAGACCCTTATCTTGACATCTTGGTCCCTAGTTCCTTAGGTTTTGCCACATAGACACTAGAACCATAATAGGGATAGTAGCGCCACATGGTGTCAGTGTGCCAATTTTGGTGTTATTATATTTTCCCTCATTTTTCCACCAATGGATATCTTTTCAAATCTAAGACCACCTAGGGTTATCCTAAACCTCTTTCAAGACTTGCATAAGCACCATAATAGTATATATACAATATTTTTAGCCCTCTAACCACTAGATGGAAATCAAATGCAAATTACACATGCAAACTTAGAATAAGTTCTTCATAATCAATGTTATCAATCCCTATTCTTCCCTACTTTTAGATACAACAATCTAAAACATTCTTAATCTCAGATTACTCAAGTTTCTAGTCTCAAGCACATTCAAGGCACTCAATTCAACATTTGTAATAAATTGACTTGTGTTTTCACTAGCTCTTAGGTGGGGAGAATTGCATCGAGCTTGGTCCCTATTCAGAGTATTGGTATGTAGGTAACCCTCATCATAATAGGGTGTTGAGGATGTCCAATCTATCCCAGTAACAAACACATGTTTTTGATTATATCAACCATATGCCCTAAAAACATGAAGGATTAGGGTGTTTACATAAAATCAATCAAAATAGGTCATATATAAAGATCTATTACTCATGCATATGGGAACAAGCTTGATAGATATAAACATAGGTGCACCTATAAGCTTGAAATAATTATTCACAAAGGACACTACTACCAAAATAAGGACACTAGTACCACATAACGCTATTATTAAATTAGGGTGTTAATGTTTAGGAAGGGTTTTGACACATGGATCCTATTTGTGACACTCAACACAACCTATGTCTAAATTTTTAGCCTCTAGATCTCCTCTTTTAGTCATTTTACAACTAAGTTCTTATTTACATTATTTATTACTATTTTTAGAAAGGTCAAATTAAGTCTATTTTGTTACAAATCATTGGTTGTATTTATTGCATATTTCTACCCTAATTTACTATGCTCATCCCTTTAACAACATAGGATTTACATACATTAAGTCTTAAAAGGTTAAAACACTCTCATAACAACCAAGTGATCATCCATTTTCCTCTTTCATAATCATATATGTCTAAAACATCTTGAATAATTGCATACCTTGAGCATCTCATATCAAATGATCTCTCCACAAACTAGGTATTTCAATTAAGATTTTTGTCTTTTTTTATCATAGGAACTTGATTTATATACCATGTTTGATGACTCCACTATCTAGATAAATCAATTAGGATGTTTATCCATTTATAATCATAGGAACTTACATTCCTTGTCATACTATGCATTGTACCCATTTTCTTTATATTGAATAGTAATAACACAATTCTACCAATCTCTTATGTTAAGTGTGTAATTTTTTCTTTTACATATCTTTATTATATTCCAATTGATTATTATCATTCTAATTTTTCTTTTCAAAAACTACTTCCATATATAACCACCTTAAATATATTTAAGCAGGTTGTTCACCAAGTCTCCTCCTAAGTCCTAGATTAGTGGTATTAGATTATGCACACTTCATATCATTTTAGAGTGGTATCATAACATATTTTTTCATACTTTATTTTCTTTATTTTTTTATTATAAGCCATAAAAAAATTATTCATACGCATGCTCCCATTTCTTCTTTGTTATAGCCATGGGAAAAGTGAGCAAGAAAGAAAAGGAAACCCAAATGGAAGTGTCTCTTTCAAAGTCTGTAGAAGATAAAACAAACTTTCTTGAGGAGATATGACATAACCAACACTAGAATAAATAATTTTAATATACTCTATAGTCTAATTACAAAGGTTTTAGTAATGTCAAGGAATATCTAAGAGATATTATGATGTGAAGCATCAATCTTGTTAAGTCTATATACCAAGGCCTTGTTTAATCCAAGGACATATATTTTATTATCATCTAAAAACTATAATATGATATATTTTCCAAGGATAAATAACTTGAGTTACTTGAAACTAAGTGAAAAAGGTTTGAATCATTTGATCATCTAGTTATTAGTGTGCCACTATGCCCAATAATGACATGTAATGCAGAGATAATGATAGATAATAAATTGGAAAATCTCAATCATTCAACATAATCCTATTCATCAAAAATCATATTTAATATTTTTGAGAAACAAACCAAAGGATTTTTTTCTAAGTTACTAAATTTAATGGCATATGAATTTAAATGCTTAAGAAATAAGGGCCAAGGTATCACCAATCCCCTCCAGATAGATACGAGATTGTGAAACATGGGTATTGGATATACATGTTATTTGTATATACAGGATATAACACAAGTAAATAAGGTGTTATACACTTCTCACCATATTCAATCAATAATTATTTTTATACATCACACTGTGTGGAATATGGATCAATTTTTTTGACCCTCGTGCCAACTCAACACCCATTTCACAGAGTTGAAGAAGTCATGCAAGCATCCTAGAAATTATCCACACACAACTCACTATTTGAAAAAGTGAAAGATTTTAATTTGTGCTCTACATATAATAAATTGTAGTCATGCATGTGATATTATAATAAAAAACATGTACCATCAAAATTATATATAATGTATATGTCTCAAGAGTAACGTTATAAAATAATCACAATTTATGATTCTTGGTATCACTCCATGTAAAAATTAACAACATTAAAATGTGTATATTCCAATAAGAATATCCCTATGTGGCATAAATGTCACCAACCAAGGCATGTGCCTTGGTAGAAACCTATATATCACTAATGTAAATAACATCATGTAACTCAACTACACTAGCCATGAATATTCATTTTTAAAGACACATACTATACTCTCCATTTATCTCCAACTATTTTCATCATAACTATTATAAAACTGAGAAGTTTTTTAATTTCATCCTTGTGTTCTATTTCAAATAATTAACCATTCCTATCCCACCTATTTGTTTTCAGACATTCTATCACAAATAACTACATGTTATTTGAAACATCATCTTGGATAAATGGACACTAATAACTAGGTAAAATTCTCTCCCTCTCTATATTTTTTTACAAGCATTAATATTTCCACATCAATGATGTGTTGGACAATAAAAATTTGTGTTATACCTATATTCATATATTGTTCTCTACATAGTAAACATTGTCATGCCCAAAATTTTCATCCCAATAACTGAAGTAAAACATGGTAGCTTTTGTTTATTTAATTATTTATGATTTCCTAACAAAAAATGTTAAATTTGAAATGTGATACATAACTGAAACAATAATTTGATTTAAAACATCAATTAAATGTAAAATATTCAATTAAACACATGAAGTAATTGATCACCTTTCAAATAGACAAAAACTAATTCATTTTTAATAAAAAAACTTAATTCACTTAATTTCCTTATCAAGTTCAACAAGAAGGTGATACATATGATTTATAAGTAGATAATCCCACACCGATTATTTTTGTAATAACAACATACATCTCTAAGAGACATTAGGCCCTTAGCAACTTCCCAAAATTTTCCACACAATAATGGACTTATTTTAATAATTACTTGTAATTCCATTACATATGAAAACATAAAAATAATAAAATTTATATAGATATGTTGTTATATTAAAAATGTCTATTTTAATTATATCTTATTCTTATTACTTTAGTATATGCAAATAAACTAACATTATCCTAAGGTCAATAATTAGTAAATCCAAGTTACAACTTAGATTTTAGGTATTTTTCACATCATGGAAACCATAGAGGTATTTACTATAATCCTATGCCAAAAAAATAATGTGTTACTCTACTACACTCAACACAATGCCACTAAACAACATTTCATTAAATGCATATTAGAAGGGTCAAAAATTAGATCATAGATTGACCACATGTTTTATTTAATTCTTCAATTAGTGATCCTTGAATATATTCTTAATCTACCTAAAGTATTGGATATAAGGAAACCTTAACCTATCATAAGACTTAGGAATTGATGCCCCACTTAATTAGGATGACCTACAAATCTACTCCTCAAAATCATAGTCCAATGTAATTATCCACTTGAATGAGTGATTGTCTCCCCCATAAGACATCATCTCCAAGGTTTTATAGATTTAATCCAATAAAATGGATACAATTATCATAATACTAATAATATTATATAATCTCTATACATGTATTACTATAACCTTAACCATTCACTTTCATTAAACCTTAACAATTAATTCCATCATTAGGTGTTAAAGAGAGATGCAGTGTCATCCAACTTCATAGTCCATTTTTTTCTAACAAATATACCATATCATGATATTATAATATATTTTTTAGTATTAATGAGAAGACATGTCTTCTCTTAGTCATTCATTATTTTTGAAGTTCAAACAACATTTAATCTCACATCACTAGGAGTAATAATGTCTCTCAAAAGTTTTTCATCAATGAGAATTATTAATTAGCAATGGCTAAGTTAGAATATTTAATTAATTATTTTAACAACTCAGTTCACCACCTATATATATTATGATTTCCACACACACAAACTTTCGTTACATCTTACAAGGTCATTAAGGTAGTGAAGTATTCTTAGCACACAAGGGAATGTGCTCTAAAATTTAGTTATTAGTGCATGTGATCACTTCTTGAGCTGCTGACCACCTTCATAAGTAAAATTAGGGGTGTTTTAGTTCACTCATTATAAAATTAGTTTTACTCCTTACCACTAAGGTAACCATCATTTACCACATTTCATCATAAATTTCACTTTCATAGTTACCCTAATAGGTAATATCGTGTCCACTAACTAGCAACTCACTAAGGGTTAATAATAAAAATTATTACACATTAAAATGTGTCTTCTTTAGACTTCCCAAGTTCAAACAAGTTAATGGATGTTTTATTTCTATAGCACTCTCTTAACTCTACAACCAACACTATTTTCCATAGGCTTACTTAAAGCAACTAAAACGCTACTTAAATAAAAAATGTTTAAAGTAAATAAATCAAATTAATGTTTCAAATGAATTTATTAGAATAAAAAGTGTGTATATAAATCATCAACCAATTTTTTTCATGGAATTATACATTAAATAATACAAAAAATGAATGAAAATTACAAACAATCTTTTGTGCATTAATTTTAAGCTACTAAAATGCAAATGACATGGCATCTAATTCTTTAGAAAAAAAATATTAATAATTTTTAATATAATTTCATTTCACTTTTTATACTATAATATTCATAAAGAATTCACCTATATATTTTTTTTATCTCTAAATGAAATACTTATAAGTTACTAGGTAAACATTAGTTTCAAAATAACATTTTTCATACCAATTCTAAGTTAATTAAGTGCATATAAAAACACAACTAAAAACAATTCCCTAAGCAAGTAAAAAATTATTCCAATATTCTAATCATATTTTATGAGCTAGGCTAATTATAAGTGTAGCATCAGATAATAATTTTATGGAAGTATGCTACAAAAAATGTTTGTAGTCCTGGGTAACATTGTAATCTAAAATTCTACTACAAACTACTTGTGAAACTAATTTTAAAATCCATATAATATTAATTGAAAATACCATAAATAAAATTATTTGACAACTTAATCAATAATTCTAAGCTATTTTAAAATATTTTTATTTTTATATTTATTAATTTATTTTTTAGATATTTATTTTACATCAATTCCAAGCTGATTCTTATGAGTTTGAAAAAGTCCTAATAAATTACTTGTGAAAAAGACCTTAAAGTATGATTATATTTAGTTATAGTTATTGGTAATAAAATTATCTAATCATTTTTTATTAGATGGGGTAAACACTTTTGAAGTTGGATCTATGAACTAGACAAGTGAGGGTTTTAATTACTAGACCCATAACCAAAGAGAGGGTTTTGAATGAAGGACCCATAAACAAGAGCGTTTGGGGGATCTCACAACCTTTACAAGGCACAACAAGAGGGTTTTAAGGGTCCCACAACCATGACAAGAATAGATAAAGGGTTTGAAGGATCCCAAAACCTTGGAAATTCAAATAAAAAGAGGGTTTTAAGTATCCCACAACCATAACACCAAGAAGGTTTGAAGTTTCCCATAACCTTAGTACAAACAAGGAGGTAACTTATCAATGAAACACAAATAATGAATGCACTTTAGTAGAACTTCCATAGAACTTCCACTATAGAATAAGAGCCCACTAGGAGCAAAAAGTCTTCTACTAGTCTTCTTCCTCTTAGGAACTACCACAAATACTCTATGAAAATGAAGAACAATAAGTGGGCTTGCCTTCCCACTGAGCCAAACAATATATAAATCATAACAAGGAACTATCCAACTCATACTCATTAATATATCCATAGCTTGATATAAAATAAGACTTTTAAGCCAAACATAATTAGTACACATAGATTCTAGGACAAACCCCAAAAATGGAAGAGACAAGGGTGGCATCCTCTATCATCCACTCTAGTAAGACAAGTTTTGGTATAGTTTACTCTATCCACCACAATCAAAACTAACTGGAAGCTTTGGTTAGTTACCAAAAAATTACCCAAGCCTTAAAAAAACCAACCCCAAGGAACCTTACCTTATTTATCCAAGTGGGCATAAGGTTCTCAATTAATATGGCCACTTGACATCCCCTTGTGTAGCCTCTGCAAAGCATCTAGTATACCTAAATACAGTCCCACATAGATCTAGTCTTTAGTGAAGTTTTTGCACATCTTCCATAGAACCTAAGTGTAATAAGTGAGCATAAATACCCACTCAACCATACCACAACCCACAAATAGGGATCATAAATATCAAACTGGACTGTATATAAACTTGTGAGGATTCCTCTATTATCCCTACTAGCTTGAATTTCTAAAATTGGTCAGATAGGGGTTTCAACAAGGTTTCTAGTGAACCCAAACCTAAAAAACAATCCAAATAGTGCATGAGCCCATACAGAAAGCCAAAATAGGTGAAAAACCTCTATTATTCTCACCTATTTTGAGAACAATGAGGTGGATTCCTATATACTTCACATGAACAAAAAATATTTTTGTGGGGCATCCTCTATCCACCACCATTAAGATCCACTTGAAACAATAGCTACTAGCACTCCCAAAATGTCTTTGAAGCTTCAAAACATCAACCAAGAAGTAGTAAGAGGCCCATGACCTCACCAAGTAAGGCATTTTACTAGTCTTTCATCTTCTTAGACATAGTTTTAAGCCTTTGGATCTATCATCTATCTTCACAAATATTTTCCTCTATTTTTTATGGATAGACACTACTTAAAATATGTTGTTCTAGCATTTAGGGTATACCAACCATCTACTTTGCTTCTTCCCCACTTGGAAAGCCACTCAAAATTATCTAATCATTGATATAGTTTTATAATCCATTTAAAAGGTATCTAAAAATTCATATTTAGTAAATTTCAATAATGGGTGTCAGTTTTATTCATATTCTAAAATGATTCTATTAGTGTAATTAAAACAAAATTAACACTTATTTTGAATGTGACTAGAATTTTTTTAAAAATAATTATCCAATTTCCCAAGATAAAGGAGTTTTAGAACACTAAAAAATCTAATTTCTTTATTGTTGATAGGATTAGAAATTTCACTTTTTTTCTTAGTTTTATGTGTTGATGCAAAACTCATTTTCACTAAAGATCCAAGGTTTATATTAAAAACAATTAATTTAAATGCAAAGACTCATCTTTAAGATAAGAATTCAATTTAAATCAAAACAAAACATGAGTCTCATTCAATTCTAATATTTATCTTCTAGTTTTTTCCTTTAATCTTATTTTATTTTTGGGAAATTATGACTTAATGGCCAAACTAGGGTTTAATTTTGATTGTAATTAAGTTATTAACATATGACCTCCTTGAAAAGTTATTCACAAAACAATAAAATTTACTTATACAATGATCATAAAATATATATTTTTTATATTAAGCTAATTTTTTTTTAATAAAATGAATTGGGCATGTTAGATTATAGGAGGATCCATCAATAGTTAAGTGTCAAAGGTGTTTAAGATAAAAGTACCAAGTAAAATGAACTTAAAGGGCTAGTTTGAATAAAGGATCCCAAATTTGAGAAATTAATATCATCCATTAAATTATAAAAACCTCATCCTTTAGATTATAAAACCTAAAATAATTCAACTCTATATTCTTTTGTCTTACTTTATTTTCCCCACTTTTTTATTTTATTTTTTGTTTCTTCTTACAAGTTAGGGTTTTAATGGTGGAGATTTCATGTCCAAATAGAGGAGAAAGATTATATATATATATATATATATATATATATATATATATATATATATATATATATATATATATATATATATATATATATATGATGTTTCTCTCTTTAACACACACACACAATAAATATGTGTGTGTGTGTGTGTATTTAGATTTGATTAATTCAAGACAATATAGGTTCCATCCATGTCATTAAAATTAGGGTTAGGATAATGAAACAAAGTTATGCCCTTAAAATAAGTGCAAGGTTAGGGATTTAAGTCTTGCCCCTGATCCATTCTAGTTGTGCACTTAGATGAGAACATATTTATTGCATTATGGTTCGGACTGATAGAAAAAATTCCCTTCACCATCAATTAAACAATGATGTCTTCCACTCTAATTAGGGAAGTTATGGGCCAGATTAGTTTGACATTATCAAAACCTAACCCAACACCTTACTCAAATTTTTATAATGTATCTTTTATTTTATATATATATAATTTATTTGATCTAGTTGGCATGGAAATTACCAACTTCCATTGGTGGGATTTAAATCTGAGTTAATTTCTAAAAGTATTTATATTTATACATATACATTTATGGACACACATTTATTAAGATCTATTTCAACAAATCAAAAAATGTAACTATAGATATACTTATTCTAAACAATATAATATTTTCATTAATAAGGGTAATAAAACTAACTAAACTTAGTTATCAAGGAAGGAAATAAAAATGAATCAACAAACCATGCCAAAAACAAATAGGTAATAAGTGAGCATACATAACCAGTAAATCATACTACAACCCAAAAAGAGGGATAAAAAATATCATACCAAAATTTATTTAACCTTGTGAGGATTATTCTATCATCCCCACTAACTTGAATTCCTAAAACCTTGTTGATACTTAGTTATCTTGAGTCTCTAAGCACCACTCGAGAGCAATCTAATATCCCTACTCTAATATCCTTCTTCAAGATTACCAAACCATACTCCCAAAATGGATGTTCACCCCCTAATCAAGCTAAATTTTATAAAACAAATATCAAAATATCTCAAAAAACTCCACCAAAACTTATTAATGGATCAAATTCTTATAATATACCTACAAATTCACTCACACACTCTACCCGCTTGCACAATCCATCAACCCTAAGCTAGCCTCTACTATTTAGAACCAATAGATTCCCTAAAAATCATATCCACCTATTTTCAAAATGTTTGACTTTTTTCTAATAAATGGTAAAAAGAGGGTTTTGAAAGGGTCCCTTACCTTAAACATCTTTCAACCAATAAAAATGAATCAACAAACCATGCCAAAAACAAATAGGCAATAAGTGAGCATACATAACCATTAAATCATACTACAACCCAAAAAGAGGGATAAAAAATACCATACCAAACTTTATTTAACCTTGTGAGGATTCTTCTATCATCCCCACTAACTTGAATTCCTAAAACTGGATGGATAGGGGTTTTAACAAGGTTTCTATAGGAACCCAAACCCAAAAACTAGTCCAAAATAGTGCATGAGATTGCACAGAAAGTCAAAATAGGTTAAAATCTTCTATTATCATTACCTATTTTAAGAAAAATGATGTGGATTCCTATATCCTTCACATCAAAAAAAAAAAAATTGTGTGGCATCCTCTATCCACCACCATTAAGCTCCACTTGAAATAATAGCTATCAACACTCCCAAAATGTGATTAAAGCTTCAAAACATCAACCAAGAGGTAGGAAGAGGCCTCATACCTCACCAAGTAAGGTGTATTGCCAGTATTTCATCTTCTCAAACATAGTTTTGATTCCATGGATCTATCACCTATCTTCAACAAATCTTTTTCTCTAGTTTTTATGGATAGACACTACTTAGAATCTATCATTCTAGCATTTAGGGTATGTCAGCCATCTGCTTTTCTTCTTCCCTACCCAGGGAGCCACTTAAAATTATCCAATCATTGATAGAGTATTTATAATCCATTAAAAAGGTATGTAAAATTTCATATTTAGTAAATTTCAATAATGGGTGTCAGTTTTATTTAGATTTTTAAATACTTCTATTGGTTTAATTAAAACAAAATTAACACTTATTTTCAATGTGACTAGAAAACTTTTTTGAATAATTATCCAATTTCCCAAGATAAGGAAGGAGTTTTAGAACACTAAAAACTCTAATTTATTGATTGTTTATATGTATATAGCTTTCAATTTTTTACTTAGTTTTAAGAGTTGATGTAAAATGCATTTTCACTAAAGACTTAGGGTTTATATTAAAAATAATTAATTTAAATGTGAAGACTCATCTTTAAGATAAGAATTCAATTTCAATCAAAATAAAGCATGAGTCTCATTCAATTCTAATAGTCATCTTCTAGTTTTTTCCTTCAATCTTATTTTATTTTTTGGAAATTATAACTTAGTGTCCAAATTAGGGTTTAATTTGATTGTAGTTAAGTTATTAAAATATGACCTTCTCAAAAAGTTATTCACAAAATAAAAAATTTTACTTATATAATGATCATAAAATAATTTTGATTTTTTATTAGATTAAATGTTTTTTTTAAATGAATGGGATATGTTAGATTATAAGAGGATCCATCAACAATTAAATGTAAAAGGTGTTAAACAAAATTAACAAGTAAAATGAACTTAAAGGTCTAGTTTGAACAAAGGATCCCAAAGTTGAGAAATTAATATCATACATTATATTATAAAAACCTCATCCTTTAGATTATAAAACCTAAAATAATTCAACTCTATATTCTTTCATCTTAATTTATTTTCCCCTCTTTGTTATTATTTTTTTTGTTTCTTCTTGTAGGTTAGGGTTTCAATAGTGGATCTTTCATGTACATATAGAGGGGAAAGAGGATATATATAATGTATGTATTATACATACATACACACACACACACACACACACACACACACACACACACACACACACACACACACACACACACACACACACACACACACACACACACACACACACACACACACACACACACACACACACACACACACACATACGTGTGTGTGTTTAAATTTGATTAATTCAAGACAATAAAGGTTTCATCCATGCCATTAAAATTAGGACTACGATAATGAAAAAAATTATGCCCTTAAAATAAGTGAAAGGGTGGGGAGTCAAGTTTTGCCCCTGATCCATTCTAGTTGTGCACTTAGCTAAGAAAATATTTGTGGCATTATGGTTTGGACCGATAAAAAAAATTCCCCTTTACCACCAATATAACAATGATGTCTTCCACTCTAATTAGGGTAGTTATGGGATGGATATGTTTGACATTATCAAAACCTAACCTAACACCTTAATCAAATTTTTAAAATGTATCTTGTGTGTGTGTGTGTGTGTGTGTGTGTGTGTGTGTGTGTGTGTGTGTGTGTGTGTGTGTGTGTGTGTGTGTGTGTGTGTGTGTGTGTGTGTGTGTGTGTGTGTGTGTGTGTGTGTGTGTGTGTGTGTGTGTGTGTGTGTGTGTGTGTGTGTGTGTGTGTGTGTGTGTGTGTGTGTGTGTGTGTGTGTGTGTGTGTGTGTGTGTGTGTGTGTGTGTGTGTGTGTCTGTGTGTGTATCCCCTTTACCACCAATATAAAAATGATGTCTTCCACTCTAATTAGGGTAGTTATGGGATGGATAGGTTTGACATTATCAAAACCTAACCTAACACCTTAATCAAATTTTAAAAATGTATCTTATATATATATATATATATATATATATATATATAGAGAGAGAGAGAGAGAGTGTGTGTGTGTGTGTGTGTGTTGTGATCATAGGAATCCAATAAGGGAGGTTAGATCAAGTGTTATTTCAAGTTACAAAAACTCAATAAAAACACACTAGCACTAACACTTATAGCCTATATCTTAGGGGTGTGCATAATGAACAAAATACAAATGGCATCACAACTAAAATATAAAATATGTCAAAACTATTACATTCCTCGAAATATCCATATGCATTGTTGAGTGGCTTGCTTGGTTTGTGCTTAAAGAGTATTTAGCAATGGAGTTTGTGTATCTCTTTATCTCCTTCACACCATGGCTTCTGTTATGGCTTGGATCAATATTTTGGAATTATAACATTATTAATATGAATCTCATGCAAAAAAACTTACATTATAACTCTACAATATCCAAGCATGTAAATTCATCAGGCAATGGCTTGTATTTATAGCAAATGGATCAAACCCCAACCCAAGGTGATTTAAGGTGGATTTAAGGCTTTTAATGGGTTTAAACCTAACCTAAGTGAGTCAACATAACCCTTGTAGAGTTAAAAGGTATCAATTAATCATGATTTTCAATGAATAGGCATGGGTCTCCAAAATGAGATATTTTGAGATATTTTCCAAAGGATTGACAACTCAGAAAAGGTAATCATGAAAGGTTAGGATATTTCATATTTTTTAATTTCCTTTTTTAGTAATTCATTAGTTTCACATGGATAATTCAACTAGGCATTTAATTTGGTTTATCTTGTTAATTAATTTTGATTAGCCATTTAGCTCTTTTAAGATTTTATATTTGTTCATATGCCCTACTTAATGGGTCCATAGGATAAATTGATTGTTATGATGATACAAGATGCTTAGAGATGAATCCATGATATGTTATGATTAAATATAGTAAGATACCCTAATTAGGGATGTCTCAATGTGATTTTGAGTTTTTATTAATGATACACAAGTAAATTTAGGATGTTTAGTGATTCTTAGGCTTAATTTGCAATTGTTATTAGGAATCAATTTGATGTCTGATTGAAGGCCAATGGTGGCCATTTTTAAGAATTTATAGTTTTCCCCTATTTGGGAAGTCATTAAAAGCTATAGGCATAGTAACATCTTCTCAAATAATGAAAAGGTCCTATATGCCTATGACATTAATGATAATGCATGAAATGTAAGTGCCCCCTCAAGGGAGCAGTTGAAAAAAGGGTTGGTGATCGATCCCTCAAAAGAAGGAAATGATGGGACCAAAAAGATGAATGGGGTGGAAAAGACTGATTTTCCCATAGGTGGTTATAATAAATGGCATATAGAACTACCCCAATCAGGCAGATAAACAATATGATTTTCCCACATGTGGTTATAATGATTTTTCCAAATGTTTTTATAATCATTTAAAAAGGTGTAGGGTAACAAGATAATGATTTTCCCAATGGTAGTTATAATCATTAACCTTAAAATATATAGAAACACAATGATTTTCCCAAAGGGTGGTTAGAATTATTGGTAATGAAAGTGGGATGGTATACAATGGTTTTCCCAAAGGCAGTTATAAGCATTGTATCCCAATAATGGAAAATATGATATGGAATATGATGGAAAAGTGGCATAGATGAGAAAGATGAATTTAGGCAACCTACAAGTAGGGAGATTCTCATCCAAACATAGAAAGGAAGAAAATTCTTTCATTATTTAATTACCTAATGTAAGATATAATTTGGATTAGATTAGGATTTTTTATGGTGCCAAGGAGATATATCATTGCTTCATTACTGTGTAGACTCTTGGAGATCTTTTTTTGTATCACTTGATAGTAGGGATCATGATATGACACCATGATAACTTAGCCAAAATATGTAAAAGGACTGACATGCAGTGCAAGGAATCACCCAATGAATTCACATATTTTGAATCAAAACACAATAAGAAAGAAAATGAATATGCAAATAAACAAACAAATAGAGAGACAAAATACTAAATATATAACAAAAAACCAAAATAAAATAAAGGAAATATAATGGTTAATCATAATGTTTATAAAAATAACATGACATAAAAAAAGATGATGAACATTTCCCCTAGATGAGAGGAGATAATGAAATAAGAAAATAAAATAGGGGAATAGAAGAAAAGGAAAGGGGTGGTCGAGCTAGTTCCAGATGTATTAGACAAGTGGATTCTACCTACATAGTTCCATGGACATAATATCTAACAAAAATTTAGGCCAAATTTAGTTCTCCCAAGAAATGTGATAAAATAAAATGTGAGAAGGAAAACATGATGTTGTAATAGAATAATATAGGAATGGGCTCATAAAATGAAAAGAGTGTGAGTGATTAGGATAATAATTATGGGGAAACTAAGTGATAAGTGGTGTCTTGTGACATATCTAGGGATCCAAATATACTTAAGGAAAAGAAGTGGTCAATGTTTAGGATTTTTTAGATCATTTCTCCAATGTTTTTGGAATTTTATAAGTATCTCAACTCAATCAATAATGACAAGAGATTAAATGGTCCAAGATTGTAAAACAATGAGAGCATGGCAAAGGGATGATTGAGATGACCTCAATGTGAATCAAGTGCTACTTATATAGTCCCAATATGGGACCTTAAATCACTATAGTTTTACCTTTTAGTAGAAGAATCTGACTAGGTAGCAAGCAATTCGAATAAAACAAGTAAAGTTAGTAAATGGCATGTATGTCATAGGCATGTCAAGGTGGTACTCCAAGTCAAGATAAATAAGTTTTGCCTCTAATTTTCCCATAGGTTGTTATAGTTAGGAAATAATTACATAGTTCAATGATACTAATTTTTCAATAGGTGGTTATAATTAGTAACATGATAGTGAGACATTGATTTTCCCAAAGGCAGTTATAATCAAGCCCAGGTGGTATAGAATAGAACAATAAATAAAGGATGTAACTACCAAACTACTATCATACTACTAAAAAATATGGCCTCTATCTAGATTTATAAATCAACTATTACAACTTGATCTGAATCTTCATGCTGAAAGTGGTCTTAGAACCAAAGAAATGGAACCAAGGTTAATGGGTTGGGTAGGGAGGGTGAAAACAACTTAGTTGATATGAAAGGCATGGTAGAATGGTATGGTATAAGGAAGAATGTTGATATGATGGTACAACTAAAATAGGTCTTATATATAATACACCAAGTCTCTCAAGTGAAGTAATGCTTGAGGTGTATAATTTTTATTGGATCATCAAGTTCATCTTCATCTAACATAACAAACCTATATACTCCATCACCATAGTTTGAAACAATGATGAAAGGGTCTATCCAATTAGGTTTGAACTTGCCTTTATGTTTATTCTCAACCATGGTATTCTATTGGTTTTATGTAATAACAAGATCACCCAACTTGAATTCTTTATTTATAATGTATCATTTATAGTGGCCATGAAGTCAATTTTGATATGCTTATAGGTTGTTAAATTTGGCCAAGCATTTATCATCAAGTAAATCTAGTTCTTGTAGGCAAGATACTCTATAGTATTCATCATCTAGGACATGCTTCAAATATATGTGCAAAGAAGGTAACTCAAACTCAATGGGAAGAATTGCATCAGTGCCATAAACAAGTGAATATAGAGTGGCTCTTGTTAGAGTATGGTGGTTGGTATGGTATTCCCAGAGGGCATGGAATATTTGGAGGTGTCAATCATGGACGACATCATTGAAAAACTTCTTAAAGATGTTGATAATGGTTTTTTTAGATACTTCTACTTGGCCATTACCTTGAGGGTAATATTTTATGGAAAAATGTTGAGTAATTTTGTATCTAGCACACAGTGATTTGAATTCTTTATTCTTGAATGATCCACCATTATTAGATATAATTTCAAAGGGGATACCATAAAAAAAAATGAGATGGTTGAAAATGAATTTGTAAATTTGGTTTCCATTCATGTAAGTGAGGGCTATAGATTCAACCCACTTAGTGAAGTATTCAGTGGTGGTTAGTATATGTTTATGGCCATTAGATGAGGTGGGGTTTATATTCCCAATGAGATCAAGGCCCCATGTAGAAAATATCCATGGAGTAATTATTGGTTTAAAATTATTCACTTAGGCATGAATTATATTGGCATGCCATTGACATTTACACACCTTTTAACATATGTAGCTATATCTGCATCCATCATTGGCTAATAGTACCCAATATGTAATATATTTTTAGATAGGATGTCCCCACTATTGTGGGATATGCATACTCCATGAAATTATTGTAATGATAATGTGGATTCTACCAAATTTAAAAAATGAAGTAAAGTTCCATCAAAATTGTGGTGGTAAAGGGTTGATTCAAGTAAAAGTATAATGTGCAGCATGGTGGATAAAGGCTTTGGATTGTTTGCAAGATAGGTCTGGTGGTAGTATTTGGTCATGAAGATAGGTGTAAAGGTCTGAATACCATATAGATATGGGACCAAAAATATCATATGTCATTGAGATAGTTAAAGGTTTATGAGCTAGTGTTAGCAAATTTTCAACAAGGAATTAGTATTCTTTTTTTGTATTTGTATGAAAAATCAAACATCCAATGATGGTGATGACATCCATTTTTCTATTACTAACCTTTAGTATATTTTTAAACTAGACATCAACAATATATTAGTTAAGAGTGTCAACCATAGCCTTGTATGGTACCAGTTTGTTATCCTTAGTCTATAAATGGTTTGTAACATGATTGTTGATTAATTGAGAATTACCATAAACCTTAAGATGTTTTATGTTCCATTGTATTACATGATGAAGCCCTAAAACAACTAATTCATATTCATCCATGTTATTGTAATAAGGAAAGATGATCCTAAATGACTTAGGGATTAAATACCCCTATGGTTTTATGAATAAAAGGCTTGCCCTTGATCCATGTGTTATGAATGATCCATCAAAATATAGCTTCTAGTACTACTCCTAAAGAAGTGTTTAAATGATGATCATAATGGATTCATCCAAAAATTGGAATATTAGTGGCTTTGTATCTATTGACGCTTGAATTTACACCCTTGAGGAGGTGTTATCTCTCCACAATCAAGCAACAAAATGGAATCATCTCTCTTACTATGGGTGATAATTTCATTGAGATGAATCTCTAGATTAGGGGCTAGCTCCCCTTGATGCATCTTTTAATATCTCTCTAATATATCAAATGTGTATGAAAAGAGTTAAAAAATAACTAAGAAAATAAGCAGTGATGCACCAATATTTCATATCTTCCCAATTGAATGAAACCACTAATTTAAAGACAAAACAAGGTGTTTTATTGCACAAGACTCACAACTCAAGAACCATTGCTACATCAATATTTCATATACTAGATTCAAGAAGGTATATGATTATTAATAAGGAAATGAATTATCCAAAGAAAGATATAGTCATGAATCACTTCTAAGATATCTCTATGCTTAGAAAATAATACTAGCAAAGACCCACAACAACCTCCTTTCTACAAATTGGTAGACCATCAAGAGTAAAAGCTTGAAAAGATAATCTCTCACTAGACTAGACTAACAATGATTCAATAATTACTCAATATTATAGCATATGAGAGAAACTCACACTTGTATATCCCTTCAAGAGTTATTTGAGTACAAATCTGGCCAAAGTTTCCCTAATAACCAGTGGAGGATCAAAATGAGCCAAGAGAATGCATATATATAGCCTTGAGAGGTAAAGCAATCAAAGGAAATCTAAGGGTCATTAGACATGTGTCATCTTGAAAGGATCATTTACATTTTCATGGGAGAGAAGTGGGCAAGCTATACCATGTCACTGAATGGATCAATTACAATGAGTTACAACTAAACCAAAGCCTTAGTTACAATTGAATCAACTACATTTGAATAAGTTAAAACTAAAAAAAAATGCCTCAATTACAATTGCTCCTTTCCTTTAGGTTCCCATCGAGCCTTTCTTTTAAACTCTAACGGCTAGTTTTTGTAGTCTAAAAATGATGTTTTATGGATTGTCACTCCTTGGTCATTCCTTCAGACATTTTTAACATGGTCATTTTGTTTGCCCTTTTACTTGCTTTGTATTGGACAAGTTTTTTGAAAGAATTCCTTAGACAATCTTTTTGAAATAATTATTTGAATAATCTTTTTGAAAGAATTCTTTTAGACCTTCCATTTAGCCCTTTTGGTTCTTTAAAATGACCTTTCAGCAAAGTGAAAAAGGCCTTTTCTGAAATGAACATACCCTTCAGCTTCTTGAAAGTGACCCTTCAGAAGAGTTGAAAGTGTCATTTGTATTTTTTAAATGATCTTCCAAAACGAAAACATACACTTTAGATTTTTTGAAATGGTCCACCTTCCCATGAAAACAATCTTTTAGACTTTTTGAAAATGTCCCTTTGGGAAAGTTGAAATGCCCTTTAGAATTTTTGAGAAGTACCTTTTGGTCTTCTTAAAAATGACCATTTGATAAATTTGAAAGTGTCCTTTAGCTTTAAAAAGTCCTTCAAAAATGTTGAAACATACCCTTCATAAAATTTGTCACATACCCTTTAGAAAAGTTGTCACATACCCTTCAAAAAAATTGCAAGTGTCCCTTTGGAAGATTTGTAAGTGTCCACTTTCCAAATAAAATACCCTTAGATAAAGTTGTAAATGGTCCTTCAAAAATACTGAAGTGGACCTTTTCCCAATAAAATACACCCTTCAAAAAAATGGAACATATCCTTTGGAAAAGTTGTAACATACCCTTTAGAAAAGTTGCCTCAGATAATTTTTATGAAAGAATTCTTCCAAATGAAAAGTCTAAAATAAATACAATTAAGGAAAAAGCCTCAAACAAAAATTCTGAAAGAATTCAACAAAGGATTAAAACAAAAACCTGAAAGAATTTGGCAAAGGCTTAGAATAAAAACCTAAAAGAATTTGGCAAAGGCTTAGCAAGGACCAAAAATGAACTTTCTAAAAGGAATAGACTTATACATTTGTCAAAGAACACTTCTTCCAAATAAAAGCTAAGTACTGAACCTGAATAAATATATAGACTTAGATTATTATTTTCAAATGGGGGTTCCAAATTTTTTCTTGAAGGGCTAAAATTTAGTCAACAAAATGTTAACTTGCATGGGTAGTATGACTGCTATACTAACTAGACCAGTAGCCTTATCCAACTCAAGGACAATGGAGTCAATGGATTATTGAAGATGAAAAACAAGGATTATGCCAAAATAAAACACAAATAAACACACCACAAAACAAAAATAAGACCAAGAAAAAAAAAAGGGGAAAAACTCACACATGTGCATAAGCACTTAAGAAAAACAAGGAAAATAGGAAACTATGTACAAAAGAAAAGAGAACTTAAATAATAATTCTTTAGATATATCCCATTGACTGGGATATTCAACTCTTCTCCATCTAAATTTGAGAGTTGGAAATCATTGTGTTGTTTTCACTATGTGATCACATATGGGCCACTCCACAAAGCATCAAACTTTGTGTGCCTTCTGGGATTGGCCTTATCTTCATTCCATTTTAGGACAATATCTCCTTCTCTAAAACTCCTTTGCATGGACTTCTTGTCAAAATACTTATTTTTTTGCTATTGGTGAGTAGTCATGGTGTGCATAGCTTGATATCTTGTCTCCTCAAGCTCCATCAACTCACATAACCTAACTTTCATGCTCTCATTTCCATCAATTGCAGTTGATAGGTGAGGTCTGAAGTTGGTAACTCAAGCGAGATAGGAAGCCTAGTCTCTCTTCCACTCACAAGTGTGTATGGTGAGTTCCCAATTGCTCTCTTTTAGGTGATAATATCATCCCAAAGATTATTTTTAAACTTGGTGTTCCAAGTCATTTGATTCTCCTCCACAGTCCTCTTTATGATCCTGATCAAATTCTTGTTTGTGGACTCAACTAGTCCATTTCCCTGGGGATAGTATTTGGAGGAGGTACTAAGATATATGTCATGCCTCAAATCCCATTCACTTATTCTTATTACTAGGAAGTCTAATATATTATCTAAAATGATTATTGAAGGAGCTCTAAACCTAGTTACTATACCTTCATATAAGTCCAAGATTGAGTTTTCATTTTCCTCCTTAAGAGCTACAGCCTCCACCCATCTTGTAAAATGATCATTAGCTATCAAAACCCACTTGTGACCAACACTAGAAGAAGGATTGATCACACCTATGAAATCCAAACCCAATTACATAAAGGGTTTTTCAACCTAGATTGGGTGAAGAGGTAAGGCAACTAGCTTTTGATTGCCATAAAAAAGAGCACACTTTTGTCATTTCCCTACCTAAGCGTGAGTGTCCTTAAATAAGTTAGGCCAAAAATAACTAGCCCTCATAATCTTATAAGTTGTGGTTCTATCATAAAAGTGACCACCAACTGGTCCATCATAAAATTCATGCAACACTTTATCAATCTGATTTGAATCAATACACCTCAAAGTCACACCTGAAAAGTCCTTTCTAAATAAAACTCCATCAATAAGTACATAAGGAATGGATTATAGCCTAAAGTAACTTCTTTTGGCCCTATCAAGACTAGATGGACACTCACTATTTTGAAGGAAATGGATCATGTCCTATGTCTAATTTCTCATAGATGAATGTACAACTATTGTAGGATCATCATGGAATGCCAAAACAACTTCCATTTTCTCTTTCAATTTTGAATCAAGATGCCTACATAGTCTTTTTCCTCTCACTAGCTTGGTTGTTTTGATCTCCACATCATACTCCATCACTTTGGTGATCTAACCTACCCTTTTATTATTCAAATTTCTACTCAACAGAAATTCTTTAACACTAGGATGAGGTAAAAAAATGTGAATCTTGTTATTACACAACATATGCCTAAATTTATTTAAATTCCTTATGACTGAAAGCACTTGCTTCTTAACATATCTGTATCTTCTCTCATAGCCTTCCAAAAATTGACTAAAGAAGCCAATAGGCTGTTCAAAATTTTCATCATTGGCTTGAGTAAGCATTGTAGAGATTACCTCTTAATTCTCTAAAGTTTACAAATTTAAGTCCTTGGAGAAGTTTGGACTTGCAAGATTAGGAGCTTGGGCAATGGCTTGCTTGATCTCCTCAAATATTTCTTTCCTCCTTCCTATCCAAGTGAATATCTCATCCTTCCTTAGCATGGAGGTCAAGAGCTTGACTAGGTTAGCAAAATCAATAATAAATCTCCTTATGAAATTTATCTTTCCAAAGAAAGTTTTCAAATCTTTCTTATGTTTAGGCAAAAATAATGCCAAGATGGCACTTACCCTTCCAAGATAGATAAATAAACCTTTCTTAGAAATAATGTGGCCTAAGAGTTTGCCTTTATAAACAACAAACACACACTTATTTGGGTTTAGAGAGATCCTAAATTCTCTACACCTCTCAAAAATTTGTTTTAGGTGATTCAAATGATCTTTTTCTTCCTTGGAGAAAACTGTCACATCATCAAGATATACCAATATAATGTCATTAATTAATCCTTGAAAATCCATATCCATTACATATTTAAAAGTAGATCTAACATTTTATAATATTAATGGAATCTTCCTATAGGAATATGTGCCCTATTTGGTGGTGAAGGCTATTTTGTATTGGTCACTTTCTTTCACAAAAATCTAATTGTACCCAGAATAACCATCTAGGAGGGAAAACCTCTCACTACCTAGCACAACTTACAAAATTTTCTCCATGGAAGGGAGGGGATAATGGTATCTCAAAGACACTATATTCAAATCCTTGAATTCCACACACAACTTGATATTCCCATTCTTATTTCTAACAGGGACTAAGTTGGCCAGTCAAGAAGAATGCTTGATGGGAAAGATAATTTTGGACTCAATCAATTTGGTGAGTTCTTTCCTCATGAGAGGCTCAATCTTAGGATTTATTAGACTTTGTCTCTACTTGATGGGTTTGGTATTTTCATCTATATCTATGGTGTGTAGAGCCAATATTGAGTCAAAACCTTTCAAATCACTATATTCCCATTTGAAAATAACACTAAACTCCCTACATAGTTCAATGAAATCATGCCTCTCTTGACTAGTGCATACCTTCCGAAGTGTGAGTAGATTATCTTTAAATATTTATACCCTTTCATGGATCTCTTGCTTAGTGGACATACCTACCTTTTCCTTCTTGAGCTGGTCATCCTCATTGAAAATGCTCTCAAGAGTCACTAAGCCTTTAGGAAGCTTGTTGGACTTCAATTGGACAATTTGCCCTCCATATTGTTGCTACATTTTAGACTAATTCTTGGAAGAAAATTCAGCCTCTTCTTATAGAAAAATTGATATCTGGTGGTCACTATCAAAGACCTACCAATTGGTGACAGTATCTGGTATGGATGGTCTCATAATCACCTTTTTATGGGGCTAGTTTTTATCTTCCTTTATGCCATTTGTAACATCAAATTAAGTGCCAATAGATGCCAACCTAACATCATGCTTATTGTCTTCCCTTGGAATAAATCTAATGTTAAAATCCATGAAATCTTTTATAAGGTCCCAAACTCTATGCTTATAATATTTGAGTAAGGATTTCTTGGTCAAATTCTACCCTCTAACTTGATTTACAACAAGCTCACTAACACCAAACGATTACAATTCCTTATTACCTCTTTTCCTTGCCCATTAAAGGCCATGGATAAGGGCCTCATACTCTACCACATTACAAGTGCATGAGAACTAAAATCTGAAGGCATCAAAATACCTTTCCTTTGAAGGTGAAACCAACATAGCTCCACCACATGCCCCCATCTTGCTTCTAGACCCATCAAATAAGAGCTACCACAAAACATCCACATATTAACTTGACTTTATCAAATTAGGCATGAAATATCCCTTATCATATATATAATATACTCCAAGACTATATTCTTCAATAAAATTGTAAGGACCATGCCCATAGTTGTCATCTCTTTACTCATCTAGGAACAAATCAAAAACTCCTTCAAGGGAAGATGATGGAGATTGGTCAATATGAAGCTCCTCTTCATCAATGATAACATAGTAAACATTTGATAACTTAGGTGATTATGGTTCTAAGTTATCCCTATGAATAGGTTCTAAGTCAATCTTCACCTTAGTGCCATATTTTGTCCTAAACATCATGTAGGACCAATTGGCTGCTAAATATCCACCTATCTTGGATGTAAAGTCCCTTGACAAGAAAAAAGAAAAATAGGGAGGTAAATCTACTACTGCTACATCATGGGGAATTTAAAAATTAGTAAAATTATGAAGGGTCAAATTCAAACCTTTCACTACCTCCAAATTCTTGGCTAGTGATCCATCTAATTGCAAAACTCCTTTAATCAAGAGCTCATACTTGAGGCCTAGATTATCTGCTATACATTTTGGCATAACTGATGTGCTTTATCCACTATAAATGATGAAATTATGAACTAATAAATCACCAATAATTAAAGATATGTAAAAAGGAGGATTCTTCTCATCTTTATTCACTTGACCATCCATAGATTGAGTTCTATTTACCAAAATGATGTCATTTCTAGATGGGCCAACCTATTTACCCAATCCATGTAATTCCTTTTAGAGTATATATTTTTTCCTTGGTAATGTTAGAGAATAAATAAATGAGATGTTAATATGGAGATTCTTCATCTAGTCTACCATATTGATGGAAGGATTACTCACCCTGGGGTTATCTTTATGAACATTTGCACTTTGTGATGTAGCTTATGGAGGTAGAGTTGTAACAAATATCCTAAAATTTGGAATCCTCTAATTTTATTGTAGTTTAGGATTTGTGTTGGGCCCACTTACCAAAGGATATGATTTAGGAATCACAAAATTTTCTTTATTATCTCCTTGAGCTTCATCGATAGCCCTCCTTTTGGACCTAGTATTGTAGGTAACACTAGTATTATGATTGCTTATATTTCCCAAGAAATTAATGGCATAAAACTCACCCTCTAAATGATTGATGAGGGTAACATCATTTTTATTTTATCCATTTTCCACCCCACCTTTCATGGATCCTTCAAAACTTTAGGTTTGGAAAGATTGACTACCTTGCATTACCATACCTTGATTATGCATTTCAATTGCATAAGCAACTTGTTCTTGACCATGTTCAAAAGATGGATAGTTAGGCTTCTCTTGGACCAATTTTTTTTTAATTGGAATAAATTATTTGGAGGATGAAGGAGCAATAGGATTATAGATTTTATAAGGCTTGACATAGGTAATTTGGCCTTGTTCTTGATTATTGCCTTAAAAAGAAGGTATGTTTGTTTGTCCAAAATGATTGTAGGATTGATATGGTCTTTAACCTTGAGCTTGTTGTCTTTTGAGGGAAACTAACTCATTTTTAACACTTTGATGTAGGATTTTAAATTAATTTATTTCATTGGTAGGAGCAATGGAATATTTTTCTTGACTAGGCAAAGGAGCTAAAGTGGGCAATGCTTTCTAACTAGGAGAATGTAAATTAGGGAATAGTGGCATTGGAGGTCTAGGAGCTATCTTTCCCACTTGAACTAGATAATTCTCATAATTTATGGATATTTCATAGGTAAGAGGTGGTGTGTTTCCACCCATATATTAAATCATCATGGTAATGTCACTATTATATGATTTCAATTAATACAAAAATGCATAGTTTATAGTTGGCCTCACAAGAATTGGGATTCTATCCCAAGTTTTTTGAAATGTAGTATTAAAATTCTACATGAATTCATATGGTTCCCTCTTTATTTTGGTCAATTCCTTAGCTAGAGATAGTTGATCACTCTTTTCCCCAAACCTATCAGTCAATATAGTCCCCAATTCATCTCATGAGCCAATAGAATTTACAGGTAGGGTACCATACCAATCCAAAAAAATTCCTTTAAAAGACAAGGCCAATGAACTAATAGCTACAATTTCTTAGGTGATGTTTTTGGATATTACAAAAGTTTTCTATATTTTGAATGTTCTCAATATCAATAATAGGACCATCAAAACTAAAAGATGGGACACTTTTTAGGGCTACTCATGAAATTTGATCATATTAGGCGAGATGTAAGGGAGATGCCCTGGTGAAAGGCACATAAGGTTGTCTTCTAGACATTTTATAATGACCACTATGGATGTTAGGGATGGAATTTAACACAAACTTGGAAGTTTTAAACACAAAATCTCTTTTGTAAGGATGAGTATTAACAAAATTGAACCTTTTGGTGGACTATGGAGGTAGTTCCATAAAATCAAAAGGTACACCCTTAGTAGTAGACCTAGTGGTCACCTTTGGCATGGAAAATAGGATTTATCATCAACCAAATACTTGAATTCTTTAATGCAGTTTCTAGGTAATGAATGTAGATGTTTATTTCAACTTCAACAATGCCAAGACCAACACCAATCTTGTACAATCTTGTAGGACTTAGAGTCCAACCAAGAATGCCAAAATTATTGATGCTTGAATTTTCACCCTTAAGGAGGTGTTCATATCTACTCAATCAAGTGGAAAAATAGAATCATCTCTCTTACTGTGGGTGACAATTTCATTGAGATAAATCTCTAGATTAAGGGCTAGCTCCCCTTGATGCACATTTAAATCTCTCTCTAATCTATTAATTGTGTGAAAAGAGTTCAAAAAAACAACTAAGAAAACAAGCAGTGATGCACCAATATTTTATATCCTCCCAATTTACTGAAACCACTACTTTAAAGATAAATCAAGGTGTTTTGTTGCACAAGACTCACAACTCAAGAACCATTACTACATTAATATTTCATATGTTAGATTAAAGAAAGTATATGATTCTTAAGAAGGAAATGAATGTTCTAAAGAAAGATATAGTCATGAATCACTTCTAAGATATCTCTACGCTTTGAAAAGAATACTATCAAAGACCTATATCAATCTCCTTTCTGCAAGTTGGTAGACAATCAAGAGTACAAGCTAGAAAAGATAATCTTCCATTAGAATAAACCAACAATGATTCAATTATTACTCAATATTACAACATATGAGAGGAAATCACACTTTTATATCACTTCAAGATTTTTTTGAGTACAAATCTATCTAGAGTTTCCCCAATAACTAGTGGAGGATAAAAATGAGCCAAGAGAATGCATATATTTATCCTTGATTGGTAGAGAAATCAAAGGAACAATGAGACATGTGTCATCTTGAAAGGATTAGTTACATTTACATGGGAGAAAAGTGGGCTAGCTATGTCATGTCATCAAATGGATCAATTACAACAAGTTAAAACTAAACCAAAGCTTTAGTTACAATTAAATTAACTATAGTTGAATAAATTACAACTGAAACAAAATGCCTTAGTTACAATTTCCACTTGTTACCTTTATCCTCACCTTCAGGTTCTCATAGAGACTTTCTTTTAAACTCCAACAACTAGTTTTTATAGTCTAAAATTGATGTTTTATGAGTCTTCACTCCTTAGACATTCCTTTAGACATTTTTACCATGGTTATCTTGTTTGCCCTTTTACATCTTTTGTATCAAACAAGTTTTTATAAATAATTCCTTAGACAATCTTTCTAAAAGAATTCCTTAGACAATCTTTCTAAAATTTTAGCTAGAGTTTCCTCAATAACTAGTAGAGGATCAAAATGAGGCAAGAGAATGCATATATATAGCCTTGATAGGTAGAGAAATCAAAGGAATTCCAAGGGTCACTGAGACATGTGTCATCTTGAAAGGATCATTTACATTTACATGGGAGAGAAGTGGGTGAGCTATACCATGTCACTAAATGGATCATTTACAATGAGTTGAAATTTAACCAAAGCCTTAGTTACAATTGAATTATCTATAGTTGAATAAGTTATAATTGAAACAAAATGCCTCAGTTACAATTTCCACTTGTTACCTTTATCCTCACCTTTAGGTTCCCACTAATCCTTCCTTTTAAAATTCAATGGCTAGTTTCTACAGTATAAAATTGAAATTTTATAGGATGTTACTCCTCGAGCATTCCTTGGGACATTTTTCCCATAGTCATTTTGTATTCCATTTTTGTTCCTTTGTATCAGACAATTTTTCTAAAAGAATTCATCAAACAATCTTTTTATAAGAATTCTTTAGACAATCTTTCTGAAAGAATTCTTTTGGACTTTCCATTTGGCCCTTTTGGTTCTTTAAAATGACCTTTCAAAAACGTGAAAAAGGTCTTTTCTAAAATGAAAACACCCTTTGGATTCTTACAAGTGACCCTTTAGAAGAGTTGAAAGTGTCCTTCAAATTTCTGAAATGATATTTTGAAAGAAAAAAATACCCTTCATATTTTTTGAAATGGTCTACCTTCTCGTGAGAATAATCTTTCAAATTTTTTGAAAACATCCCTTCGATAAAGTTTAAATTCCCTTTGGACTTTCTAAAAAGTATCTTTCAGCCTTCTTTCAAATGACCCTTTGAGAAAGTTGAAATTGTCCTTTAGCTTAAAAAATTCCTTCAAAAAAGTTGAAACATACCCTTTGGAAAAGTTATCACATACCCTTTAAAAAAGTTATCAAATACCATTTGAAAATTTTGCATGTGTCCCTTCAAAAGATTTGTAAGTCCACTTTGTAAATAAAATACCCTTCGGGAAAGTTGTAAATGATCCTTCAAAAAAATTGATGTGGACCTTTTCCCAACAAAAGATACCCTTCATAAAAATAGAACATACCCTTTGTAAAAGTTGTAACATACCCTTCGAAAAAGTTGCCTCAGACAATTTTTCTAAAAGAATTATGTCGAATGAAAATTTTGAAAGAAATACACTTAAGGAAAAAGCCTTAGATAAAAAGTCCAAAAGAATTCAATAAAGGCTTAGAATAAAAACCAAAAAGAATTTGGCAAAGGCTTAGAACAAATACCCAAAATAATTTGGCAAAGGCTTAACAAAGACCAAAAATGAACTTTCTAAAAGGAATAAACTTATACATTTGTCAAAGAATGCTTCTTCCAAAGAAAAGCTAAGTAATAGACCTATCTAAATATATATACTTAGATGATTTTTTTCAAATAGGGGTGCCCAATTTTGGCTTAAAGGGCCAAACTTTGGTCAATAAAATGGTGACTCATAGGGGTAGTATGCCTGCTATACTAGCTAGGCTAGTAGCCTTATCCAACTCAAGGCTAATGGAGTCAATGGATTCTTGAAGATGACTAACAAGGATTATGCCAAAACAAAACACAAGGAAACACACCATATAACAATAGCAAGACCAAGCAATGATAAAACAAAACAAGGACAAACTCACACATGTGCATAAGCACTTAGGGATCACAAAAAAATAGGAAACTATGTACAAAAGAAAAGAGAAATTTAGTAACAATGCTTTAGATATATCCCATTGATTGGGATATGTATCTCCTCTCCACCTAAATTTGAGATTTAAAAATCATTGTGTTTTTTGCATTGTGTGATCACATATGGGCCACTCCACAAAGCATCAAACTTTGTGTGCCTTCTAGGTTTGGTCCTATCTTCATCCCATTTTAGGACAATGTCTCCTTCTCTAAAATTCCTTAGCATAAAATTCTTGTCAAGATACTTCTTTGTTTGTTGTTGGTGAGTAGTCATCATTTGCATAGATTGATCTCTTGTCTCCTCAAGCTCTATTAACTCACATAACCTAACTTTCATGCTCTCATTCTCCATCAATTATAGCTGATAAGTGAGGTCTAAATCTAGTAACTCAAGTGAGATAGGAATCCTAGCCTCTCTTATATACATAAGTGTGTATGGTGAGTTCCAAATTGCTCTCTTTGGGGTGATCCTATCAGCCCAAAAAGTTGTCTTCAAGATGGTGTGTCAAGTCCTTTGATTTTCCTCCATAGTCATCTTTATGATCCTAATCAAATTCTCATTTATGGACTCAGCTAGTCCATTTCCTTGAGGATATTAGTTGGAGGAGGTACTAAGATAGATGTCATGCTTCAAAGCCCATTCACTTATTCTTATTCCTAGGAAGGATAATGCATTATCTAAAATGATTATTGAAGGAGCTCCAAACCTAGTTACTATACCTTCATAGAAGTCTAGGACTAATTTTTCATTTGCCTCCTTAAGATCTACATCCTCCACCCATCTGGAAAAATAATTAGTGGCTATCAATACCCACTTGTGATTAGTACTAGAAGGAGGATTGATCAGACCTATGAAATCCAAATCCCATTGTAAAATTTTTTGTTCAACCTAGATTGGGTGAAGAGGCAAGGCAACTAGATTTTGTTTGCCATAAAAAAGAGCACACTTTTGGCATTTCCTTACCCAAGAATGAGTGTCATTAAACAATCTAGGCCAAAAATAACTAGCCTAATAATCTTAGCAGTTGTGGTTCTAAAAGAAAAGTGACCACCAACTGGTCCATCATGAAACTCATGCAACACTTTATCAATCTAATTCAAATCAATACACATAAAAAATCCTCTCTAAATATCACTCCATCAACAAGTACATAAGGAATGGATTACAACCTAAAGTACCTTCTCTTGGCCCTATCAAGACATGATGGACACTCACCAGTTTGAAGGAAATGGATCATGTCTTATGTCTAACTTCTCATAGATGAAGGTACAACTACTATAGGATCATCATGGAGTGCCAAATTAACTTCTCTTTGCTCTTTCAATTTTGAAGGAAGATGCTCACATAATCTTTTTCCTTTTACTAGCTTGGTTGTTTTGATCTCCACATCATACTCCATCACTTTATTGATCCAACCTACCCTTATCTCATTCAAATCTCTGCTCAACTGAAAGTGTTTCACATTAGGATGAATCACAAAAATGTGAATCTTGTTATTACACAACATATGCCTAAATTTATTTAAACTCCTTATGACTGAAATCTCTTATTTCTCAACATATATGTATCTGTCTCATAGCCTTCCAAACCTTAACTAAAGAAGGCAATAGGTTGTTCAAAATTTTCATCATTGGCTTTAGTATGCATTGCATATATTACCTCTTCATTCCCAAAAGTGTAAAAATTGAATTCCTTAGATAAGTTTGGACTTGCAAAAGTAGGATCTCGGGTAATGGCTTGCTTGATCTACTCATAGATTTATTTCCTCCTTTATGTCTAAGTGAATATCTCATCCTTCTTTAGCATGGAGGTCAAAGGCTTGACTAGGTTATAAAAATTAGGAATAAACCTCCTAATGAAATTTATCTTTGCAAACCTTTCTTATGCTTAGGAAAAGATAATGCCAAGATGGCACTTACCCTTTCAGGATTGATAGACAAACATTTCTTAGAAATAATGTGGCCTAAGATTTTGCCTTCATGAACAACAAACACACACTTATTTGGGTTTAGAGATATCTCAGACTCTCTACACCTCTCAAAAATTTGTAGGTGATTCAAATGATCTTTTTCTTCCTTGGATAAAATTGTCACATCATCAAGATATACCAATACAATGTCATTAATTAATCTTTGAAAAGTAGCTCCAGCATTTGAAAATTTGAATGACATCTTCCTATAGGCATATGTGCCCCATTTTGTGGTGAAGGATATTTTGTATTGGTCACTTTCTTTCACCAAAATCTGATTGTACCCAAAATAACCATTTATGAGGGAAAACCTCTCACTAGCTACCACCACTTGAAAAAATTACTCCATGGAAGGGAAGGGATAATGATCTATCAAAGATACTTTATCCAAATCACTAAATTCCATGCATAACCTGATCTTCCCATTATTATTTCTAATAGGGAATAATTTGGCCATTCAATAATAATGCTTGATGGTAAAGATGATTTTGGACTCAATCAGTTTGGTGAGTTCTTTCCTCATGAGAGGCTCAATCTTGGGATTGATTGGCATTTATCTCTGCTTGATGGGTTTGGAATTTTCATCTAGATCTATGGTGTGTTGATCCAAGATTGGTTTAAAACCCTTCAAATCACTATATTCCCATGCAAAAATATCACTAAACTCCCTATATATTTTAATGAAATCATGCCTCTCTTGACTAGTGCATACCTTCCCAAGTGTGAGTAGCTTATCTTTAAAGATTTTTACCTTTTCATAGTTCTCTTGCTTAGTGGTAATACCTACCTTTTCCTTATTGATCTGGTCATACTCATTTAAAATTCTCTCAAGAGTCAATAAGCCTTTAGGAAGCTTGTTGGACTTCAATTGGACAATCTACCCCTCATATTGTTGCTACAATTTAGACTGATTCTTGGAAGAAAACTTAACCTTTTCTTGAAAAATAAGTGTTATCTATTGCTATCTATCAAATACATGCAAATTTATGGAATTATCTAGTATGAATGGTCTCATAATCACCTTTAGATGGGTCTAGTTTTTGTCTTCCTTTATGCCCTTTGGAACATTAAATTGAGTGCTAATAGATGCCAACCTATCAACATGCTTATTGTCTTCCCTTATAATAGATATAATGTTAAAATCCATAAATTTTTTGTTGGGATATTGGTGGTAGTGATGTTTTTTCATTCATGTCAAGTGGCATTGGTGATGACAAAGTGGTATGAGAGTGCTCTTTATCTAATATGCATGATCTTAGTCTTAGTTGCTAGAGAGAGCTTGTGAGAGCGGTTAGTTATATGAAGGCATGAGTGGATACCATGAATCTTGGAGAGAGAGAATTTGATATGTTTTTGGTATGATCCTATCAAGATAAGTCTTCTCATATGATCTCTAAGTAGAGTGTAAGTCATCCTATGTCTTGTGGGCTTGATCATGTATGGTTGCATATGGAGGTAAGTGTTGTATGACTTGTATGTTCTTAGTATGTGATTCTTGTGCTTGTATTAAGTGAATTTAAGATATCTAATGTGTTATGAGCTTAGTGGATAAGTTTCCAAGTACCTTCAAGAGGTAAGTTAGCTTGGCAGTTCTAGACTAATTAGGCAAGGTAGACTAATGAGGTCCTTATGAATAGTCATGAAGAAGATCTAGCTTGGTAGTGCTTAGTAAGCCTATCATATGCATGTTATATATACATACATATATATATATATATATATATATATATATATATATATATATAATATGCTAATAAGTTAGGTTTATCATTTGCAAGAAGTGGCTAGTGGTCTGCAAGATAGTTTGGCCATTGGCCTAGTTGGCCTAAGTAGGTTTGTGAGGTTTTATGAAGGGTCAAAGGGTGTTTACAGGTTGGTGAAGCTTGTTTTTACATGATAGATGTTCAAGTAAGCTTTTTTAGGAATTTTGATGAGATTTTAGGTTAGATAAGGAGATAAAAATTCAAGAAAAGTCTTCATGTGTTTTAGAGGTGGCTCAAATGGTGCATTTTAAGCTCGAGAGGAAAGATTCAACATTCACTAGTTTAGGTAGACTTTACATGGGGACCTGAGCCTTTTGGGAGAGGTGGAAAATTTACCTAATAAGCCTTTCCAATTATTTTGTAGTGGATTGAGGGACAAAGCTTTATGAAGATTCGTTAAGAATGTAAACTAGTCAGAAACCCTTTATAAACCCTCATAATGGAGTGATTAGAGAGATATTTATAGAAAGGACATAGAGTGGATTTATTGACCAATTTTGACTATTTAAAGTTATATATGACTCCTCTAGTCATCTCCAAGTGGTAGTGGTGTGTCAGGGTAGTGAGCAAAAGGTACAAAAATATGTTTATTTCTAAAGTTTTTACTGCTACAGGCAGGGTTGACTAAGTCAACACATGAGAGTTATTGGAGATTGAAGGAAAGTAATTATTATTGAGGTATATGGAGTTATTTTATAAATTTATGTGTTATATATCAATTATCTAAGTCAATCAAGTTGACAAGTCGCTAATCTATAGATAGTGAAAATAGTAAATAAAGACTAATTAGAGTGAGAAGATGATTTGGGAAGGTGATTAGGTGTTTAAGGATTTGAGAGATTTATGGTGGTTAAAGGTTTTTATTTAATCTATATATTCATTTTAATTGGTTCATATTCTTGAGGTATGATGAAAGAGTTGACTCAAAGTTGACCTTCTTGGTCCTTTTGAGTTTGTGTGAGCTAGTGAAGTGAAAATGGCCTATAGAAGAGTTTTTACTATTGGATATTATTATATAATTTTATTAGAGTGATATATTATGATTTTATTTTATTTATTATTCCTTTTTATATCTTATTAAATCCATATTATGTGATAAAAATTCATGTTTACATGACTAGTTTTTGGAGCTTGCAGATAGTCTGAAGTGGCCTATTTGGAGAGGCTAGTTTGAGATATTATCAGTATATCTTGAGGTGATTGAGAGATTTTTGGTCTTATATGAGGTTTAAAGTACCATTAAATTTATTTTTTCTTAATATTTTATCTCTATTTTGGTTGGATAAGTCAAAGTTCTTTGACTGAGTTTCTGATGTGCATGACTAGTTTGAGTGGTCATCTTGGTTGAGTTAGTTTGGATAGTTATAAATTGTGTGATGATGAATAATAGATTTTAATATGTTTATAAATTCATTTATTACCTATCCATGTGAATTTTTATATATATTTTTTAATAAAATATAGAATATGCTTCAGTTCTTCTTGGTAGTATTTTCTAGGTTTCTAGGCCTATTAGCGAGTAGTCTAAAAGGCTTGCTTCAAGGTATGAATTGGAAATACAGATTTTTTATACCCATTTGGGAGTGATAAATTATATATTTGAGGTATTTTTTATGTTTTTGAATCATTTTTTAGGTCTATTATTTATGGAGATGGTCATATGTAGTGAATGACCTATAAGGGCTAATGTATTAGGCCTAATTGAGATCTAAAGGAGGATTGAACTTGTTTTGAAGTATGGAATACATATGGAGTGTTTTATTTCACTTGATGAAATTTATGAGGATATTTAATAAGGGTAATATAAGTATGTGAAATATCTTGGCTGACCAAGATGGGTTAGATGAAAGAGTAGTATATATACTAGTTCTATTTTGCCTATTTGATGGGAGTGAGAGTGTGTGGAAAAAATAAAATAAAAGAGCTTATTAAAGGAGAATATTTGGGTAATTGAGTACCATAATAGGGTTAATAGTATCAATCATGTTTTATTGATCATTTTTATGAGATAACAAGTCATTAGACCTAATAGTTTAAAGGGTGACTTAGTTGAGTGAATGAGGTAGGTGTGGTTGCCTTGTGAAGAGAAATAGTGTTTCAAGTTTTATAGAAAGAGAAGGTCATAATAAAGTGTATAATACATCATATTAGTGGTTTACATTAGAGAATAAGTGGTTGAGTGGGTTATTAATAACCTAAGGGGTTATATCCTCCTTGTTAGTTGGAGCTAAATAAAGGTCTAATTGGAGCTGGACTAAATTGAGGGGTGAATGCTCCCTAATCAGTTGGTTCTAGTCTAAATTCTCATGTTTTTTATATATTTATAGGAATATATTCCATTGGTTTGTAGGATTTAGAGTGGTTTTTCTCCCCCTAGAGGGTTTCCCACATAAATGATGTGTTCACATGATGTATGCTCTTGTTCATGCTTTGGATGTTTAAGATTTCATGTTCATGTTGCTAGATCATATTAATGAATGATGAATGGGTTTTAGAATTTAATTTACATTTTTTTTCTATAAAAATATTATACAAGGTCCCAAACTATATATTTATAGGATTTGAGCAAGGACTTCTTGGTCAAATTCTACCCTCTAACTTAATTTACAACAAGCTCACTATCACCAAACACTTGCAATTCCTTAACACCTCTTTTCCTTGACCATTAAAGGACATGGATAAGGACCTCATAGTCTTTCACATTAAAAGTGTATGAGAATTAAAATATGAATATTTCAAAATACCTTTCCTTTGAAGGAGAAACTAGCATAACTCCACCACCTGCCCCCATCTTGCTTCTAGACCCATCAAATAAGAGCTACCAAATACATTCACATCCTCACTTGATTTCATAAAATTAGGCATGAAATATCCCTTATCATGTATATAATATACTCTAAGACAATATTCTTCAATAAAATTGTAAGGATCATGCTCATATTTGTCATATCCCCACTCATCTAGGAATAAATTAGAAACTCCTTCAAGTGAAGATGATGGAGATTAGTTAATATGAAGCTCATCTTCATCAATGATAGCATAGTTAAAATTTGATACCTTAGGTGAGTATTTTTATAAGTGATATATATGAATAGGTTTTGACTCAATCTTCACCTTCGTGCCATATTTTGTCCTAAACACCATGTAAGAGCAATTGGCTTCCAAATATCCACCTATCTTAGATGTAAAGTCCCATGACAAGTAAAGAGAAAAATAGGGAGGTAAATATAATAATAACACATCATGGGGAATTTAAAAATTAGGAAAAGCATGAAGGATAAAATTCAAACCTTTCAATACCCCCAAAGTCTTGGCTGGTGATCCATCTAATTGTAAAACTCCTTTAGTCATTGGCTCATACTTGAGGCCTAGCTTATCTACTATACATTTTGGCATAATTGATGCTCTTAATCCACTATAAATGATACAATTATGAAAAAATAAATAACAGATAATTATAAGTAGGTAAAAATGAGGAGTCTTCTCATCTTTATTCACTTGACCATCCATAGATTGAGTTCCATTTACCAGAATGACGTTGTCATTTCAAGATGGGCTAGCCTATTTACCCAATCCATGTAATTCCTTTTGGAGTATATCTTTCTAACATGGTAATTTTAGATAATACCACAATTATATGTTCATATGGATATTATTCATCTGGTCTACCTCATTCATGTAAGGATTTCTCAACTTGGGGTTCTCTTTATGAACATTTGCTCTTTGTGATGTAGCTTGTGGAGGTAGAGTGTCGTAACTATCCTAAAATTTGGAATCCTCTAATTTTATTGTATTTTATAAGTTGTATTAGACCCACTTACCATAAGGGATGATTTATGAGTCATAATAGGTCCTTGATTATCTCTTTGAGTTTCATCAACAACCCTCTTTTTGGACCTAGTATTGTAGGCAACACTAGTATTCTAATTACTTGCATTTCCCAATAAATTAATGACACAAAACTCACCCTATAAATGATTGATGAGTGTAGCATCAGTTTGAGGTTGTCCATTTTCTACCCCACCTTGTATGGATCCTTCAAAACTTTAATCTTGGAAAGATAGACTACCTTACATTACCATATCTTGATTCTGCATTTTATTTGCATAAGCACTTGTTCTTGACCATGTTCAAAAGATAGATAGTTAGGTTGTTCTTGGACCAAATTGTTCTGACTGGGGACAAGGGCTTTGGAGGATGAAGTAACACTAGGATTATATATTTTATAAGGCTTGACATGGGTAATTTGGCCTTGTCCTTGATTATTGCCTTGAAAATAAGGTTTGTTTGTTTGTCCAAACTAATTGTAAGATTGTTATGGTATATAAACATGAGCTCATTATATTATGAGGGAAAATAAATCATTTTTAACATTTTAAATTAGGATTTTAACTTCATGTATTTCATTGGTAGGATTAATGTCATATTTTTATTAATCAAGCAAAGGAGCTAAAGTGGGCAATGCATTCTGACTAAGAGAATGCAAATCAGGGAATAGTGGCATTGGAGGTCTAAGAGCTATATTTCCTACTTAAAAAAGACAATTCTTAGCATTTATGGATATTTCATAATAAATAGGTAGTGTGTTTCCACCCATATATTGAATCATCATGACAATGTCACTATTCAATGCTTTTAATTAGTACAAAAATACATAGTTTACAGTTGCCCTCACAAGAATTGGGATTCCATCCCAAGTTTTTTGGAACCTAGTATTAAAATCCTACATGAATTCATCTGTTTCCCTCTTTATTTTGGTCAATTTATTAGCTAGATATAGGTGATCACTCTTTTCCCCAAACCTATCAATCAATAGAGTCCCCAATTCATCCCATGAGCTAATAGAATTTACAGGTAGGGTCCCATACCAATCTAAAACTTTTCCTTTAAAATACAAGGCCAACAACCTAATAACTACATTTTCTTGGGTGATATTTTGGATATTATAAAAGTTTTCTATAATCCAAATGTGCTCAATGGTAGTAATAGGACCATATCCACTAAAATATGGGACACTTTTGAGGGATGCTCTTAGAATTTGATCATATTGGGTGAGATATAAGGGAGATGCCCTAGTAAAAGGCACAAAAGGTTGTCTTCTAGACATTTTGGAATGACCACTATGGATGTTAGGGATGGAATGTAACACAAACTTGGAATATTTAAACAAAAAATCTCTTTTTTAAGGATGAGTATTAACAAAATTAAACCTTTTGGTGGAATATGGAGGTAGTTCCACAAAATTGAAAGGTACACCTTTAGCATTAGACCTAGTGGTCACTTTTGGCATGGAAAATAGGACTGATCATCAACCAAAGACTTGAATTCTTCAATGGAGTTACCAGGTACTGAAGGTAGATGTTTATTTCAAATTTAATAATGCCAAGACCAGAACTAATCTTAAATAATCTTGAAGGACTTAGAGTCCCATCAATTGTTCCAAAACTATTGATGCTTGAATTTACACCCTTGAGGAGGTGTTTAGATCTCCTCAATCATGTGGATAAATGGAATCATCTCTCTTTCTATGGGTGATAATTTCATTGAGATGTTTCTCTATATTAGGGGATAGCTCCCCTTGATGCTCCTTTAAAATCTCTAATCTATCAATTATGTATGAAAAAATTATTAAAAAAACAACTAAGAAAATAAGCAATGATGCACCAATATTTGACATCCTCCCAATTGATTGAAACCACTACTTTAAATACAAAACAAGGTGTTTTATTGTACATGACTCATAACTCAAGAACCATTGCTACATCAATATTTCATATGCTATATTTGAGAAGGTATATGATTCTTATGAAGGAAATGAATGATCCAAAGAAATATATAGTAATGAATCACTTCTAATATATCTCTACGCTTAGAAAAGAATACTAGAAAAGACTTGCAACAATCTCCTTTCTAAAAATTGGTATACCATCAAGAGTACAAGCTAGAAAAGATAATCTGTCACTAGAATAGATCATCAATGATTCAATCATTGCTTAATATTATAGCTTATGAGAGGCAATCACACTTGTATATCTCTTCAATATTTCTTCGAGTATGAATCTGGCTAGAGTTTCCCCAATAACCAATAGAAGATCAAAATGAGCCAAGAGAATGCATATATATAGCCTTGAAAGGTAGAGAAATCAAAGGAACTCCAAGGGTCACTAAGATGTGTGCCATCTTGAAAGGATCAATTACATTTGTATGGGAGAGAAGTGGGTAAGTTATGCCATGTCACCAAATGGGTCAATTACAATGAGTTAAAACTAAACCAAATCCTCAGTTATAATTGAATTAACTATAGTTTAATAGGTTACAACTAAAAAAATGCCTTAATTACAATTACCACCTGTTACCTTTATCCTCACCTTTAGGTTCTTATCGAGCCTTTCTTTTAAACTCTAATGGCTAGTTTCTATAGTATAAAATTGACTTTTTGTGAGCTATCACTCCTCGAGCATTCCTTCAAACATTTTTACCATAGTCATTTTGTTTGCCCTTTTGATTCCTTTGTATTAGAAAAGTTTTCTAAAAGAATTCCTTAGACAATCCCAAAGAATTCTTTAGACAATCTTTCTAAAAGAATCTTTTTGGACTTTTCGTTTGGCCCTTTTGGTTCTTTAAAATGACCTTTCAACAAAGTGAAAAAGTCCTTTTCTAAAATGAACATACCCTTTAACTTCTTGAAAGTGACCCTTTAAAATATTTGAAAGTTTCCTTTGGCTTTTTGAAATGATCTTCTAAGAGGAGAAAATATCCTTCATATTTTTTGAAATGGTCCACCTTTCCATAGAAACAATCTTTAAAACTTTTTAAAAACATACCTTCAAGAAAGTTGAAATACCCTTTAGACTTTCAAAAAGTACCTTTTAGATTTCTTTCAAATGACCCTTCAAGAAATTTTAAAGTGTCCTTTAGCTTGAAAAAGTTCTTTAGAAAAGTTGAAACATACCCTTCAAAAAAGTTGTCACATACCCTTCAAAAAAATTGCAAGTGTCCCTTTGAAATAATTGTAAGTGTCCACTTTCCAAAGAAAATACCCTTTAGGAAAGTTGCAAATGATCCTTCAAAAAAATTGTAGTGGATCTTTTTCTGACAAAATATACCCATTGGAAAAATAGAGCATACCATTCAAAAAAGTTGTAATACACCCTTCAAAAAAGTTGCCTCAAATAATTTTTATGAAAGAATTCTACCAAATGAAAAGTCTAAAAGAGATACACTTAAATAAAAATCCTAAAAAAAAGGTTCAAAATAATTCGGTAAAGGCTTAAAACAAAAACCCAAAAGAATTTGGTAAAGGCTTAGAAAAAAATCCAAACTAATTTGGCAAAGGCTTAACAAAGACCAAAAATGAACTTTTTGAAAGGAATAGACTTATATATGTGTCTAAAAATATATACTTAGATGATTTTTTGTAAATAGTGGTACCTAATTTTGGCTTGAAGGGCTAAAATTGGGTCAACAAAATGGTGACTTGGAAGGGTAGTATGCATGTTATACTTGTTGTCCCCCAAAAATATCACTCATTTTTGGGACAACATTTGAACTATTTTGGTCCTATAGACCAAAATTATCTCTTCCCTTTCCAAAATTTGTCTTGGGCATTCAAATTCCTCATTTTTCAAGCTTTTCAAAAATCTATGGACTCTGCAGGCTTAAATCTATGGACTCTGCAGGCTTAAATCTATGGACTCTACAGGCTTAAATCTATAGACTCTGCAAGCTTGAATCTACAGACTTAGCAAGAAGAGGAAATATATGAACTCAGTGGGTCAAGTTCAATGGGATTTTATAGGTTGAAATCTATAGACTCTTTTAAGGTTAGAGAAAACTATGGACTTGGTTTCTACAGACTCTGCAAACAGGCTCATTTATACAAGTTCAACGAGCTTCACGGCTTCTGCAGGTGGGTTCAATAAAAATAATCAGTTTCTAACAATGGGCCATTTTTGGGATTGATTCAGTGCCTTGGTTCAAATAAAAATCTCCATTGACAAGCATCAGTAGTAGGTTCAACATTTGATTCGTCCTTTGGTTCAACGTCAAATGGTTTAAAGCCGGGTTCAATCAAGCAGTTCAACGCTTTGTTTCACACTGGTTCATCCACTTTATTTCAATTTTAACGCTTTGATTCATCCTTTGTTTCAAACAAAAAATTCATCAATTGGTTCAAGGTTTTGTTTGAACCATTGAACCAAAACTTGGTTCAATGGTTGGTTCAATGTCTTAGTTAAATGAAAAGGTTCAACATCTTGGTTCAATGCTTAGTTCATCAACTTGGTTCATTCAATTGAACCATCAGCTTGAACCATTTTGGTTTAAAGCTTGGTTTAACTGATTGGTTCAATGTCTTGGTTCAACAAGAGGTTCAAAGCCATGGTTCAATGGAATGGTTCAAAGTCATGGTTCGATAGTTGGATCAAACAAAGGGTTCATCGGCTTGAACCATTTTGGTTCAACCAAGTGGTTCAAAATTTGGTTAAACCAAATGGTTCATCACCTTGGTTCAATAAACAGTTCAACAACTTGGTTCAAAGGAGTAGTTCAAAATGCAAAATTTCAAAGGGCTTCTCGAAGGACAAGTGCCCTTGTGGAGGGCACTTGATCAACAAAAATACCCTTTCAAAGGGTCTTTTAAAAAAGACTAAGGCAAAAGTTTAAAAGAATTCTAAGTGGTCACGGGTGGAAAAAACCTGAATCAAATGGAAATAATCAAGACAAAGAATTTCCATAGACTTTTTGTCTGTGGGAAATTTATGTGGACTTTTTGTCCATAGGAATTTGTCCTTGGACAATTTTTTAATGGGAATTGTCCACAGGGAAAATACTTAGGGAAAAGCCTAAGGGAATTTTTGAAGGGCCGTTGAAGGACCTCGAAGGGAAGGTGCCCTTGTGGGGGACTCTTGACTACCAATTTGAAGACACTTCCTAAAGTTGAAGGGTCACTCAAAAAAGCCCAAAGGCCATCCAAAGACTGCCTAAAGGGTAGATACCCTTGCAAGAAACTCTTCTCAAACCAAAATAGGTCATTTCTTAAGGCCTGAAAGGGAAAGTTCAATCTAGGAAAGCTCTGAACAGAGAGTTGAAAGAGGACTAAGGGGTGACGTGCCCGAAGACATCAAATTTAACATAGCAAACTAACCGTTGAAAACATAGTGACAGGTGCATGAACGTCAAATTCAAGATAACAAAATAACTGTTGATCCTTTAAATATATAGACCAGAATATGCATTCACATACTTCAAGGCCAAGACCAGTAGAAAATGAAGAAGGAACAGAACAACAAATTGAATCTAGGACCTGATTTAATTAACCAAAAAAGGAAGAATGATGAAGGTAAGATCAAATCACTAGATGGACATTGAAAGTTGAAAACTTTCAATAAGCATGACCTGTTTCCCTGCATTGATAAAATCAAATGGGTAAAATGCCCCTAAGTTCCAATCTATCCTTTTAACAAATTCCAATGCAACATGATGTGTTACTATTATCGAGTCCTTGAAATGGCTATATAAGGGACTATCTTCTATTGTAAATCCATCTCTTTTTGACAATCAAAATGAAACTATGCCCAAATTGAAAGGCATTTTCTAAGACTTTGAGCTCAGTTTGTTGATCATATTTTGTTATTGGAATAAGAAAGCAAGTGATTTTTCAGACTTTGTGCTGTGATATCTTTGTTTTTGGGGAAACTGTTCTTATGTCTTTTTCCTTAATATATCTTCTGTTCCTTTAAGTCAACAAGCAAAATTAGTGATAGCAGTCATGAAGGTGTCCTGAAGAGTCAAGTGTGGAGAGACTTTGTGCACCCATAATTTCCTTTAGTGTGTTTTCTTTTCATTTCTGTGTAAAGGAATTTGGGATGACTTTGTGCCCTCATTGTCCTTCATATCTTACTCTTGAGCAATTCAGGTGGAGACTTTGTGCTGCATCTCGATTTGTTGGTTATTACATCCTTTGCTACATTTTGCTATTACTACCTAGAGTATTCTTGTGGCTTGCTGAATAGTAATTTTAAAAGAAAAGGAGTGCTTTCTGTCATTTTCCTTGAGTGTCTCCTTTGATCTGCACACATCATCTCTGAAGAAAGATAGATGGATGGTTTTTCCTACCCTTGAGTATTATTTTCTATTTATATATATAGCCTATCTATAGGGAACCTCCCCTTAATGAGAGGAGAGATCAGTCCCCTTCTGATGTGGTAAACTGACACATTTGGATGACTAATCTTCCTACTTTGACTGATCAGACCTATTTTATTTATCATTATGTTGATCGACAAAATATTCAACCAATAGTTTTTGGTAACTCTGCTGGGAATATAAAATCCATTATCCATTTATAATCTATCCATTCACCTCTACACTAACTGAAAAAGAATGCACAGTTTAAAGCCTCAATCTTTAACTGAAGTAAGGTCAATTATTTTCCATTTTTGTTTTACAATCTGGTAGATTCAAGGTATACACAAAGCCAAAGGGCTAAAGGTATCATTGACCCTATATTCGAGTTGGTACAACAAGGTGATTTTGATATGTTTCCTTCACCATCTCGTCTCCAACAAACCAAGAGTTTTCCTCCTACTAAAGTTAGATCTCCTTTGCCAAATGAATTATCTACTTTTTTTATTGATAAAGCTTTGCTAATAGTTACCCCTATGAGATTTGTTATCCCTCCTTTTCATAATCCTATAATGGTAGTTCAAGGCCCCTAGGGTAATGCTTTTGGTCCTCTCAATCTTACTCCATCTCTGCATGAGCTTCCACGTAGTTCAAGGAAGAATTTCCCCAAGTTCTATGGTGATGGGAAAGTTCACCCTCATGAGCACATTATAGCTTTCAGCTTAGCTTATGGAGTAATCAGAGTAGAATTTGAAGATGTAGCAGTCAGGCTTTTTGTAGAGACATTACAAGGTGCTGTTGTAGATTGGTTTTATCATCTGCAGGCTTGGTCAGTGACTGATTGGAATACTCTCAAAGATAAGTTTGAAGCCATATTCAAACTTGTAGAAGATACACATACACTTTTGGCTCAACTTACATAAATGAAGAAAGAGCCTCATGAGCCTATGAGAGACTTCATAGCCAAATTTGACAAATTAAGAAATAGAATCCCTATAATCGCTCAACCTACAGCTGAGAATCTCAAATGCTTTTTCATTAATTCTCAATTACCTAAAGTAAGTTTTCTCTTGAGACATGTAGGTCAAATAGATCTTGTTGCAGCTCAACTTTTGACTACTGAAGTAGAAGATGATCTCATCTTAGCAGGAAAGATAAGAAGAGATCCAAATAGAAATAGAGCTTCATCATCTTCTGAATATGCATGTATAGGCACCATAGATCTAATGGTGAAAAAATTAGCAAATGAGTTGCTTGCTCTCAAAAAGCAAATGGCTCAAAGAATGTCTTATACTTCCTCATACAGAAGGACATTCCCAAATCAATCATATCAGGGCAATGCTACCAAGAGTCAAGGGCAATAGAATCACCTTCCTCCCCCATAAGAGAAACTTGCCCTGGAAGCTCCTCCAACCAATTTAGTAATGGGATATCTTGAAGTAGAATCAGAATTCTATTTTCATCCTGAATTGAATCAAGAAAATGATGCTGATCCCTTTAAAGACAATCAAGAAGAATCAGCTAGTGACTCCCATATTGGTTTCCTAAACTACCAGGATGAACCCAGAAGCAAAGGAGAAGTTTTTGATGGATCATACACAGTGTTTACCAGGTCCAAGAACTAATTAGTCTAGCAAGTTGATAAAGAGAAGACAGAAGAGCAACCACAGCCAGTAGTCATGATTGCTAAGCGTGGAACCACTCTGCCTTTTCAATCAAAATATCTGGTAATCACCCAAAAGGCAAATACATCAATTATGCCTTCCCCTTCTTTTTCAAATTTACAAACTATCCCACCTCCCATCCTTCCTAAAACTTAGAAAGTTAAAGTACCTTTCTTTGTACCTAGTTTAATTTAGCCATTTGACATAATCGATCATGTCAAAAAGATAAAAATACAAATGTTTGAGTTTAAAGATTTGCAGTCCAATCTTGATCAATTGAATAAGTTGGTCCAATATGTCAAATATCAAACCATCCCTATAGGACAAAAGGCTAAAAAAGTAACTCCTGATTCTCCAAAGAACATGCCTATTCCAAATAATTTGGTCATTACTCCCCCAGTTGCTCTTGGAAAAATAGTACCTTTTTATGTTTTCTTGTTAATTAATGGCCACAAGCTGAGTAACTATATTATAGATTTAGGTGCATCTGATAATGTCATGCCTACTAAAGTAGATGAGTCTCTTGGTCTCACACTAACCAAGAAATTTGGAAGATGTTTCTCCATGGAGAATAAGCAAGTACCATTGTTAGGGCAAATTAAAGATGCCCAATTTGCATTTGCAACGTTTCCAGACAAGAAAATCAAGATGACTGTCTTGGTGGCTGATGTCCCAACATCCTATGGAATTTTGTTTGGATAAAAAAATTTCAAGGATATGGGAGGAGAACTAAGCATGGATTTTTCTGAAGCAAGGATCCTTGTCCAAGGCGTGATGAAGAGATTGCTCCCTAAAAAGGAAGCAAAATATGTGGTCACCTAGACATCAGCCCCTGAAGCTCAAATCCTTTTTGAATCTACAGGTATGGGTAACTATTTTCTATCTATAAATGAAATGCATGAAACACCTAATAGTCTCAACTCAAAAATCAATTCTACAAGAATAGTAGAAAAATTAGTAGGCTACAGTACAGACCAAGAAAAATCCTCCATCTCTGATGAAGGAAAATCTAAAGAAAAATCAGTATCAGATGAGATATGGACTTTGGAATTTGATGGTAGCTATTCCTCTACTAGTTCAAGAGTTGAGATTGTTTTGATATCTCCTCAAGGAGATATGTTCCCTTCATCTTACAAATTATAGTTTAGCAACACTAACAATATAGCTGAATATGAATCTCTACTGTTGGGCATGAAGGCTACTCAAGAAAAAGGCATCAAGTTTCTTCATGCCAAAGGGGATGTTGAATTAGTAGTTTGTCAAGTGAGGAACTTATACTAAAGTAAAAATGAAATATTACGCCACTATCGTAACTTGGTTTGGGACCAAATTGAAAGTTTTGATGCTTTCAACATTTCTGCCATACCTAGAGAGTCCAATGATAGAGCTGATGCACTTGTTGTTTTAGGAACTCTCTTAGTTCCTCATTCAGATTTCAAAGAAGATAGATATACCATTGAGCTGGTCTATAGACCAAGTGTTCTCGACAATGCTGATCATTAGCAAGTATTCAATGATGATCATCAAATCATTGCCTTCTTGGAATGAAAAGGTAATTTTGAACAACTATGTGTTGAAGGCAGTGAACCTCAGAAGAATGAATCTATGTCTAAATCTAGCCTAGATATAAATGAATAATTCTTATAGGTAAAAGGAAATAAAATTTTCAAAGGCCTAGTTTCTCTTGAAAACCTATTTGATAAACATGATAGATTCATCAAACAATAGCAAACAGACTCGAGTTTCTCTCAGGGATTTGATCAAGTGAATCTGACTATTGAAGAAAATCCCAAGATGATCAATATTGTTAAGTGATGCACCCATAAAGAAAGATTCAAGTTCATCTCTTTACTTCATCAATACATGGATGTCTTATCATATTCTTATGAAGACTTGAAGTCTCTTAGACTAGATGAAATCTGCCATAACATTCCTCTCAAGGCCGACTCAATGCTATAAAAGCAAAAATCTAAACAGTATAATCCAAAAATATCAGGTACTATTCTATTTGAGATACAAAAGATGTTAAATGCTAGAATCATCTTCCCAATCCATCATTCTACATGGATTGTGAACATAGTGCCTATAAGGAAGAAGAATGGTGAAATCTGCATCTGTGTAGATTTTAGAAATCTGAATCAAGCATCTTTGAAGGATAATTATCCTTTGCCAATTATGGATCAAGTTCTTCAAATAATGATAGGTGTAGAGATGTTATCAATGCTGGACCGCTTCTCATGTTATAATCAAGTTGAAGTTGGTGAAGCAGACCAACACAAGACTGCATTCACCATGGCTTGGGATACATTTGCATGTAGGAGAATGCCTTTTGGTCTAATAAATGTTGGTGCTACCTTTCAGAGAGCTATGGATATGGATTTCAAAGATGAGATTGGTAAATTCATAGTGGTATACCTTGATGATTTGACTGTCTTTTCAAAGTGTCGATCTGATCATGTACACCACTTACAACAAGTGATGGAGCACTGCCACCAGATTGGTATTTCCTTAAATCCTAAAAAGTCTATTTTTAGAGTAATAGAGGGGAAACTCCTTGGACACATTGTGTCCAAAGAAGGCATAAAGATTGACTCAGAGAGAGTCAAGTCTATTCAAGAACTTAATTTGCCTACAAGTAAGAATGTTGTTCATTCTTTCTTTGAAAAGGTGAATTTCTTATAGAGATTTATCCCTGAATTTGCTAAGAAGACTAGACACATTGTGAACATGATCAAAGGGAAGACCATCTTCAGCTAGACTAAAGAAGGCAAATCAATATTTCAAGATATCAAGACCACCATTGCTCACGCCCCTACATTGGTTTGTCCAGATTACAACAAAGATTTCATCATATACAGCTATGTGTCTGAACATACTCTTTCAACAATTCTTGTTCAATAGAACAAGGAAGGTATGGAATCTCCTATCTCTTTCATGAGTTGCCCTCTCAAAACCCATGAGATGAAATATTCAAATATAGAGAAGCATGCTTATGCCTTGGTGAAAGCAGTCAAACATTTCTGCTTCTATATTTTGAATTCACATACTACTGCCTTAGTTCCTAACACTACAGTCAAGTCTATATTAACTTAGTAGGAGTTTAGCACAAAAAGAGGTAATTGGATTGAAAAAATCTAAGAGTTTGATCTAGACATCAAGCTAACAAAGCTAGTCAAGGGTAAAGGTTTATGCCAATTAATTACTGATAATAAGCTAGAAGACATTCAACATGAAGAAACTAAAGTAGAAGAGACACCAATAGTCCTTTTTGTCTCCACTACTAATGAGTGGTATTCAGGTATCACTCATTTCTTTACTTATGGTGAATGTCCTACCCATTTGTCTTACAAAGATAGGAGGACTATCAAGTTGAAAGCTACCAATTTTGTCCTTTGGGATAACAGCATGTACAAGAGAAGCATAGATGGAGTATTCCTTCACTATGTAGACAAAGAGCAACAAAGCTAGCTTTTGAAATCTTTCCACAATCTAGCTTGTGGAGGACATTTTTTTGCTCCTGTGACTGCTCATAAGATTCTATGAGCTAGGTATTACTGGCCAACTCTTTTCCAAGATGCACATAAGTGGGTGAGAAAATGTGAACTCTATCAGCAATTTGTTGGAAGACCCAAGTTAGTTGTTATGCCTCTCAAGCCAGTGATCATAAAAGAACCTTTCCAACAATGGGGACTTGATTTCATTAGAACAATAAACCCATCTTCAAGTGCTGGACATGATTATGTCCTTACAACAACTGACTATTTCACCAAGTGGGTAGAAGTAATTCCAACTAAGCATGCTACTTTAGAAGTTGTGTGCAACTTCTTCAAAGAAAATATCATTTCCATGTTTGGAGTTTCCATCAAAATTATTACTGATAATGTAGATTGTTTCACCTCTCAGGAGATTACACAATTCTATTTCCATTATGAAATTACACTCTCTCACTCTTCTGATTATTTTCTACAAGGGAATGGACAAGTTGAGTCTAGCAATAAGAATCTAGAAACTATTATCAAGAAGCTAGCAGATGACAATCAAAGAACATGGCATAAAGCATTGGTTAATGCTCTATGGGCAAATAGAATCACACCAAAGAGGGCAATTGGTATGTCTCATTTTCAACTTCTTTATGGTATCAATGCTGAGATACCAATCACCTTAGAATTGCCAGCCTTGAAATTGGCAAAGGCAATTGAAGATCAGACATATGAAAGCTCTCTGGACAAAAGAATCATGTGCCTAGCTGAGCTGGAGGAATAGAAAACCATGGTGGTGGATAGAATTGTTGTGCATCAAATTCTGGTAAACAAACTCTTTGATCAGAAGACTAGAAATTGTAATTTCTAGATTGGGGATCAAGTCCTACTATGGGACAAAAGGAGAGAACCAAAGGGGATGCATGGAAATTTTGACTCCCTTTGGAGAGGCCAATTTATAATTCATCAGCACATTGGTGAAAATAGCTTTCTATGAAAATATCAAGATGGCACACTCTTTTCTCTACCTCACAATGGGAATCACCTGAAACATTTCAACTCTTGAAGTGTTAGATCATTACATCTATATATATGTATATTTGTACAATTTTCAATTCTATTTTGTTTTGCTTGTTTTCATTTTTGATGTCTTTCATTTTTGGGTAGCATGACTCCGTAACTCAATGGTACACATGAAGACACTTGGAGATTCTAGATTCTACTCCTTTCAATTCTTTTTACAATTGACAGAAGTTCCCCAACTAGAGCCAGCTATTGTACCCCAAAAATATCACTCATTTTTGGGACAACATTTGAACTATTTTGGTCCTACAGACCAAATTATCTCTTCCCTTTCCAAAATTTATCTTGGGCAATCAAATTCCTCATTTTTCAATCTTTTTAGAAATCTACGAACTCTGTAGGCTTAAATCTACAAACTCTGCAGGCTTAAATCTATGGACTCTGTAGGCTTAAATCTATAGACTCTGCATGCTTGAATTTACAGACGTGGCAAGAAGAGTAAATCTATGAACTCAGCAGGTCAAGTTCAATGGGATTTTACAAGTTGAAATCTATGGACTCTTTCAAGGTTAGAGAAAAATATGGACTTGGTTTCTATGGATTCTGCAAATAGGCTCATTTTTACAAGCTCAATGGGCTTCATGGCTTTTACAGGTGGGTTCAATCAAAAGAATCAATTTCTAACAATGGGTCATTTTTGGGATTGATTCAGTGCCATGGTTCAAACAAAAATCTCCATCGGCAAGCATCAACAGCAGGTTCAACATTTGATTCATCCTTTGGTTCAACGTTAAATGGTTCAAGGGTGGGTTCAATCAAGCGGTTCAATGCTTTGTTTCACACTGGTTCATCCACTTTATTTTAGTTTTAATGCTTTGATTCATCCTTTGTTTCAAACAAAAAATTTGTCAATCAGTTTAAGGCTTTGTTTGAACCATTAAACCAAAACTTGGTTCAATGGTTAGTTCAATGTCTTGGTTCAATGAAAAGGTTCAATGTCTTTGTTCAATGCTTAGTTCATCGACTTGGTTCATTCAATTGAACCATCAGCTTGAACCATTTTGGTTCAAATCTTGGTTCAACCAATTGGTTCAACATATTGGTTCAATAAGAGGTTCAAAGCTATGGTTTAATGGAACAGTTCAAAGCCATGGTTCAACAGTTAGATCAAATAAAGGGTTCATCAGCTTGAACCATTTTGGTTCAACCAGGTGGTTTAACGTTTTGTTCAACCAAATGGTTCATCACCTTGGTTCAACAAATGGTTCAACAACTTGGTTCAAAGGAGCAGTTTAAAATGCAAAATTTCAAAGGGCTTCTTAAAGGACAAGTGCCCTTGCAGAGGGCAATTGATCAATGAAAATACCCTGTTGAAGGGTCTTTTCAAAAAGACTAAGGCAAAAGTCTGAAAGAATTCTAAGTGGTCACGGGTGGAAAAAACTTGAATCAAATGGAAATAATCAAGAAAAAGAATTTTTGTGGGATTTTTGTTTGCAAGAAATTTTTGTAGACTTTTTATTCATGGGAATTTGTCCCCAAACAATTTTTTTGTGGGAATTGTTTGCAAGGAAAAGCCTAGGGGAATTTGCAAAGGGCCACTAAAGGACCCTGAAGGGCAGGTGCCCTTGCGGGGGACTCTCGGCTACCAATTTGAAGACACTTCTTGAAGCTAAAGGGTCACCTGAAGAAGCTTGAAGGCCATTCAAAGACTGCCCAAAGGGTAGATACCCTTGTGAGAAACTCTTCTCAAACCAAAATAGGTCATTTCTTAAGGCCCAAAAGGGCAAGTTCAATCTTGGAAAGCACTGAATAGAGAGCTGAAAGAGGACCAAGGGGTGACACACCTAAAGATGTCAAATTCAACATAGTGAACTAACTATTGAAAACATAGTGACAAGAGCACGAATGTCAAATTCAAGATAAAATAATTGTTGATCCTTTAAATCTATAAACCATAATATGCATTCACAGACTTCAAGGCCAAGACTAGTAGAAAATGAAGAAAGAATAGAATAGCAAATTGAATCCAAGACCTGATTCAATTAACCAAAAAAGGAGGAATGATGAAGGTAAGATCAGATCACCAGGTGGACATTGAAAGTTACAAACTCTCAATAAGCATGACTTGTTTCCCTACATTGATAAAATCAAATGGTTAAAATGCCCCTAAGTTCCAACCTATCTTTTTAATAGATTCCAACGCAACATGATGTGTTACTATTCCTGAGTCCTTGAAATGGCTATATAAGGGACTCTCTTCTATTGTAAATGCAACTCTTTTTGACAATCAGAATGAAACTCTGCCCAAATTGAAAGGCATTTTCTAAGACTTTGAGCTTAGTTTGTTGATCATATTTTATTATTGGAATAAGAAAGCAAGTGATTTTTCAAACTTTGTGCTGTGATATCTTTGTTGTTGGGGAAACTGTTCTTATGTCTTTTTCCTTAATATATCTTTTGTTCCTTTAATTCAACAAGCAGAATTAGTGACAACAGTCAGGAAGGTGTCCTGAAGAGTCAAGTGTGGAGAGACTTTGTGCCCCCATAATTACCTTTAGTTTGTTTTCTTTTCATTTATGTGTGAAGGACTTTGGGATGACTTTGTGCCCTCATTGTCCTTCATATCTTACTCTTGAGCAATTTAGGTAGAGACTTTGTGTTGCATCTCAATTTGCTAGTTATTACATCCTTTGCTACATTTTGCTGTTACTACCTGGAGTATTCTTATGGCTTGCTAAATAGTACTTCTGAAAGAAGAGGAGTGCTTTTTGTCATTTTCCTTGAGTTTCTCCTTTGATCCACACACATCATCTCTAAAGAAAGAGAGATGGATGGTTTGTCCTACCCTTGAGTATTATTTTCTATTTACATATATATATATATATATATATATAGCCTATCTATAAGGAACCTCCCCTTGATGAGAGGAGAGATCAGTCTCCTTTTGATGTGGTAAACCTACACATTTGGATGACTAATCTTCCTACTTTGGCTGATCAGACCTATTCTTTTTATAGTACAATGATCGACAAAATATTCAAACAACAATACTAACCAAACTAGTAGCCTTATTGAACTTAGGGCCAATGGAGTTAATGGATTCTCGAAGATGACTAACAAGGATTATGCCAAAACAAAACACAAGGAAACATACCACAAAATAATAGAAAGACCAAGAAAAAATAAAACAAAATAAGGAAAAAATCACACATGTGCATAACCACTTAGGGAACATAAGGAAAATAGGAAACTATGTACAAAATAAAAGAGAACTTTAATAAAAATGCTTTAGATATATCCAATTGACTGGGATATGTAGCTCCTCTCCATCTACATTTGAGAGTTAGAAACCATTGTGCTATTTAAACTATGTGATTACATATGGGCCACTCCAAAAAGCATCAAACTTTGTGTGCCTTTTGGTTTTGGCCCTATCTTCATCCCATTTTAGGACAATGTCTCTTTCTCTAAAACTCCTTAGCATGAAATTTTTGTCAGAATACTTCTTTGTTTATTGTTGGTGAGTAGTCATGGTGTGCATAGCTTGATCTCTTATCTCCTCAAGCTCCATTAACTCACATAACCTAAATTTAATGCTCTCATTCTCCATCAATTATAGTTGATAAGTGAGGTCTAAAGCTAGTAACTCAAGTGAGATAGAAAGCCTAGCCTCTCTTTCATACACAAATATGTATGGCGAGTTCCCAATTGCTCTCTTTGGGGTGATCCTATCAGCCCAAAGAGTTATCTTCAACTTGGTGTGCCAAGTCCTTTGATTCTCCTACATATTCCTCTTTATGATCCTGATCAAATTCTTTTTTGTTGACTCATCTAGTCCATTTCCTTAGGGATATTAGTTTGTGGAGGTACTAAGATAGATGTCATGCTTCAAAGCCCATTCACCACTTCTTGTTCCTGGAAAGGCTAATGCATTATTTGAAATGATTGTTATAAGATCTCCAAACCTAGTTATTATACATTCATAGACATCCAAGACTGAGTTTTCATTTACCTCCTTAAGAGCTACAACCTCCATCCATCTTATAAAATAATCAGTGGCTATCAAAACCCACTTGTGACCATCACTAGGAGGATTGATCAAACCTATGAAATCTAAACCCCATTGCATAAAGGGTTGTTCAACCTAGATTGGGTGAAGAGACAAGGCACCTAGATTTTGTTTTCCATTAAAAAGAGCACACTTTTGTCATTTCCTTACCCAAGCATAAGTGTCTTTAAACAAGCTAGGCCAAAAATAACTAGGCCTAATAATCTTAGTAGCTATAGTTCTAGGAACAAAGTGACCACTAATTAGTCTATCATGAAATTCATGCAACACTCTTTCAATCTGATTTGAATCAATACACTTTAAAAACACACTAAAAAGTCCTTTCTAAATATATCTCCATCAAAAATTACATAAGGAATGGATTGCAGCCTAAAGTACCTTCTCTTGGCCCTATCAAGACCTGATGGGCACTCACCAATTTGAAGGAAATAGATCATGTATTATATCCAACTTCTCATAGATGAAGGTATAACTTCTTTAAGATCATCATGGAGTGTCAAAACAACATCCCTTTTCTCTTTCAATTATGAGGTAAGATGCTCACATAGTCCTTTTCCTTTCACTATCTTGGTTGTTTTAATCTCCACATCATATTCTATCACTTTGGTGATCCAACTTGCCCTTTTCTTATTCAAATATCTACTCAAAATAAAGTGTTTCACACTAGGATGAGGCACAAAATATTTAATCTTGTTATTAGACAACATATGCCTAAATTTCTTTAAACTCCTTATGACTAAAAGAACTTGTTTCTCAACATATGTGTATCTTGTCTCATAGCCTTCCAAACCTTGACTAAAGAAGGCAATAGGCTATTTAAAATTTTCATCATTGGCTTGAGTAAGCATTTTAGAGATTACCTCTTCATTACCAAAGAGTACAAATTGAAGTCCTTAGAGAATTTTTGACTTGTAAGAGTATGAGCTTGAGAAATGGCTTGTTTGATCTCCACAAAGCTTTCTTTCCTCCTTCCTGTCCAAGTGAATATCTCATCCTTCCATAGAATGGAGGTGAAGGGCTTGACTAGGTTATAGAAATCAAGAATAAACCTCCTAATGAAATTTATCTTTTCAAAGAAACTTTTCAAAACTTTCTTCTGCTTAAGCAAAGATAATGCCAAGATGGCACTTACCCTTTCAGGATTGATAGATAGACCTTTATTAGAAACAATGTGGCCTAAGAGTTTGCCTTCATGAAAAAAAACAACAATTTTTTGGGTTTAGAGAGATCCCAAACTCTCTACACCTCTCAAAAATTTATCTTAGGTGATTCAAGTGATGTTTTTCTTCCTTGGAGAAAATTGTCACATCATCAAGATATACTAGTATAATGTCATTAATTAATCCTCAAAAATCCATATCCATTGCACATTGAAAATTAGATATAGCATTTGACAATATGAATGTAATATTCCTATAGGCATATGTGCCCAATTTGGTGGTGAAGGTTATTTTGTATTGGTTACTTTCTTTCACCAAAATTTGATTCGTAGAATAACCATCTAGAAGGGAAAACCTCTCACTACTTGCCACCACTTGCATAATTTTCTCCAAGGGAGGGGATAATGGTCTTTCGAAGACACTCTATTCAAATCCTTGAATTCCACACACAACTTGATCTCCCCATTCTTATTTCTAACAAGGACTAAGTTGGCCAGCTAGGAAGAATGCTTGATGGGAAAGATGGTTTTGGACTCAATCAGTTTGGTGAGTTCTTTCCTTATGAGAGGATCAATCCTAGGATTGACTGGCCTTTTTATTTTCTTGATGGGTTTTTAATTTTCATTTATCTCCATGGTGTGTTGAGCCAATATTGGTTCAAAACCCTTCAAATCACTATATTCCCAAGCAAAAATATCACTAAACTCCCTATATAATTCAATGAAATCATGGCTCTCTTGACTAGTGCATACCTTCCCAAGTGTGAATAGCTTATTTTTAAATCTTTATACCCTTTCATAGTTCTCTTTCTTAGTGTACATACCTAACTTTTCCTTCTTGATCTGATCATCCTCATTGAAAATGATCTCAAGAGTCACTAAGACTTTTAAAAGCTTGTTGGACTCTAATTAGAAAATTTACTCTCCATATTTTTGCTACAGTTTAGATTGATTCTTAGAATAAAAATTAGCCTCTTATTTTATAAAAAGTGATATCTACTAGTCACTATCAAAGACCTATCAATTGGTGACATTATTTAGTATGGATGGTCTCACAATCACCTTTAGATGGGGCCAGTTTTTGTCTTCCTTTATGCCCTTTAGAACATCAAATTGAGCACCAATAAATGTCAACCTATCAGCATGATTATTATCTTCCCTTGGAATATATATTATGTTTAAAATCCATGAAATCTTATACAAGGTCCCAAACTCTATGCTTATAGGATTTGAGTAAGGAGTTCTTAGTCAAATTCTACCCTCGAACGTGATTTACCATAAGCTCACTAACACCAAACACTTGGAATTCCTTCATACCTCTTTTCCTTGCCCATTCAAGTCCATGGATAATGGCCTCATACTCTACCACTTTACAAGTGCATGAGAATTTAAATTTTAAGGCTAAAAAATACCTTTCCTTTGAAGGTAAAACCAACATAGCTCCACCACCTGACCCCATCCTACTTCTAGACCCATCAAATAAGAGATGCCACAAGCCATTCATATCCTCACTTTAATTCATAAAATTAGGAATTAAATATCCCTTATCATGTATATAATATACTCCAAGACAAAATTCTTCAATAAAATTGTAAGGATCATGCTCATAGTTGTCATCTCCCCACTCATCTAAGAATAAATCAGAATCTCCTTCAAGGGAAGATGATGGAGATTGGTCAATATGAAGATCCTATTCATTAATGATAGCATTTTTAACATTTTCTACATTAGGTGAGTATGGTTCCAAGTTATCTTTATGATTATTTTCTGATTCAATCTTCACCTTAGTGCCATATTTTGTCTTAAACACCATGTAGGACCAATTGGCTGCCAAATATCCACCTATCTTGGATGTAAAGTCCTTTGACAAGCAAAAAGAAAAATAGGGAGGTAAATATGATATGACCACATCATGGGGAATTTAAAAATTAAAATAAGAATTAATGGTCAAATTCAAACCTTTAACTACCCCCAAAGTCTTGGCTAGTGATCCATCTAATTGCAAAACTCCTTTAGTCATTGGCTCATGATTGAGGACTAGCTTATCTGCTATACATTTTGGCATAATTGATGTGATTAATCCACTATAAATGATGAAATTTTGAACCAATAAATCACCAATAATTATATATAGGTAAAAATTAGGAGTCTTCTCATCTTTCTTCACTTGACCATCCATAGATTGAGTTCCATTTACTAGAGCGACATTGTCATTTCTAGATGGGTCAGCATGTTTACCCACTCCATGCAATTATTTTTGGAGTATATATTTATAAATTGGTAATTTTATATAATCCCACAATGATATTTTCATATGGAGCTTCTTCATCTATTCTACTACATTGATGGAAGGATTACTCACCTTGGGGTTATCTTTATGAACATTTGCACTTTGTGATGTAGCTTATGGAGGTAGAGTTTTAGTAGCTATCCTAAAATTTAGAATCCTCTAATTTTATTGTATTTTAGGATTTTTTTTAGACCCACTTACCATAGTAGATGATGTAGGACTCATAAAAGGTTCTTAATTAGCTCCTTAAGCTTCATCGATAGCCCTCTTTTTTGACCTAGTATTGTAGGCAACACTAGAATTTTGATTACTTATATTTCCCAATAAATTAATGGCACAAAACTCACCCTCCAAATGATTCATGAGGGTAGAATTAGTTTTAGGTTATCCATTTTCTATCCCACCTTGCATTGATCCTTCAAAACCTAAATCTTGGAAATATTGACTACCTTGCATTACCATACCTTGATTGTGCATTTCATTTGCTTAAGCAACTTGTTCTTGACCATTTTCAAAAGATGGATAGTTAGGCTATTCTTGGAAAAAATTGAGTGGGGACAAGGGAATTGGAGGATGAAGGAGCACTAGGATTATAGCTTTGATAAGGCTTTACATGGTTGATTTGGCCTTGTCCTTTATTATTACCTTGAAAAGAAGGTTTGTTTGTTTGTCCAAACTAATTTTAGGATTGATATGGTCTATAACCTTGAGCTTGTTGTCTTTTGATGGAAACTAACTCATTTGTAACACTTTTAAGTAGGATTTTAACTTCATGGATTTCATTGGTAGGAGAAATGGAATATTTTTCTTGAGAAATCAAAGGAGCTAAAGTGGGCAATGCATTCTAATTAAGAGAATGCAAATTAGGGAATATTGGCATTAGAGGTCTAGGAGATATCTTTCCTATTTAAACAAGACTATTCTTAGCATTTATGGCTATTTCATAGGTAGAAGGCATTGTGTTTCTACCCATAGATTGAATCATCATGGTAATGTCATTATTTAATGCTTTCAATTAGTACAAAAATGCATAGTTTACAGTTGGCCTCATAAGAATTGGGATTCTATCCCAGGTTTTTTGAAACCTGATATTAAAATCCTACATGAATTCATGTGGTTCCCTCTTTTTTGTGGTAAATTTCTCATATAGAGATAGGTGATCACTCTTTTCCCCAAACCTATCAGTCAATAGAGTCTCCAATTCATCCCATGAGCTAATAGAATTTATAGGTAGGGTCCCAGACCAATCCCAAAAATTTCCTTTAAAAGACAAGGACAACAACATAATAGCTACATTTTTTTGGGTGATATTATGGATATTAAAAAAGTTTGATATATTCCAAATGTGCTCAATGGTAGTAATAGGACCATCTCCACTAAAATATGGGACACTCTTAGGGTTGCTCCTAAAATTTGATCATATTGGGTGAGACGTAAGGGAGATGCCCTGGTGAAAGGTGCAAAAGGTTATCTTCTAGCCATTTTTTAATTACCACTATAGATGTTAGGATGGAATGTAACATAAAATTTGTAGCTTTAAACACAAAATCTTTTTTGTAAGGATGATTATTAACAAACCTATACCTTTTGGTGGAATATGAAGGTAGTTCCATAAACTCTAAAGGTACACCTTTAGCAGTAGACCTAGTGGTCACCTTTGGTATGGAAAATAGGACTGATCATCAACCAAAGACTTGAATTCTTCAATGGAGTCACCAAGGACTGAATGTAGATGTTTTTTTTAACTTCAACAATGCCAAGACCAACACCAACCTTGAACAATCTTGTAAGACTTAGAGTCCCACTATGTGTGCCAAAACTATTGATGATTGTATTTTCACCCTTGAGGAGGTGTTTATCTCTCTTCAATCAAGTGGTAAAATGGAATCATCTCTCTTGTTGTGGGTGACAATTTTGTTGAGATGAATTTCCATATTAGGGGCTAACTCCCCTTGATGCACCTTTAAATCTCTCTTTAATCAATCAATTGTATATGAAAAGAGCTCAAAAAAATAACTAAGAAAATAAGCAGTGATGCACCAATATTTGATATCCTCCCAATTGATTAAAACCACTACTTTAAAGATAAAACAAGGTGTTTTGTTGCATAGGACTCACAACTCAGGAACTATTGCTACATCAATATTTCATATGCTAGATTCAAGAAAGTATATGATTCTTAAGAAGGAAATGAATGATCCAAAGAAAGATATAGTAATGAATCACTTCTAAGATATCTCTATGCTTGGAAAAGAATATTATGAAAGACCTATAACAATCTCCTTTCTGCAAGTTGGTAGAAAATCAAGAGTACAAGCTAGAAAAGATAATATTCCACTAGACTAGGACAACAATGATTCAATTATTACTCAATATTACAACATATGAGAGGAAATCACACTTTTATATCTCTTCAAGAGTTCTTCAAGTAACAATCTATCTAGATTTTCCCCAATAACTAGTGGAGGATAAAAATGAGCCAAGAGAATGCATATATTTAGCCTTGCCTGGTAGAGAAATCAAAGGAAAACTGAGACATGTGTCATTTTGAAAGGATTAGTTACATTTACATGAGAGAGAAGTGGGCTAGCTATGCCATATCATCAAATGGATCAATTACAATGAGTTAAAACTAAACCAAAGATTTAGTTACAATTAAATTAGATATAGTTGAATAAATTACAACTGAAACAAAATGCCTTAGTTACAATTTCCACTTGTTACCTTTATCCTCACCTTCAGATTCTCATAGACTTTATTTTAAACTCTAACAGCTAGTTTCTATAGTCTAAAATTAATGTTTTATGGGCCATCACTCCTCAGACATTCCTTCAGACATTTGTACCATGGTTATTTTGTTTGCCCTTTTACATCCTTTGTATCAAACAAGTTTTCCCAAAGAATTCCTTAGACAATATTTCTAAAAGAATTCTTTGGATAATCTTTCTAAAAGAATTCTTTTAGACTTTTTGTTTGGCCCTTTTAGTTCTTTAAAATGAGCTTTCAACACAGTGAAAAAATCCATTTATAAAATAAACATACCCTTTAGTTTCTTGCAAGTGACCCTTCAGAAGAGTTGAAACTCTCCTTCAACTTTTTAAAATGATCTTCTGAAAGGAAAAAATACCCTTCAGATTTTTTGAAATGATCCACCTTCCCATGAAAATAATCTTTTAAACTTTTTAAAAATTCCCCTTTGGGAAATTTGAAATACCCTTTAGACTTTTTGAAAATTACCTTTCATCCTTCTTGAAAATGAACCTTTGGGAAAGTTGAAAGTGTCCTTTAGCTTGAAAAATTCCTTCAAAAAATATTAAACATACCCTTCAAAAAAGTTTTCACATACCCTTTGAAAAAGTTGTCACATAGCCTTCATAAAATTGTCCCTTCAGAAGATTTGTAAGTGTCCATTTTCCAAAGAAAATAACCTTCAGGAAAGTTACAAATGATCCTTCAAAAAAACTAAAGTGGACCTTTTCCTAATAAAAGATACCCTTCAAAAAAATGGAGCGTACCCTTTGAAAAATTTGTAACATAGCCTTCAAAAAAGTTACCTCATAATTTGTTTTTGAAATAATTTTGTCGAATGAAAAGTCTTAAAGAAATACACTTAAGGAAAAAGACTGATAAAAATTCAAAAGAATTTGACAAAGGCTTATAATAAAAACCCCAAAATAATTTGGCCAAGGCTTGGAACAAAAACCTAAAATAATTTGGCAAAGGCTTAGCAAAGAACAAAAATGAACTTTCCAAAAGGAATAGACTTCTAGATTTGTCAAAGAACACTTCTTCTGAAGAAAAGCTAAGTACTGGACCTATTTAAAGATATAGACTTAGATGATTATTTTCAAATAGGGGTACCCACTTTTGGCTTAAAGGGATAAAATTTGGTCAATAGTATCTATAAGGGGTTCTTCAACAAGTTGATCTACATGAACTTGCCCCTTGATGTATTTCTAGTAGACATATTCTATCTCAAACTCATTGAGGAACATGATCTATTTAGCCATGCAACCTTATAAATATATTTAAGATAGTAGATACTTGAGTGGATCTATTATTTAAATAATCATGGTCTTGTTTTTTAACATGTAATGGCATATTTTTTGAGTTTCAAAGACCATAGCTAAATAAGATTTTTTAATGGGCATATAATTGTGCTCATACGTGACCAGTGTATAGCCTAGATAGTACATGACATGTTCCTTTTGCATTATCATCATGTTGAGCTGGAAACACCTCCATGGCTTTGTTTTTAGTTGATAGGTATAGTAAGAATGACTTTTCTAGCATCTATGGAAATAAAATAGGTGGATTAGCTATATAATACTTTAGTTGTTGGAAAGCTTTTTGGCATTCATCATCCCAATGGAATGTGATACCTTCTTTAAGAGGTGTGTAAATGGATGGCATTTGTTTACTAACTAATATATGAAACATATTATAGATTGGATATTTTCGTATAAATAATGGATCTACTTTAAATTGGTCAGTGGTGACATTTGAGTTAGGGCTTGTACTTCGGCTAGATTAAATTTAATGCCTCAGTGAGACATAATGAATCAAATCAATTTTCTTGAAGTAACTCCAAAAACACACTTTTTAACATTAATCCTAACTTTGTATTCATGTAGTCTTTCAAATATCCTTCATAGTGTTGTTGGATGATCAAACTTGCTCTTTTATTTACCTAGGATGTCATCGACGTAGACTTCAATAATATCATGCACCATATCATGAAATATGATGGTCATAGATCTTTGGTACGTGGCCCTAATATTTTTGAGACTAAATATCATAACCTAATAACATAATCTTTCCCATGAAGTGGTTAATTTTATTCTATGTTGGTCTTCTAGTGTCATTTGGATCTAGATGTACCCTAAGAATCCATCCATTAGCAAAAGAATCTCATAACCCATTATGGAGTCAACAATCATGTCAACATTTGTAAAAGGGAAGTCATCCTTTGGGTAAGCCTTATTTATATCTCTAAATATTACTTCTAGCTTCTTGATGACTAGTACAACATTCAAAATCCACTATGAGTAGTCGATGGATTGAATGCATCATGCTTCCAAGAGTTTTTCCAACTCTTTATTTACTAATACAACAATGCAAGGATGCAACTTGCATAATTTGTATCTTACAAGTTTGGCATTAGGATAGACCACAAGGTGGTGCATAACTAAGGTGGGGTCCAAAATTGGCATGTTAGAGTAAGCCCAAGCAAATATATCAGCAAATTTCCTCAAAAGGGCTGTAAAGACTTCACATTCCTCCTCAGTGAGGGTCATGCCTAATTTGATCCATTTCAGGTCATCTGGAGTCCTAATATTAACTTATATAGTATCCTTCATAAGAAATGTTAAACCATCTTCTAGAATGGTTCGAAAATATTTAAATTAGTCTACAATAGTAGATACCTCTATTAGGATTGGATCTTCAAGTTTTCCTAGGCATGATGAATCAGAATCCCCCAATGGTAGGGATGGCCATGTGATAAATAATATTAGAAACTCTTGGATAATTCAATCAGAGTAGTATTGTTTTTCAAACCTAAACTTGGACCCATGGGCAAGTTTGTCATTGATGGTCTCCTAAGCTATGTTTGAAGAAGGTTGAACATCCCTATCTAATGACACTTGAAATAGGTTTTCACCATAAGACTAGCCTTTCTCTTTACTATTTCCCTTGTCTAAAAGTGCCTCAAAGAGGTTTTCACTTTGGGATCTCAATTTTTTATTTAATTATTTATGGCTAATGGTGTTCACCCCTCATCCAAAATAGGCTTCAAGATCTAGCTTGATTAAAAACCTTTATTTGTGGTTTCCTAATGGAACATTGTCCTTAAGGCCTAGAAACTCACAAAAGGCCTCATTATTTTGAAACTCATCGATTGACACTATTGATTCTTGTTGGTCCCAATCTATAAGTTAAGGGTAATATAAAATAAGTGGATTGTAGAAAATAACTAGTCTAAGGGTACAAATGGCATTGGTATAAAAAAATGGTATTATCTAGGTTATCAAAATGGATATGATCAAAATATACTTCATTGTTAGCATCATCATCATTATTAATTGGCATTGGAACATGAATAAGGTACATGAGGTCACCCCCATGTGGTTTAAATCTAAGACTATATATTCCTTTGTACTGAGTGACATAAATTAGCTCAAGCAGGCCCTATTGATTTAGCCTAAGGCCTTCTACTATATAGGCATGCTTCCCCATGATTTTTTTAGAAATAGGATACTTAGAATTTAGCTAATATTCATCCAATTTTTCATTATATAACCGAGATTCATCATCTTCAAGTGGGTCCTATTCTTGGCCAGTGGCCAATATGAAAATGATAGGTTTTGGACCATGTAGTTTGCCTTTGCTCTTTCTTTGTAATTCCATGAAAGGTGGTTTGGATTTAGGTCTTCCATAGGACTTGGGGTTTTGTGGAAGCTTAGAAATATGGAATATATCATGGGTCGAATATCATCTTGGGTCATTAGCTGATATGGTATAATAATTAGATATTTCAAGAGGTGGAATATTGGAAAGTGAATCAAGGGTATCTAGATCAATTCAATTAACCTCTAGTGAATCAACAAGTATTTCCTCCCCCTTATCCTTTTTAAGATTTAGATTAAATCCAAAAAAATAGTTATAACTTTGGTACTCAGCCTCTAAATGCTTACAATGTCCATATGTTTTATAAATCTCTATGGATAGTGACCTCCATACCTAAATGGGAGGACTTGATACACCATTTCAATGTTAAAATAATTGCATGAATCTCATGTATCCAAGGTCTACCTAAAATCATATTATATGATAAATTTATGTCTACCATATGGCATAGTGTATTATGGGTCAAAGGCCCAATGATAACTGGCAAGTTGATAGTGCCTTGTGATTTTAGCTCTTCATTATCATAGGCCTTGATGGTGATTATATATAGTTTTTGATTGACTATGGTGTACCCAAGAAGCTTGATGAGTTTTAGAGACACAATATTTAGACCCAATCCATTGTCTATGAGGACACTTTTCACTTTATGCTACATTATGACAACTTTGATTTATAATGGATTATTATGCAAAGTGCCAAGGGATGACATATCACTTTGGTCAAAGGTTAATTGTTAGCCTGGGGCTAAGTGTCCAACCAAAGCTTGAAATTTTTCTAGAGCTATGTCATTAAGAACTTGGGATTGACCAAGGAACTCTATCAAGATGTTATTGTGGATGTTGGATGTACACAACAAATATAAACTAGAGATTTGTGTAGTTGTCTTATATAATTGTTCCATAATATGGAATGTCTTTTATTGCACAACAATAAATGGCTTATTTTTAGCTAAAATGATGGGTTGGATGGGTGAAGTGGCAGATGGTTATGGGATTGGGATGGTAATATTTGACCATTGAGTTATGATTACATAATCAATATTAGATTTAGAACTATTATTGTTAACAAATGATGGTGGTGGGAGACCTGATAAGATAAGTCTAGATTATCAATGCACTTATGTGTGATCATAGGTTAACAGTGAGTTGTTGGTATGTGGTCTAAAAATAGTAATCCTTGTTCATTTGTATGCTTGTATATGGTCCCAAATCACATAAGGATCACCAACATAGGTTGGTTGATTAGAATTGATTATCAATGATCTTTTTTTATTGGTATTTGGTCTTGACTTTATGGAAATAGTGGAAATGTGACCTCCCACAATATGGCCTATAACCTTGTTGTAGTCATGTGTGAATATATGGTAGGTCTATTGATCATTGGCATCATTCTAGTCTTGATTTTATCCATTCATCTAGCATTTTTTATTCTACTACTAGTTTTATTGTATCTATCTTAGATGTTGATACTATTGTTTATATTGCACTAGCCATTATTACTACCATTATTGGTTATTATGTCATGGAAAGGGTTTTGATAAATGATGATATTTTGATTAGATGTGAAAGATCCATTATCCAATTTTATCTCCCCATTTTCCAACATATTTTTAATCAAATATTTAATTTTCACAAAACAACACAAATTATATCTATTACCCTAATGATACTCATAGAATTCATTTTATCAGTACCAATCTAGATAAGGAATGGCCTCAAGATAATGCTTTAGAATAGGACAACTAATTAAATTAACAATGACATGATTTCAAAACATGGATTTAATGGGTTATCTAAGGTCACTACAAACATGATGAGAAGAACAATTCTTCTTGGAGGAGGGGTTTTCAAAGGCAAAGGTTACTATGTTTGTTGCACTAGTCTAGGTTATTGTATTTTTTATGTTTGCTGAAGAGGTTGTTGGTTAGGTGTAATATGAATATGTGACATAAGGTGATCATATGGTGTTTATAACATTTGTAAATTTCATGACTTGGTTACTCCATTTCCAATAACATTCTTGTTGTGATTGAATGTCTTGGAATTTTCATAATTGTTGGCTTGTGCTGGTTGTGATACTTGAACTTAGAATTGGTTTTGGCCATTTCCTTAGTTTTTAGTTTGTTTTTGATTTGATGAGTTTATATTAATGGTCCCTTTTTTAATAAGGGATATTTTTATAAACAAACCTTTATTAACAATGTCCTTGAAACTGTGTGCACATTGTAATTATAGATGGTAAGATATCTTATGATGAAAATTCTTGGTAAACAAAGTGGCTAGTTGCTTGTTTGGCAAACTATGGGTGAATAAGATATAAAGGGATCTCCACCATTGTAGATAGCTTATAAATCTTTTATTTGCCTTATATTTGGCTTGTGTCAAATCTACTAACAAAATTTCATGCTTGAGATTGTAGGAGAAGTGTTGCACAAACTTGTCTGAAAGATCATCAAAATCAAAAATTAAATTCTTAGGTAATTTTAGAAACCAATCTAAAGCTTATCTTGCTATAATCCTTGGGAATAACTAGGAGGTATATGTCTTTATAGGCCACTAGTTGGCAAGTAACAAAGAATTATATTAAATGGGCCTTGGGATCTCCTTTCCCCTTATATTTGTCAAATTTTGGTGGTTCATACCCTAGAATAAATGGTATCTATAGATACTTCATGTTGAAATGGTAGTAACACATGTCATCCAACTTAAACTTCTTGATTTATTTCCCTTCTTGGATAGTGGCAATTGCATACTTCATTTCTTACAACTCTTGGGTAAGGAAAACAGAGGGAACATTGGTTTGAGGTGGAAGTTGTGCAATCAAAAGTGGGTTACTTTGACTGGGGTATAATAGAGGCATGGTTTGTTATGGAATGTTGGTTTAACTAAGGAATTGACCAAGAATATGCATTCATATATTAGGATGTGATTTTTGGATTTGCATGTATTGTGGTGTGGTATTCTAGTTAGGATTTGGTATATAGGCCTAGTTCTAGGGAAATTATGGTTGAGATGGAATGATATGGCTAGGGGTGATGTATTATGCCTATTGAGTTTGACTAGGGACTTGATACTGAATATTCAAACCTTGTCGATTAAGAGGAACTTATGAACCAAGGCCCTATCATTGAGTTTGTGGCCTATTAGGAATAAAAGGCAATTATTGCCTGATTAGTACTTATGGAGCATTAGAACCTATTGGTTGTGTGAATCCTTGTTGGGAAGTAAATGCATGTTTAATATTTGGCATTTGTCACTAACCAATACATGTACACTATTTATTGGACATCATTTTTTTATTGTAATGGTATGTTGGTCTATGATTGAAGAGGTATGTTCATCACTACCTAGTAAGGTGGACCATTATTTTCCCCCTATTGGGGTGCTAAAAAGTTTTTCCTCTATTGTATGGGTATGTTGGATTGTGCCTTCATTTGTGGAATATTAGTCATCACCTATTATGGTGGAGTAATATTAATCACATTTTGTTGAAGCACAATATTTATTGTTATTTCACTACTTGATCCTTGTGTTTGGATGCTTGAACAAGTAGCAAGTTGAGGATTGTAGGTAGTTGTTTGAGTTTGGGAGGTAGAAGTTCCTACCCCCTACATTTTTTAACCAATCATGATGCTTATTAAAGGAACATTTTTTTGTGGACTAATTATTTTTGTATTTACACCACTTTGGTCTAGATTGGATGATGCTTACATATTGTCCACTATGTTTGGCCCACTATTCTACATAGAAGTAGAAGACACTTATTCGATAGCTGGGGTATTGAACATGTTTCCCACCAAATTGATTTGTGTGAATTGGTATATAACCTAATTTTATTGGTAAATAAATTTAATTAAGACTCTAGTTAAAGGAGTTAACTCAATAAGAATAGAATTTCACATGGTCATGTTTTTGAAGTTATGTACTAAGTTCAAATAGATCTAGTATGTTATTTGCATCTATATGAAGTGGTCCTCCATGAGGCATTTTCATTTGATAATCATAAAAAGGTCTTGATATGGCATCAACACTATATATTGAGGATTACTAGAAGAGGCATGTTTAATATTTTGATTATAAGGCATGTTGTAAGGTCCTCTTACTAAACTTGGAATTTTTTCATGAGGTAATTTTACTAAAAACATAGCCCCTACCTCTATAGCTTTGATTAAGAATTCATCATTATTTACAATAAAGTTAAGATCAAAAAAATAAGGGTCATAGGTTGATGGCATTGTAACATATTATGGTTGTTGTTGGACTTGTTTTGTAATTGATAGTATGCTAGCTATGTATTATGTCATTTATTATTCATCCTACTCTGAGTATGTAGGCATGTTGACCAAATAATAGGCCAAATTATCTTGGATTTATTCCCTTATTTGAGTTTTTTAAGGTGGATAAGGATCTATCTCAAAAACAACATCATCTCCATAGGGGTCTTGAACAAAGTCTTCTTGTGTGACCACATTACTATACCCTAGATTATACATGATGCCACTATGAGTATAGTGAGACATGTTTGAATCAATGGCTAATTATTCATGACAAAGGGATTAGAGTTATACAAACTCTGAAAGCAATGTCTAAAAAGACAAAAAGTTTGAACTCTATCTAACTTGGTCAAAGGGATGGAGCTATATCTCAAAAAAGGTTTATACAAAAACTTAGTATAAAATAACCTAATTTCAAATGTCTAATGTTAATAGTTGAATGTCTCACACAAAAAGTTTAAGTGGATTAACTTAAAATATAATTCCAAACTCTAGGTTCAAAGTGTTCCAAATAGTTTTTAATCCAGGAAAATAAATATTGCTAGGTCTTTTGGCCAAACATGGCATCAAAATCTAGGCTCAAACAAAGGCATGTGCTAGGAAATTTTAAAAAATAAGTAAAAAATATATAATTAAAACAAAGGGGTATGATTTAATCTAACATATTTGAAACACTTTGGCATAAACTAGGCATTCAAATTTAGACATAAACTTGGTCGATGTGGTATGAGGCATGAAACAAAAGGAACTTGGAGATAGACTATTTTTTCCTAAATAAAGGCATAAACAATAGTTTTAAAATTTGGGTAAATAATTAACCTAAGTTATGAAACCTAAAAGAGAAATATTATTGTCTAAGCCAAACTACACAAGGCATAAACAAAAATCAATCAATGTTTGGATTTGAACTTATCAATTTTAATCAAAAACTTAACTTAGAAAAACTAGGTTTTTTTATCAATAAGCTAGACAAAGGTGAATGACACAATGGTACTAGATAAAGACCCAAAATGGCACACATGGATTAGTCTCAAATTTTAATTTAGCATAAGACAAATAAGTCTATGAAATAATTTGAGTAGTGTAATGATGTTAATGATTTCTAAAGGTATGATTGATGGTTTATTTCAAGATTCCAAAGCACAAAACTTGAAATGGATTGGGAAACATAGTATTACCCTTTCCAATCAAGTCACACACACACAAATATTTATAAAAAATACTAATGAAAAATCATGTGATAAAAAGGGCCATCATAATGCCTCCTCAAACAAAGGAGTGACATATAAACAAAACTCAGCTTGACATGGTATAACAAAAAAATAGATAGATTAGACTCAAAAACCATGAAATAAATAATAAAATGACATAAATATCTAAATTTAACATCCTAGATCTTATAACTGATAAGGTTACATGGTACCATTAAATTCTATCTATATACATTCTCTTGGGAGGATTTTAATTGTTAGTCCAAAAATAAAAGCACATGAAGTAGTAGAGTTTTTACACCCCCCTTATCCCAAGAGATTATATGGTGACATAGAACTTTGGGCTACTCTTCTTGCATCAATAATATGTTTGTGACAAGTGGGGTTTTTCTAAAACTAAATTTTTGAACATCTAAATGGTTTTAAGTGTGGTTAACACTATAAATTCCTCACATTAATTGAGTTCATACTAACTTAATATGCAAGGGTATATTCCTTTGCACAAAAATTTCATTCATGTACTTCTTAGTGGAATCCCCTAGTTAGCCAAACCTGACTCAAGTTTTCATTATGATTGGAGAGTTTAGATGCTTAAACCCTTGATAATCATAGTATATGTGCCCTAATTTATAGACCCCACCATGGAGTGGGTTTGAAACAATGTTGGGAGATGAAACCCTACATTAAAGCTTCCCTAAAGAAATAATGAGGAGGATATGAACTCTTGATCACAAGATAATTTTCATAAATATAAATGACTAAGTGAAAATAGTTTAAAGGTTGTGTTTAGATCACCCAAACCATATGGGTTTTGGGGAGATCCTAGACAACATTATTTTCATACCTTAGACAAAGGCACAAATTACAAGGAATAAGCACTTTTGATCACTTGAGTTCCCTAGAGGGGGATGGGGGAGATCATACATACATCTTTCATTTGAGAAAAACACACAAGTATAAAATGATCTAGCATAAAATAAAACACTTCAAATAATTTGAAATTTATGTGAATGTTTATTTTATGCACCAAATTAAGATGTTTGTGAAGTTTTCTTAGCCCCTTAGCCTTAGTTGTAAACACTTTAATAACTTTCACAAAAAAAACTAAGCATAAACACCTAAGTTACTTATAATAATGAAAACAAAATTTTCAAGAATTAACCATTCCTTTTAGGCACCAAAATGAAATGTTTAAGACTTTAGCACTTACAAATTTATGTCCTTTTCTTTCTTTGGTCTTATAAATTTTAGAGGGTTTCCTTTTTATTTGAAGCATAATTATCAATTATCAAAACACTTATCAAATTTATCTCTCAAGTTTTTTTTTTTTTTTACACATAGATTGACATCAATCATAGTGACTGATGCTAGTTAAAAGGAAACTAATGTTGATCAGTTTCACAGAGAAACAATACCGGTTACAAAAAATTGATGTCATCTAACTAGAACTGATGTTGGTTACATGCGAACCCAAAGTCAAAATAAAAGGATTTTAAAAACATTGGTTATCCCAAATAATTATTATTGTCACTTATATTTTATCCCTTTGAGGATATGTCTCAGCTCTCCTCATCCAAGTGGCACAATTGAAACACCTTTAGGCTGTGGGTAGGTCAAGAACGAGGTGAGTCTCTAGATAGGGATAGCTCCATTGATTTAACACTTGTAAATCACTACTAAACCTGTTATTGTAATGGAAAAGGGAGATAAAAATGAGATTAAACTATCCTAAAGGAGGTGATACACCAAATTATTTTATGACCACCAACCAGCTGCATTTTACACATGAGAACAAGGGACTAACTAGACATACACTTCACCAATTTGAATATTCTCACAACTAAAAAAGAGTTCTATAATGACACTATTGAATAGGCTAACTCACTAAACCTTCACACTTCTTAGAACACTTCACATGACTTGCAAGAAGAAGTTGCAAATAGGTGAGAGAATGAGACAAAAATGCTAAGGAAACCATAGTCATAATTAAAAAAGATACATCATTAAACTAAAAAAACTATGAATAGTAAGATAAGAGGTAAAATTCATTATTCTTTATTTATGCAAATAAATAAAACTTCACCATACTCAGGTGGATCATAGTTTACAAAGGCCAAAATGGATAGTTCTTATAGAACTTCAGAGAGAGAGAGAGAGAGAGAGAGAGAGAGAGAGAGAGAGAGAGAGAGAGAGAGAGAGAGAGAGAGAGAGAGAGAGAGAGAGAGAGAGAGAGAGAGAGAGGTCAAAAAGACACTTTTAAATATGATAAAATGAGTTAATTTTGCATTATAAGGAAATTTTAAACTGATCATGCAAAGTTAGGAAGCACAAGTGTCACCCCAAGTCATGAAACTCTTGAAATGTGGCATATGAGTTTTTACTTTGCACAAGAAAAATGCATTTATCATTCACCCCTATTTGAACATCCCAAAATGGATTAAGAATAGGTATAATGATTTTAATAATATTTAAGGGTTTCATACATGCCTCTCCATTCATTGGTTGTAATCCCAATCATTTGAAATCTTCTAGAAGTGAGCCATCACTATTTGTACTCAAATAAAAACTCCTCTTTCACACACCTTACACACTTGGCTTCCAAAAAGGAATCCATTTTCCATGAAAATTAATAAAAATTAGTGTATTACACTTTTAAATACCCTCCATTTCCTTAGAGGCATTAGGTAGACCTTAAAAATCCATCCACTTGTAGCTTTCACACTTTTCACCATCATGTTCACTAGGCTAGTTTTGATTGGCTCTGATGGGAGATCTAGTAGGAAAAATTAAGATTTTTTGTGAATTATTAGATTACCATAATGAGTTATTAAGAGTATATATATTCCTCCCAAAGTTTATTTCATCTCTTGAAACCTCCTAGAACTTACATAATGCACAAAACAATAAAAAGAACCAATTTTTTACCTTATCTGTACATATAGGTTAGCAAAAAAAATTATGGGTATAATCCCTTAGGATTCATATTCAACCTAAAACTAATTTTATTATCATTATTGTTCATTTATATGCATCTCCATCCTCATTTTCCCAATCAGGTCTTTAATCAGGGTTTGCAAGGGTTTTAGATAGTTTAAGCCCTTAAACTTTATTCATAAAGATGGAATGTTGGATAGGGAAACTAATGCCACAAAATTTTTATTTATGACCCTATAAAAATAATTCTATCCCATTTATTCTCCATGCAAATCATTCAATTATATATGAGCTTCCAAAGTTGCCTTATCGAGCTTGATTCTCCACTTTGCATAGGTCTAAGTTGTCTTTGAGCCCTAAACTAGATTATTGATGGTTTATTTACAATATGGAAGTTTTTAAACATCTTGAATTACCTTATACACATGATCTAATATATTTTAATTCTCTTCTAAGGTTGGAAGTGAAGTTGACCTTCTATTTGGCTTCTAGGCCTCACCATGCTCAATAAGCCTATCTATAACTTTGAGGGTCTAGATCACCCTATTAGTTTCATCCTTATGTGAGGTGTTTTTCATATTTCCATAGATTTTTTTAAACCTCAAATAACTCTTTTCAAGTTCTAACCATCTCCTAGTGCACTCTTTCATCCCTTATTTCCAAGACTATAGGGTTTGTGTAAAAAAGGAATACCCTCTGTCTACGACAAAATAAAGGGAACTTACCCTATTTTCTCAGACCAAATAATAATTGGATGATCTTATCTATATTTTAAGTACATTATCCACAAAAATTAATCCCTTTGTCATCTCATTTGACCTTTCAACTCTCCCAAAACCAAAATAGACTATTAGAAAATAGATTGTGTGTAAGGTCTCATGTTATGGATTGCATGTTGCTTGATTGGAGATCTATATTACCTATTTACATGATATTTGTGTATCATGAGTATAAATTATCCTTTTTTAATTATTTTTCATTCTTACCAATTCTCTCAATCATTTTTATCTGTATTCTCAACCATGCTTTTGCTCTATTAGATCTAACTAATAGGCTGATATAGTTGTATATCCCTCTTACCTATAGGTTTAGGCCACACTTTTAGAATTTATTACCTTTATATAGGGTATTATGAAAAGCCTAATGTCATTTTACATTCATTTAACCATCTTTTAATATCCTTATTCACTTCTCACACTCACAATCCCTAAACATGCTCACTATATGCCATAGTTGTAGTTGACTATGTTGAGGCAGAATAGGGGTCCACCTATAGATGAAATTTGTGTTTTGTATTTAATTTATGATATAATACCTCATATATATGTTTTATTTAATTTCATATTATTTTTAACTCAAAACAATGCATTTGCAGACATGTCAATGTCTGATTCACTTATTTCCTCGCACTATTACACCACAGTAAAACTATAGATGGCTATTTTGACCAAAAGGAGCTTATAAGTGATGGTTTCACATTGTAAATTGTGTCATGATCATTTTTATATTATATTATATCATTTCATAATCATCTTTCATTATCCTAACTTGATATATCCATGATTAGGTCTACTTCATGAATGGTGTAAGGGTTAAAGCTTGTTGTAGGTGAATGCCCATAAAGGTAGGGACACCTGTAGGTGTGTGTGAGAGGAAAAACACCATATATCATTATAATTAAGTGTATTTTAGATCATAAATAATAATTTAAAACATTTTTAAAAATTAAACTATGGTGGCATAGTCTAGTTTACAATTTTGGGTGAAAAAGGTCTTTTTTGGTGCTTAAAGCCTGTAGATTTCACTATCAAAATTTAGTGATCAGAGGTGCATGTTTTAGCTTCTCTAACAAGAAATACAAAGGAATAATCCACCCTCTTCATTTTTAAATTTGAAACCTTATGTGAGAGATACAAATTATGCTCACTTGGGTACATCAAAAGTCTTTGTAACCCTATTGTAAGATCTCAACAAAAAGCTTAGGTGCTTTATTTTGCAGTTTTGGGGATTTGATCCTTGAATCAGTCATTTGACCTTATAAGGTGATCCAAAATATAATATTACCAATTTTACACTCCAAATAGGTTTTCCATATTCTATACACATATTAAGACTTCAAGGTGATTTTTTCCATGTGCTTCAAAATCCCAAAATAACTCCTTAGCTCTTTGTTAAGCCACCTGTAGGTGGTCATTCTATAGTGTAGGTAGTGAGGATGAGTAAGTTAGTAGAATGAAATATTCACATGATTATGATAAAATTTAGGTCTTATCAAAGTTTCCAAATGAATTTTTAACATTATAAATGGTTTTAAACAACTATCAACACTTTCTTTTCACACATGACATCATCTATGATGGCACTTATAGGTGTAATTAATGGCAAAAAGTTATGTGAATGACTATTTTGGCTATCACAATACTTATTATAATAAGTGAAAAGATATTAATTTATTTTTAATTCTATGGGGATGAATTAAACATCCAAATACCACAATTATAGTTCCATGGACATGTTAAATACCTCAACCTAGCCCACTCGGTTGATTATGCATGATAGTCATGGAGTAAACTAACTGTATAATGTTTATGACTATCATTAAATGAAACATTGCTTGGATAATGGGATTAAAAGGTAAATTATAAAAATAGGACATTTAAAACATGATAATAAACTTATTTTCACCCCCTAGAATCATTACCAAAGCATAAGGATCTTGAAAATGGTGGAAACCTACCTATACTCTTAAAATGAGACCAGTCTGCAAACTTGAGATGATTTTCCCATAAAAACACATTGAAACATGAAACCAAGAATAGGTGGAATATTAGGATATATTGAACATCATTTTTAATCAACCTTAGCATTTGGATTGCATGAACTTCTCCAAACCAAAGCAAAACCTATAGGGTGCATAAATTAGCAAGAAAATTAGATAGTTTAACTTCTTATGAATGATTCATAAGTTTAACTTCTTATGAATGATTCATAAGGCACAAACCACCATTTCTCTTAAAAAAACATAAAATTTAATATTAATAATTTTATAAGACACCCCTAGGATCATTTTTCTTGAAACATCTCTTACCGACCATACCAAGTACAAACCTGAATGTCATTCTTGCTTGCCCAGCCTAATGGAAGAAGAGAGAAGTGGTTTTCTTAATTTATTGAATATTATGATAAAAATTATCACTATATTAAGTGTATGGAAGACCAAGGGAAACTCTTTAAATTTACTCAACTATAAGAGTTCGTATAATTCTATACAACTCATTCAATGCTCATTTTTCTAAGAAAACTACCTTTTTCTTTTGATGAACCTGCCACTTTTTAGTTAAAAATAGTTAATTTATATTTATCAGGGAACATGGGACATTGAATAACCATTTTAACACCTTCACATTTCCCAATAATGTTAAACAAATCATTTAGTGCTCTATTTTGACCCTTAAAATGACTTAAAAGACAAATATTTAAAATGACCAAGACCAAGCCTATTGTGACATTCAATAAAATAAAAAGACCTATAATACACCCTATTACGAAATATAAGACCCATATAAACCTATAAAAATCAAGTTTTTACCTATAAGGGGCCCAATTTGACTTGTAGGGTCAAATTTGGTTAACAAATTGGTGACTCATAGGGGTAGTATGCCTACTATACTAAAGATTAGTATACTTATTTGTTCATTAGGCTTAGGGAGTCATCTAGAGTCTAAAACACAAGAAGAGTAATTTGACCTTTGACAACAAGCTTTGATCAATACAATACCAATTGACCACCTCAACCACACAAAGCAAAGGAAACACACAAAATAAAACAAAAAAAATAACAAGACATACACACTTGTGCTCAAAGCACTTAGGTAAAATATTTAAAAAAACCAATATATACAACTAAAAATTAAACATACCTCCCTTTCTAGGATAAAAAGGAAAGTTCCTTGCATTTCCTTCTTCTTGAGATGAATCATAGTACCAAGTATGTTGCTCTTTGAATTGGATTCTTGATATATCAGACCTATTTATTGGCACTTCACTTTATATGCTCTCAAGTAGACCATCTTCAAATAGGTATCTCAATGTAAATGTATTCATATTGGCCTTGTATGCATACCTCATATTTCTACCCACTCTTCATCTCATGATCAACTTGCATCTTCTTTGTAGGAATGATTTCAAGAGGAGTAGTTTCTTGTTCCTTGGAAGATTGAGGCTAGTATAAGATTTTTTTGACCTCAAAAGGCTGAGGTAAACTTTTATTTATCTCTTCTATGGAATTTTTAAAAATGTCATCTTTCTTACCATCACTTACAATCAGCTCTATGGAATTGGTAGACCTCTTTATAGACTCAAACTCATTGTAAATGATTTTGAATTACTACCACAAGTCCTCATATTTTTTTGATTAGCATCATGAAGGGGAACAACAAGAGATTTCATCCTCTTATTTAAAATCCAAAATTACTTCATCCAATATTTATTCTTTAACATAAGGAAGGCATTCTTCATTATCAACACAACAAGAAGACTCAACACAATTACTCGCCTCTTCTTTAACATTTAGGACCTCTTGAGGGTTCTCGAGTTGTATCTCAACTATCATAACCTGAATTTTCTTCTCAATGGATTCAAGGTCTTAAATCTCCTCCTTCTTGGTGATTCCAAGACTAGGTATCTTGAAATCAAGTGACTTAGCCTAATGAGGCTGTCAATGAGCTACATATTATTCAAATAAGAGTTCTAATTTTTCCTCAACCAAATTCTTATATTTAGGTTCCCATACCATAGGTCCATCAATGCAAAGGGTTATGAGGTGAAGAGAATATGAACTAGTTAGTGGAGATGGAACATAGGACTCAAAATCAGATTGAGAATGAATTGTAGGGGATCTTTTTAGATGTTCTTGAGGAAAGGGAGGCATACCTTAGGCTAAAATATCTTGGTTTTCCTCTTTCCATTTTAAAATAAATTCATTTACATTTAATTTATCTTGAAAACTCTCTTGAGTGAGGTTATATGTGATGTGTTTAGGCATATGATCTTCTTTTGGATCTAAACATTCCATCACACCTTGACTCAACAATTTCAATCTTAACTCTAGTTCCTTAATTTGCTTAGCTAGGTTCTCTTGTAAAATTATCTCTTGAATTTGATAGGCATATTCATGTGGATAAAGATTATAAGAGGGATAACATGGTGTTGTGCTCAAAAAATGTTATTCATTTTTGGGACAAAATTTAAGCTATTTTGGTCTTATAAGACCAAAATATCTCTTCCTATTTCAAAAAATTGTTCTAAACTTTCAAAATATAGAATTATTCAAGCCTTTTCAATCAAAGGACTAACAGGTTCAAAGGTTCAAAAGGTTCAACATGGTTTATTTCAAAGAGCTTGGTTTAAGCGGTCAATTGAACAAACAGAAGAAAAAGAATGAACCATTGAACCAAAGTTGGTTCAATCGGTCAGTTCAAGTGGCAAGTTCAAAGGAGTGCCCCAAAAGTCAAATAGATAAGTGCCCTTGTAGAGGGAATTTCCATGGAAAATGTGACTAAGGCAAGAAAATCTTGAAACAAAATCTTGATAGAGCCCAGTGGATGCTTCCAAGTGTCATCTGCCAAGTCCCACTTTACTTTATTTCTAAGAGCTACAAAAGTTGCCACCTGTCCCTTATAAGAGAAGTGGAACGTGATAAATGTTTGCATCTGCATGAATCTAAAACGAGTCCCAAGTATATCTACAATGTTTCTAAAGCATAGAAAAAGCCACCAAGTTTCATCTTTTGTGGGACACTCAAAAGGCCTCCAAAGCCTCTACAAGTTAAGCAAATGCAGCCACGTGTCCTCATCTGTTTCACACTAGATGCTGCCATGCGTCACATGTTGAGATTGGAAAAAAAAATTGACTAAGGCAAAGCCAAAGGACAAACAACCCTTTCAGAGGGCACTTAGAAACCAAAGTGGACTATTGCAAAAATCTGAAAGGTCATTTTAGACCTCAAACAACCCTTGCAGAGGGCAGGCAAGGGGCAAATGAACTGATTCAAAGGCTGAATGAGCAAAGGTAGATACAAAGAATTCCTTTGAAAAAGTTCCTATGACAAAGTTGTAAAGAAACTATTCCTTCAGACAAATTATCCAAAAGAATTCCTTCAAACTTTTTGTTTGAAGGAAAAAGTCCCCCAAAACATAAAACCTGCTAAGTTGCCACGTGTCCCTTATCAAAATGCAATGGAAGATGACACATGTCATCTATCGAGACACAGTTTCAAAGTAGTGGAATGTGTCATGTGTCATCTTCAAAACTCTATGGAGATCACCACGTGTCATCTTCTATAGGAACCTAATATGAGTCTTGAAGACTTTCAAAAGAAAAGCTAAAGCTCGACAGAAGCTGCCATGTGTTGACACCCACAATTTCTCCCTTTGGTTTCTTTATTTAGTAAGGATTGTGGCAAACCCTAGTAAGCTACTAAAGTAAGTGGAGCACACCAAGTGTCATCCTCTTCAAGACTCTCAAATGAAAAGTGGAAGCTACCACATGTCCCATTTTAACTCCATGAAGTGCGATAAGTGTCTGTATCTACATCTTGAATTTCTTACAGGTTTCAAAGCTTCTTTCAAATAAGCATCTCTTAGGATCCCACAGATGCTGCCAAGTGTCCTCACCTATTTCATAGTGGAACCTACCACGTGTCAATTATTGAAACTAGTGGAAAGCAATCAAAGAATAGAGGACTGAATTGAATCAAAGACCCAATTCAATAGCTAAAAAAGGAGGAATGATGAAGAAGGACCATAAACACTCACACATAAGATATTTTTCTAGAAGTAGACCACCAAGTGGACATTGGAAGATATAAACATTCAATGGCGTGACCCATTTCTTTGCATTGAGAAAAGCAAATGGGCAAATACGCCTGATTCTAGCATATCTTCTTGGCAGAATTTAATGCAACATGATGTGTTATTACTCCCAAGTCTTTCTTGGAGGGCTATATATTGGACTCTCTCTCTTATTATTTTAGAGATCTCTCTTTGAGTTATCATAAATAAAACTTTATCCAAATTGAAAGGCATTATTGAGACTTTGAGCTCAGATTGTTTATCATATTTCTTTGTCTGAATTAGAAAGTAAGTTACTTTCAAACTTTGTGTTGTTATCGCTTGTATCATTCTAGGAGATTGTTCTTGTGAATATTTCCTAAATGTGTTCTTGTTTATGAAATTTAACAAGCAAAGCTAGTGGAGGTGACAAAGAAGGTGTCCTAAAGCCAGTTACTTTCAGACTTTTTGCAATCATAATTATCTTTAGTGTGTGTTTATTTTCTATTTCCATGTAAAGAACCTTGAGATGACTTTGTGCCCTCATTGTTCTTTGTATTTCACTCTTTAGTAGTTCAAGTGGAGACTTTTTGCCTCATTTCATCCTGTTGTGTTACTATACCCTGTTATAGTTACTTGTCATCAACAAAAAGATTCCTTTTGTCTACTGAACAACACTTCTGAAAGAAGAGAAGTGTCTTCTATCATTTCATTAGGATTTCTCCTTTGATTCATGCACATCATCTCTAAAAAAAGAGAGATGGATGGTTTATCCTACCCTTGAGTGTTATTTTCTATATATATATATATATATATATATATATAGTTCTTGTATATTTACAGGGAACCTCCCCTGATGAGAGGAGAGATTAGTCCCCTTTTGATGTGGTAAACCTACACATTTGGATGACCAATCTTCCCACTATGGTTGATTAGACCTATTTTTTTTATCAATACGATGATTGACAAAATATTCACCCAACAATTTTTGGCAACTCCACTGGGGATGTTTATGCATTCTGAAGTCTCAAGTTTTAGATTGAAGTAGTCCCTACCCTTATCCATTATAGACTCTAGTGACTCCACTCCATTTATGTGTCTTATCCATTATCATTATAGCCTTACCATCTCCCTCCACCTTCACACCAACTAGGAAAGAAAGCACAGCTTGAAGCCTTAAGCTTTAAGTTAAAGCAAGGCCAATTCTTTTCCATTTTTGTTTCACAACTTAGCAGATTCAAGGTATACATGAAGACAAAGGGCTAAAGGCATTGTTGACCCTATATTTGAGTTGGTACAACAAAGTAATTTTGATTTGTCTCCTTCACCATCTCGTCTTCAATGAACGAAGAGCTTTCCTCCTACTAAATTTAGGTCTCCATTACCAAGTGAAGCATCTACTTCTGCTATTAATCAAGCTTTACCAATAATTAGCCCTTTGACATTTGTTATTCCTCATTTTCATAGTCATACAATGGTAGTTCAAGGCCCTTGGAGTAATTATTTTGTCCCTCTCAATCTTACTCCACCTCTACATGAGCTCCCACGAAGCTCAAGAAATAATATCCCCAAATTCTATGGTAATGGGAGAGCTCATCCTGATGAACACATTATAGCCTTTAGCATAGCCTGTGGTGTAATTAGAGTAGAATTTGAGGATGTGGTAGTTAGGCTATTTTTATAAACATTACAAGATGCTACTATAGATTGGTTTTACCATCTATAGGCTTGATCAGTAACTGACTAGAACACCCTCAAAGCTAAGTTTGAATCTAGATTCAAGCCTACAGAATATGCACATGCCCTTCTAGCTTAGCTTACACAGATGAAGAAAGAGCCTCATGAACCAATGAGGGACTTCATAGCCAAGTTTGACAAACTAAGAAATAGGATTCTTGTAATTGCTCGACCTACAGCTGAGAATCTCAAATGTTTCTTCATTAATTCTCAATTACCTGAAGTGAGTTTCCTTTTAAGATGTTCTAGTCAAATAGACCTTACTGCAGCTCAAGATTTGGCCACTGAGGTAGAAGATGATCTCATCTTAACAGAGAAGATAAGAAGAGATACAAATAGAAATAGACCCTTATCATCTTCTAAATATCCATCTATAGGCACCACTGATCAAATGGTGTAAAAGTTGGCAAATGAGTTGCTTGCTCTCAAAAATCAAATGGCACAAAGAATGTCTTCTGCTCCTTCATACAGAGATATGCCAAGAAAGACATTTCTAAATTAGTCATACTAGGGCAATGCTTCTAGGAATCAAAGGTAGTTAAATCATCTTCCTCCCCCACAAGGAAAACTTGCTATTGAAGCACCCCTAGCCAATTCAATAGTGGGATATCTTGAAGCATAATCAGATTTCTCTTTCCATTCAAAATTGAGTTAAGAAAATGATGCTGATCTCCTTGTAGAAAACCAAGAAGAATTAGCTAGTGACTCTAACATTAGTTTCTTGAACTACCAGGATGAACCCAAAAGTAAAGGAGAAGCTTTTGATGGATCATACATAGTGTTTACCAAGTCCAAGAACCAATTAGCCCAACATGTTGATAAAGAGAAAATAGAGGAACAACCTCAACCAATAATTTCAATTACTAAATGTGGAACCTCTCTACCTTTCTAGCCAAAGGACCCAGTGATCACCAAAAAGGTAAGTACATCAATTTCACCTTCACCTTTAACTTCAATTTTGAAAATCAGTCCTATCCCCCATATAAACTAGAAAGTTGAATTACCTTCCATTGTTCCTAGTCTAATCCAGTCATTTGACATAATTGATCATGTCAAGAAAATCCAAATGATTGAGTTTGAATATTTACAATCTAATCCTAAGCAGTTGGATAGGTTAGTTGAGTGTTTGAAGGATAAAGCCATCCCTGTAGGATAAGAGGCTAAGAAGGTAACTCCTAATTTCCCAAAGAACATTCCCATCCCAAATAATCTTGTCATTACTCCTCCACCTACCCCTAGGAAAATAGAACCTTTAAATGTTTCCCTATTGATAAATGGTCACAATATGAGTAACTGCATTATAGACTCAGGCACATCTGATAATGTCATGCCTACCAAAGTAGCTGAATCTCTTGATCTCACACTAACCAAACATTTGGTAGATGTTTCTCCATGGAGAATAAATAAGTACCTCTATTGGGACAAATCAAGGATGCCCAATTTACATTTGTAGCCTTTCTAGACAAAAGAATCAAGATGATAGTTTTGATGGCTGATGTTTCAGCCTCATGGAATTCTATTAGGGCAAAATTTTTGTAAAGATGTTGGAAGAGAATTGAGCATGGACCTATCTGAAGCAAGAATTCATGTCAAAGTCATCATGTAGAGGTTACTTCTGAAAAAGGAATCAAAATATATTGTCACTCAGACATCAGCCCTTGAATCTCAAATTTTGTTTGAGTCTTCAAGCATGGCTAACTATTTTATATCTATAGACAAAGTTCATGAAGCATCTGATAAAGTTCTTGAAAGTGTCAATCTTGAAATTAGTTCAACTAGAAAATTAGAAGAATTGGTAGTTTGAAATACAAATAGAGAAGGATCTTCCCTCTCTAATGAAGGAAAATCTAAAGAAAAATTAGTGTCTGATGAGGCATGGACTCTAGAATTCGATGGCAGCTGCTCCTCTACTGGGTCAGGAGCTGTGATTGTGTTGATATCTCCTCAAGAAGATAATTTTCATTCATCTTATAAGTTACAATTTAGAAACACTAATAACACTAATGAATATGAATCTCTATTGCTTGGATTGAAAGCTATTCAAGACAAAGGTATCAAGCTTCTTCATGCCAAGGGAGATGTTGAACTAGTGGTTTGTCAGGTGAGAAACTTGTACCAAACCAAGAATGAAAGATTGCACCACTACCACAACTTAGTATGGGACCAAATTGAAAGCTTTAATGCTTTCAACATCTCTGTCATACTGAGGGAATCTGATGATCGAGTTGATGCACTTGCTATTTTAGAAACTCTCTTAATTACTCACTCAGACTTCACAAGAAACAAGTACACCATTGGGCTAGTCTTTAGACCAAGTTTTCTTGATAATGTTGATCATTAGCAAGTATTCAATGATGATCACCAAATCATTGCCTTCCTAGAATGAAAAGATAGCTTTGAACAACTACATTTTGAAGGCAATGAACCCCAGAAGTGTGAACCAGCCCCTAATTTAAGTCCAGATGCAAATGAAGAATTCTTACAACTCAAAGGGAATAAAATTCTCAAAGGCCTGGTTTCCCTTGAGAAACTATTTGACAAGCATGATAGATTCATCAAACTTTAGCAAACATATTCAAGCTCCTCTCAGAGATTTGATCAAATAAATTTGACTATTGAAGAAAATCCCAAGATGGTTAACATTGGTAAGTGCTACACTCAGGAAGAAAAGTTCAAGTTCACCACTCTACTCTGCCAATATATGGACATCTTAGCATACTCCTATGATGACCTAAAGTCTCTCAGGCCTGATAAAATCTACCATCACATTCCTCTTAAGGTTGATTCAGTGCCTTATAAGCAAAAATCTAGATAGTACAATCCAAAGATATCAGGTACTATTCTATCTGAGATATAAAAAATGTTAAATGTTAGAATCATTTTCCCAGTCCATCATTCCACATGGATTGCAAACATAGTCCCTATGAGGAAGAAGAATGGTGAGATTCACATTTGTGTAGATTTCAAGAATCTAAATCAATCATCCTTAAAGGATAACTATCCTTTGGCAATCATGGATCAAGTGCTTCAAATGGTGATAGGTTCAGAGATGTTATCAATGCTAGATGGCTTCTCAAGATACAATCAAGTTGAAGTTGGTGAAGCAAACCAACACAAGATTGCCTTCACCACACTTTGGGGCATGTTTACATATAGAAGGATGCCTTTTGCCTTGGTAAATGTTGGCACCACCTTTTAGAGAGTAATGGACCTTGCTTTCAAAGATGAGATAGGTAAGTTCATTGTGGTATACCTTGATGACTTGACCATCTTTTTAAAGCATCATTCTGATCATATACGTCACTTGCAACAAGTGTTGGAGCATTGCTGCTAGAATGGTATTTCCTAGAACCCCAAGAAGTTTGTTTTAGGAGTAACAGAGGGGAAGATTCTTAGACACATTATGTCTAAATAACGCATAAAGATTGACTCAGACAGAGTCAAGTCTATTCAAGATCTTACTTTACCTACAAGTAAAAATGGTGTTCACTCTTTCTTTGGAAAGGTGAATTTCTTAGGAAGGCTCATCCTCAAATTTGCTGAGAAGACTCGACACATTATAAACATGATGAAAGAGAAATCCACCTTCAGCTAGACTAAATAAGGTAAGTCAACATTTGAGGATATCAAGACTGCCATTGCCCACACCCTAACTCTGGTTTGTCTAGACTACAACAAAGAGTTCATCATATATAGTTATGCTTCTGAACACATGCTTTCAACAATTTTAGTTGAACAAGATAAATAAGGTATGGAATCTCCTATTTCTTTCATGAGTTGTCCTCTTAAAGCTCATGAATTGAAGTATTTGAACATGGAGAAGCATGCTTATATAGTGGTGAAAGTAGTCAAATATTTCCACTTCTATATCCTGAATTCACACACTACTACCTTGGTTCCTGACACTACAATCAATTCCATATTAACTCAGAAAGAGTTTGGGATAAAAAGAGGTAATTGAATTGCAAATATCTAATATTTTGATCTAGACATCAAGCCAACAAAGCTGGTACATGGAAAAGGCCCATGCCAATTAATTGCTAATAATAGCTAGAAGAAATAGAGCATGAAGAAGTAGAGATAGGAGATGCACTGATAGTTCTCTTTATCTCCACCATGAATGAGTGGTATTCAAGTATTTCTTATTTACTTACTTATGGTGAATGTCCTGCTCATTTATATTACAAAGAAAGGAGGACTATCAAGTTGAAAGCTACCAATTTTGTCCTTTGGGACAACGGCCTATACAAGAGAAGCCTAGATAGAGTTTTCCTTCATTGTGTAAACAAAGAGCAACAAAGCCAAATTTTGAAATCTTTCCATAATTTAGCTTGTGGTGGACATTTTTCTACTCCTATGATTGCTCATAAGATTTTTCAAGCCAAGTATTACTAGCCAACTCTTTTCCAAGATGCATATAAGTGGGTGAGAAAATGTGAATTCTGCCAGCAGTTTATTGGAAGACCCAAGTTAGCTGCCCTACCTCTCAAGCCAGTGGTCATAAATTAACCATTCCAATAATGGGGAATTGATTTCATTAGAACTATAAACCCATCTTCAAGTGCTAGACATGATTATGTCCTTGTAGCAATTGACTATTTCACCAAGTGGGTAGAAGTTATCCCAACCAAGCATGCTACTTCAGAAGTAGTGTGCAATTTCTTCAAGGAGAATATCATTTCTAGGTTTAGAGTCACAATCAATATTGTTACTGATAAAGTAGCTTGTTTTACTTCTCAGGAGATTACACAATTCTATTTCTATTATGGGATTACACTCTCCCATTCTTTTGATTACTTTCCATAAGAGAATGGACAATCTAAATCAAGCAATAAGAACCTAGCGACTATCATCAAAAAGCTAGTAGATGACAATCAAAGGACATGGCATAAAGCATTGGTTGATGCTCTATAGGCAGACATAATCACAACAAAGAGGGCAATTGGTATGTCTCCTTTCCAACTTCTTTATGGTATTAATGCTGAGATACCAATCATCTTAGAATTGTTAGACTTGAAATTGGCTAAGGCAATCAAAGATCAAACATATGAAAGCCCCCTTGATAAGAGAATCATGTGCCTGACGAAGCTAAATGAATTGAGAACTATGGTGGTAGACCGAATTGCTACCCATCAAAGCTTGGTAAAGAAACTCTTTGATTAGAAGGCAAAAAACTATGATTTCCAAGTTGGAGATCAAGTCTTGTTGTGGGACAAAAGGAGAGAACCAAAAGGGATGCATGGAAAGTTTGACTCCCTTTAGAGAGGTCTATTTATTATTCATCAGCACAATGGTGAAAATAGATTCCTATTGAAGTATCAAGATGGCACACTCTTTTCTTTGCCTCATAGTGGACAGCATCTGAAACACTTCAATTCTTGAAGTATCAGATCATTTTCATCTATACATATGTATATTTGTATAGTTTTTAGTTCTATTTTGTTTTCATTTTTGACACCTTTCATTTCTGAGTAACATGACTCTGTAGCCCAATGGTACTCATGAAGACACTAGAGATTCTGAATTTTACTCCCTTCAATTATTTTTATAATTGATAGTTCCCCAATTGGAGCCAGTTATTGTACCCAAAAAATGTTATTCATTTTTGGGACAACATTTAAGCTATTTTGGTCTTGCAAGACCAAAATATCTCTTCTTATTTCAAAAAATTGTTCTAAACTTTCAAAATCAAGAATTATTCAAGCTTTTTTAGTCAAAGGTTCAAAAGGTTCAACATGGTTTATTTCAAAGAGATTGGTTCAAGCGGTCAATTGAACAAATAAAACTAAAAGAATGAACCATTGAACCATTGAACCAAATTTGGTTCAATCAATTGATTCAAGTGGCAAGTTCAAAGGAGTGCCCCAAAAGTTGAAGAGACAAGTGCCCTTACAGAGGGAATTTCCATGGCAAAAGTGACTAAGGCAAAAAAATCCTGAAATAAAAGCTCGATAGAACCCAGTGGATGCTGCCAAGTGTCATATGTCGAGTGCCACTTTACTTTGTTTCTAAGAGCTATGAAAGTTTCTACCTATCTCTTGTAAGAGAATTGAAATGTGACAAATGTCTGCATCCACATGAATCTAAAATGAGTCCCAAGTATATCTACAATGTTTCTAAAGCATAGCAGAAGCCACCAAGTGTCATCTTCCATGGGAAACTCAAAAGGCCTCCAAAGCCTCTACAAGTTAAGCAAATGTAGCCACATGTCCTCATCTATATCACACTAGATGCTACCACGTGTCACATGTTGAGATTGGTATAAAATTGACTAAGGCAAAGCCAAAGGACAAACAACCCTTTTGGAGGGCATTTAGAAACTAAAGTGGACCATTGTAAAAATTTGAAAGGTCATTTTAGAGCTCAAACAACCCTTGCAAAGGGCAAGCAAGGGGCAAACAAACTGATTAAAATGCTGAATGAGCAAAGGTCGATACAAAGAATTCCTTTATAAAAGTTCCCATGGGAAAGTTGTAAAGAAACAATTCCTTTAGACAAATTGTCTGAAAGAATTCCTTTAGACTTTTTGTCTGAAGGAAAAAGACCCCCAAACCATAAAACCTGCCAAGTTGCCACGCGTCCCTTATAAAAATGTAGTATAAGTTGACACGTGCCATCTTCTAAGACATAGTTTCAAAGCATCAAAATGTGCCACACATTGTCTTTAAAAATCTACAGAGATCACCACGTGTCATCTTCTGTAAGAAACTAATATGAGTCAAGAAGACTTTCAAAAGAGAAGCTAAAGCTTGGCAGAAGCTGCCACATGTCGACACCCATAGTTTCTCCCTTTGGTTTCTTTATTTAGTAAGGATTATGGCAAACCCCAGTAAGCTACTAAAGTAAGCAGACTGCACCAAGTGTCATCCTCTATAAGACTCTCAAAATAAAAGTGGAAGCTGCCACATGTCCCATTGTAACTCCATGGAGCGTGATAAGTGTTTATATCTACATCTTGAGTTTCTTACAAGTTTCAAAGCTTCTTTCAAATAAACATCTCTCAAGATCCCATGGATGTGGCCAAGTGTCCTTGCCCATTTCACAGTGGAACCTACCATGTGTCAATTATTGAAACCAGTAGAAAGTGATCAAAGAATAGAGGATCAAATTGAATCAAAGACCTGATTCAACAGCCAAAAAAGGAGGAATGATGAAGAAGGACCAAAAACACTCACACATAAGATATGTTTCTAGAAGTAGACTACTAGGTGGACATTGAAAGATACAAACATTCAATGGCATGACCCATTTCTCTACATTGAGAAAAGCAAATGGGCAAATACACCTAATTCTAGCATATCTTCTTGGCAAAATTTAATGCAACATGATGTGTTACTACTCCCAAGTCTTTCTTAGAGGGATATATATAAGACTCTCTCTTATTGTTTTAGAGATCTCTTTCTGAGTTATCAAAAATAAAACTTTATCCAAATTGAAAGGCATTACTGAGACTCTGAGCTCAGATTTTTGTCATATTTCTTTGTCTGAATCAGAAAGCAAGTTACTTTCAGACTGAAAGCGATCAAAGAAAAAAGGATTGAATTGGATCAGAGACCTAATTCAATAGTGAAAAAAGGAGGAATGATGAAGAAGGACCATAAACACTCATGCATAAGATATGTTTATAGAAGTAGACCGCCAGGTGGACATTGGAAGATACAAACATTTAATGGAGTGACCCATTTCTCTACATTGAGAAAAGCAAATGGGCAAATACCCCTGATTCCAACATATCTTCTTGATAGAATTTAATTCAATATGATGTGTTACTACTCCCAAGTATTTATTGGAGGGCTATATATTGGACTCTCTCTTATTGTTTTAGAGATCTCTCTCTGAGTTATCAGAAATAAAACTCTGTCCAAATTGAAAGGCATTACTGAGACTTTGAGCTCAAATTGTTTATCATATTTCTTTGTCTAAATTAGAAAGCAAGTTACTTTGAGACTTTATGTTGTTATATCTTGTATCATTATAGGATATCGTTCTTATGACTATTTCCTAAATGTGTTCTTGTTTATGCAATTTAACAAGTAGAGCTAGTAGAGGTGACAAAGAATGTGTCCTGAAGCTAGTTACTTTTAGACTTTGTGTAATCATAATTGTCTTCAGTGTGTGTTTATTTTATATTTCTATTTAAATAACCTTGGGACAACTTCGTGCCCTCATTTTTCTTCATATTTCACTCTTTGGCAATTGAGGTGGAGACTTTGTGCCTCATTTCATCCTGCTATGTTACTATACCCTGTTACAATTACTTGTCATCACTAGAAAGATTCCTTTTGTCTACTAAATAACACTTCTAAAAGAAGAGAAGTGTCTTCTATCATTTCATCAAGATTTCTCCTTTGATTCATGCACATCATCTCTAAAAGAAGAGAGATGGATGGTTTCTCCTACCCTTGAGTGTTATTTTTTGTTTATATATATATATATATATAGTTCTTGCATATTTATAGAGAACCTCCCCTGCTGAGAGGAGAGATTAGTCCCCTTTTGATGTGGTAAACCTACACATTTGGCCGACCAATCTTCCCGCTATGGTTGATCAGACCTATTTCATTTATCAATACATTGATTGATAAAATATTCACCCAACACATGGAACACAAAAGGTCTCTTGAGGAAGGGTGGGAGGGATTTGCATAGGATCAATTTCTTTCTCAACTTCACAATCTTTATCAAGGCTTATATCCTCTTTCTTTCCCCATGATTACACTATCTTATTCCATCTTACAATGTTAATACTAGGAGTCTCTTCTTGAGGTAGTGATGTAATTTAAGGAGTGGATGAAGTGTTTAAGAAAATTGGGATCTCTTTAGGCTTGGATTCTCCACCTTATCTCCAACCTAGAATCTCATATCTAGAGGTCTCTTATGGAGGTGGGGATGTAATAAGAGAGGGAAATGAGGGATTATATTATAATTTATTTGCTAATGAGATGGATTGATTCATTTTCTTATTTGCCAACTCAATCTGCCTATCAAGCTTTACTTCAAAAACAAGGTTTGTATTTCCAATTCTCTCTTTTACTTGATTGGGAAAAGGATGGCTTTGATAATCTTGATTGGGTCCATGAGTAGGGGTCAAGTATAATTGATATCAATATTGGGGAGGTGGATATTATGGATAATATATTTGGTGAAGTTATTTCTCATAAACTCTTAGCTTATCTTCCAAGGATGCAATCAAGCCACCTACATCTAGCATCTCACTTGTGAGCCTTTGCCAATTAGCTCTCTCAATAGGGACCTACTCTCTTTTAACCAAATATAATGCATCTCTCACCTTATAAGTGAGATGACTAGGAACATATTGACCATGTCCCCTTAGTGTATCAACATCCAACATATACTTCTCATATCCTAAAAGAGTTTGCTTGAAAGTTGAAATGGACTGACTTGAGAAGTGACTAGGTTGACTAAGAGGAGCAAGATATTGATAAAGCTAGTTATAGGGATGATACATTTCATGAAAATGTTGATAAGGGTCATGTTAGAATTGATAGGAATCATGACAAGGTTGATAGGGAATACCATAAGCTTGATATACCTCACCAACGTATGTAAAATAGTACTCAACACCAAAGTTAGCCATGGAACTTCATTAGGAAGCAAGAACATAAGGAATTATTATAAAAAATCTTCAAAAGGAATACTTGGGATTCTTGACCAAATGATGTAATCTCAGAGTCACCATTGATGTTTAGATAGATGCCTCTAAAGTTTGATGTGTTGAAGGATAACACCAAAAATATTTTAACTTCTTGGATTAATAGTCCCACCAAGCATGCCAAAAACTAATGTCACTTATATTTTCAACCTTTTAGGAGATGTCTCAACTCTCCTCATCCAAGTGGCACAATTGAAACACCTTTAGGCTATGGGTAGCCTAAGAATGAGGTGAATCTATAGACAGGGATAGTTCCCTTGATGTACCACTTGTAAATGACTAATAAACCTATGCTTGTAATGGAAAAGGGAGAGAAAACTAAAAGTAAACTATCATAAAGGAGGTGATACACCAAATTAGTTTATGACTACCAACCAGCTACATGTTTCACATGAGAATAAGGGACTAAATAGACATACACTTCTCCAAATTAAATATCCTCACATCAGTGTTTCATTATGAGGCTATGGTGAATATTTAGGCTAGGAGAATAGAAAAGAGGTCTCTAATGACACTATTGAATAGGCTAACTCACTTAACCTTAACACTTCCTAGAACACTTCACATGACCTACAAGAAGTTACAAATAGGTGAGAGAATGAGATAATAATGTTAAGGAAACCATAGTCATCACTAATCAAGATCCATCATTTAAGTAAAAACACTATGAAAAATTATAGAAGAGGTAAAATTTAGTAGTATTTATTGATCTAATGGTATGAAAATGAGCAAGGATTCACCATACTTAGGTGGAGCATAGTTTATAAAGGCTAAAATGGTTATTTCTTATAAAAATTGAGAGTGAGAGAAGTCCAAAGGTCACAAGGACACATTTAAATCTGATAAAATGAGTAACTTTTTCATGAGAAGGGAATGTGAAATTTATCATGAAAATTTAGGAAGCACAAGTGTCACCCAAAGTCATAAAACTCTTGAAATGTAGTGTAGGAGTTCTTACTTTGCATAAGAAAATTGCCTTTAACATTCAAACTTATTTGAACATCCCAAAACTAATTAGCGATAGGTATAATAATTTTATTTATAGGGAATATTTTTAGACATGCCTCTACATACATTGGTTGTAGTCCTAATCATCTAGAATCTTCTAGAAGTGAGCCATCACTGCCTACACTCAAAAACAAATCCTCCTTCACACACCTTCCATACTTGGATTCCAAAAATTCATCATTTTTACATTAAAATTTTTAAAAGGTAGTGGATTAAACTTTTAAATACCTTCCATGTCCTTAGAGGCATCAAGTATACCTTAAAAATCCATCCACTTGTAATTTTCACACTTCTCACCATCATGTTCACTAGGCCAATTTTGACTGGCTAAGATGAGAGACCTGGTAGGAAAAATTAAGAGGTTTTATTAATCATTAAATGACCATATTAAGTTATTAAAAGTCTCCAGCTTCCTCCCAAAGTTTATTTCATCTCTTGAAACCTCCTATAACTTGCACAATGCATAAAATAGTCAAAAGAACTAATTTTGTACCCTATCCATATAGATAAGTAAACACAAAAATTTATGGGGGGAATACTTGAGGAGTATTATACAACTTATAACTAATTTAATTATCAATTTTGTTCATTTAGATGCATCTCCATCCTCATTTTCCTAATTGGGTCCTTATTCAAGGTTTGTAACAGTTTTGGATAGTTTAAGCCCTTAAGCTTTATTCATAAAGATGGAATGTTGGATAGGGAAAATAATGACACAAAATGGTTATTTATTATTATATAAGACTCATCTTATACCCTTTATTCTCCATTAAAATCATTCAAGTATATGTGAGCTTCCAAAGTTACCCTATCGAGCTTGATTCTCCACTTTGCATAATTCTGAGTTATCTCTGATCCTAAAATATATTCCTAATGATTTATATATAATTTTGAAGTTTTTAAACATATATAATGAAATAATACACATTATTAAATATTTTTTAATTCTCTAACAAGGTTTTAATTGAAGTTGACCTTCCATTTGGCTTCTAAACCTCACCATGCTCAATAAGCCTGTCTACAACTTTTAGGGTCTAGATCATCATGTTTAGATTCATCATTAAATGAGGTGTTTTTAATTTTTACCTATATTTTTTAAAACCCAACACACATATTTTCAATCTCTAAACATCTCCTAGTCCACTCTTTCATCCCTTCTTTCCAAGACTGTAGGGTTTGTGTACAAAGGGAGTGCCATCTATCTAAGATAAAATAGAGGAAACTTCCCTTATTTTATCAAACCAAATATTAATTTTAGAATATTTTATAGGTTTTAAGGAAATTATCCACAAAAATTAATCCTTTTGTCATCTCATTTGACCTTCCAACTCTCCTAAAACCAAAATAGACTTTTAAAAAAAAGATTGTGTGCAAGGTCTCATATTATGGACTGTATGTTGTTTGATTGGAGCTACATATTACCTATTTACATTATATTGGTGTATCTTGGATTATAAATTATCCATAAATAATTTTTTATCATGCTTAAAAACCCTCTCAATCATTTGTATCTACATTCTTAACCATGTTTTTACTCCATTAGGTCTAACTAATACGTTGATATAGTTGTATATCCCTCTTGCATATAGGTGTAGGTCATACTTTTAGCATTGATTACCTTGATATAAGGTATTATTAAAATCATAATATAATTTTAAGTTAATTTTAACATTTTTCTCATCTTTATGCACTTCTCACACTCATAATCCCTGAACGTGCTCATTATCTGTCAAAGTTTTAGCTGACTGTGTTGAAGTAGAACATGGGTCCACCTATAGTTGAACTTTGTGTTTTGTATTGAATTTATAATATAATACGTCATATATAGGTTTTATTTAATTTAATATTATTTTTAACTCAAAAAAATGCATTTGTAGACATGTCAATGTCTGATTCACTTATTTCCTCTCACTATTACACCACAGCCAAACTATAGATGACTATTTTGACCAAAAGGAGCTTGTAAGTGATGGTTTCACATTGGAAATTGTGTCATGATCCTTTTAATATTATTTTATGGTATTTTAAAATCATATTTAATTATCCCAAGTTGAAATATCAAAGCTTAGGTCTACTTCATGAATGGTGTAATGGCTAAATCTTGTTGTAGGTGAATGCCCATAAAGGTAGGGACACCTACAGGTGTGTATGGGAAGAAAAACACCATATATCATTCTCCTTAAGTGTATTTTAGATCATGAATAATAATTTAAACTATTTTTAAGCATTAAAATATAGTGGCATAGTCTATTTTTCAACTTTGGGTGAAAAAGGTCTCTTTTGGAGCTCAAACCCTGTAGATTTCACTATCAAAATTTAGTGGTTAGAGGTGCATGTTTGAGATTATCTAATAATAAAAAACCAAAGGAATAAGACACCTTATTAATTTTTAAATTTAAAACCCTATGTGATATCTACAATGTATGCTCATTTGGTTTCATCAAAATTCTTTGTAACCCTATTGTAAGATCATAACAAAAAGCTCAGGTGCTTTATTTTGCACTTTTGGGGATTTGATCCTTGAATTAGTCATTTGACCTTAGAAGGTGATCCAAACTTTCACCTTGATAATTTGACACTCCAAATATGTTTTAAAAGGTATATAAACAAATTAATACTTTAATATGGGTTTATCCATGTGTTTCAACACCCCAAAATAACTCCTTAGCTATATATTAAGCCACCTATAGGTGGTCATTCCACAATGCAGGTAGTGAGGATGAGTAAGCTGGTAGAATGCAATATTTACATTATTATGATCAAATTTATGTATTATAAAAATTTTAAAATTAATTTTAATTATTCCAAAGGGTTTGAAACAATTTTCAACACTTTATTTTGACATAGGACATCCTCTATGAAGGAACTTATACGTGTAGTTAATGGTAGAAAGTTGTGTGAGTGACTGTGTTGATTGTCATAGTCCCTATTATAAAAATTTAAAGTATATTAATTAATTTTTATTAATATGGGGATGCATTAAACCTAAAAATAAAATAATTACATCACCATGGATGTGTTAAAGATCTCAACCTAGCTCACTCAATTGATTATGTATGTTAGTCATAGAGCAAACTGACTGCATGATTTTTATGATTGTAATTCCATGAAAATTTTAATATATAATGGTATTTAAATGTAAAGGAGATGAAGAGGACATTTAAAAATTATAATAAACTTATTTTCACCCCTCAAAATCACTACCAAATCATGAGGATCTTAAGAATGGTGGAAACCTACCTGTACTCTTCAAACAAGACTAGTCTATAAACCTAAGATGATTTGCCCATAAAAATAGATTGAAACATGAAACGAAGAATGGGGGGAATATAAGGAGATATTAAACATTATTTTTAATCAACCTCAGCATTTGGATTGTATGGAATTCTCCAAACCAAATCAAAACCTATAAGGTACATAGATTAGTAATAAAATTAGATAGTCTAACTTCTTAGGAATGGTTCATAAGGCACATACCACCATTACTATGAAATCAAACATAAAATGGAAGCTGATTTAGTTTATAATACACCCATAGGAGAATTTGTCTTGAAACCTCTCTTGCTAATTTCACCAAGTATAAACCTAAAGGCCATTCTTGCTTGCCAAGCCTAGTAGAAGAAAAGAGAAGTAGTTTTCTTCATTTATTGAATATTTTGATAAAAATTATCACTATATTAAGTGTATGTAATACCAATTGACACTCCTAAAATATCCTTAATTATAGTATGTACACCTCATTAAATGCTCATTTTTTCCAAGAAAACTACCTTTTATTTAAAAGAACCTACCAGTTTTAGTTACAAATAGTTAATTTAGACTTATTAGGACACATGGGATGTGAAATCATCCTTTTTAAACCTTAAAATTTCCCAATAAGGCTGTAAAATTCATTTAGTGCTCTATTTTGACCCCCAAAATGACTTAAAAGACATAAATATTTAAAATGACCAAGACCAAGGCTAATGTGATATTAAATGAAATAAAAAGACCTATAATACACCCTATGAAAAAATATAAGACCCCTATAAACCTATAAAAATCAAATTTTTACTTATAGGGGGCCCAATTTGACCTATAAGGTCAAATTTGGTCAACAAGTATGAAAACTCCACAAAACCTATAGTAAGGTGATTAGACAGAGAGTATGCAAGCTAATAAAACCAAAAAACTCAACTTAAAAATTTTAAGAAGATTAAAAAACTAAGTTTTTAGGTTGTGTTATACCCTACACACTGATCAATAATAGTTAGACAAAATTGATGTCGGTTAGTATATGACTGATGCAAGTTATAAAAAATTGATATCATTTTCTATGTAAATTTGTGTAACACTAAAAATAGAATATGGAAAAATAAAGTTAAAAATACAATTTTTAAGATGATAAATCATTAATTTAAAAAATTAATAGTTTCACTTTGGTCTCATTAGTATGTGAGATGCTTTAGGTCCCATTGGGCATTCTATTTGTGATCATAGGAATCTAAGAAGGGAGGTTAGATCAAGAGCTAGTTCAAGTAAGAAAACTCAATAAAAACACACTAATATTAACACTTACAGTCCTAGATCTTAGGGGTGAGATTAATGAATAAAATACAAATGGAATCATAACTAAAATTGAAAAGACATCAAATATATTACCTTCCTTGATAACTCCATAGGCATTGTTGAGTGGCTTGCTCAGTTTGTGCTCAAAGAGTCTTTGGCAATGGAGTTTTTATAGTTCCTTCTCTCCTTAGAACCATGGATTCTATTTTCACTTGGATAAATATTTTGGTATTATAACATTATTTATATGAATCTCATGCAAAAAAATCTACATTATAACTCTATAATGTCTAAGCTTGAAATGAATAGGTAATGACTTGTATTTATAGCAAATGGATCTAACCCCAATCTAATGTGAGTTAAGGTGGAGTTAGAGATTGGAATGGATTTAAACCTAACCTAAGTGATTCAAAATAACCCCAATAGAGTTAAAAGGTGTTAATTACTCATGATTTATAATTAATAGGCATGGGTCTCCAAAATGAGATATTTTCCAAAGAATTGACAACTCACAAAAGGTAATCATGAAAGGCTAAAATATTTTATATTTTTGAATTTCATTTTTTACTAATTATTTAATTTCACATGGATAATTAAACTATACATTTAATTTGGTTTATATTTTTAATTGATTCTAATTAGACATATATCTCTTTCAAGATTTGATATTTGTTCATGTGTCCCACTTAATAGGTCCATAGGTCAAATTGACTATTATGATGCCACATGATTGTTAGAGAAGAATATATGAGATTTTATGATTGAATATAGTATTACACCCCAATTAGGGATGTATTAATGTGATTTTGATCTTTTATTGATGATAAACAAATAAATTTGGGTCATTCAATGATTCCTAGGCTTAATTTGTAATGGTTGGTAGGAATTGATCTAAAATTCAATCAAAGGCCAGTGGTGGCCATTTTTAGGTAGGTGTGTGTGTGTGTGTGTGTGTGTGTGTGTGTGTGTGTGTGTAATTTATTTGATCTACTTGTCATGGAAATTACCAACTTCCATTGGTGGGATTTAAATCTCAATTAATTTCTAAAAGTATTTATACATATACATATACTTTTATGGACATATAGTTATTAAGATCCATTTCAACAAGTCAAAAAATGTAAATATATATATACTTATTCTAAAAAATACAATATTTTCATAAATAAGGGTAATAAAACTAACTAAACTTAGTTATCTAACAATTAAACAATTTATACGAACAATAACTTATCTTGAGTCTCCAAGCACGACTTGAGAGTAGTTTAATATCCCTACTCCAATATCCTTCTTTAAGATTCCCAAACCACACTTCCATAATGGATGCTCACCCCATAATCAAGACAAAAATTATAATAAAATATAATAAAATTTCAAAAAATCCACCAAAACTTATTAATGGAGGGGATTCTTACAATATACCTATAAATTCACTCACACACTCTACCCACTACAATCCATCAAACCTAGGCTAGCCTCTACTATTTAGGACACATAGATTCCCTAAAAATAATATCCACCTATTTTCCCAATGTTTGATTTATTATTATACTAAATGGTAAAAGGAGGAGTTTGAAAGGGTCCCTTACCTTCACCAAGTTGTAACCAATAGACATGAATCAATAAACCATGCCAAAAACAAATAGGCTAACCAAAAGCCTCAATAGAAAAATATTACAAAACATTGTTGATCAAAAATAAATAAACATCAAACAAAACACCTGAAACAAGGTAACATCAATGAAGAAAATGATTCACTAATATGAACTGTTTTAGCTTACCACTCAACAACCAAGTTGTTGATGAGAATCTCCATGTTGTTAAATTCAATCATATCCATGTCATTCTACTTTCATATATCCTAACCTTTTAGTCTTTTACTATTATTCAAACTTATATATTCTTTTTTAATCATTTGAAATAATTCCTTAAGAATATTGATGTCGTTAATACAATTCTTGATGGTTTATCTACTTCCCGAATAATATGACATAGGTCTTCCTTAATCTTTAGTTTTTCCTTTTCTAGATGAATAATTATTTATTCCAATAAGGCCACCTTGTTGGTTATATTTTTAATTTTAGATATCTCCCCTACACGTTTGGTAGTGTAACTCCCATAAATGATTCATCCATTGATTTGGAGTTGTATTTGATTGATTATTTCCTTGAGTTTCTCATTATCCTTTATTAACCATTTCATAATGCCTTTGTGTAGATCAACATCATTAACTAGGGAGTTGATTTTTTTTAATTTTATAATCTATGAATTCAAAAATTATTTTATTACCCTTTAAATATTCAATGTCTTGAGCACATTCATGATCATAAAAATGCATTACCGTCTCATAGGGATTCTAGTCTTATAATTCAACACTATCATGTTTCTATTTGATATTGGATTTTTGGATTAAATAAATAAGTTTAGGGGTATTAGTGTCAATAAAATTATCATTATGTTTTGAATCAGAGGAGACCTCAGTGAGGAATTCCTCAAGCACCCTAGCTTTACCCTTTTTGTTAGGAGGGTTATGCATAGCTAGATTCCTGATGGTAATAGACTTGGGATTTTTGGAGTTACTACCCCTTCCACCTCTTATTAGTTGTAGGATTAGTATAAGTCCCACCCATACTAGAATCAACAACCCTTATCTCCATATAAATCCCAATTTACTATGCTTTAGCATGGTGAAAAACTATATATATATATATATATATATATATATATATATATATATATATATATAATCTTGATGTAGAGGAAGTAAAAATTTCTCAATTTAGACCTCAATAACTAAATTTTATTGAGATAATAACCAAAAGAATGGAATGATAGGCAATTTATTATGTAGAAAATGATCAAGAAAGCCAAAATTGTAGGATAAATACATATTAAATCTCCCCTCAAGCGTAACATAACTCATAACCTAATTCAATACTTCATTCCAAGGTGTGGGGTTGGATTATCTCACATAGCCTCTTTGAAATTCAATAAGATTCTCTTTACCTTTCAATAAAATACTAATGTTTTCCTTCTTAACCCACTTATAATTTTATAATTTTATCTCCTTCATGCTCATGACAATAACTTGGGTATACTATCCTCAAAAACCATGAAATGTACACCCCTCATAGTGACATTATGAGATTTCCATGAGGCTCATAACATTTTATTCTCTCCATAAAGTTAGTAAAACTTCCTTGTTTCAAAATTCTCTAGATAGCATCTTTCTTTCTCATGACATCAACATTCAAAGTTGAGTTTCTATTCCACACATTCTCATCATACAAAAACATAACCATATAATTTTAAAAGATATAAATTATGTCACATTTAATGAGGGTATGATAAAGGATGCATGTATCATAATTTTCATGTATGTGAGCCTTCTTGAAATGCTTTCTATTGTCATTACAAGTAAAAATGAGAAAGTATTTGTGATAATTAGGGAAAATGTCCATATTGTTTTCCATCTTCACCTAAAAGTATGAAATCTTGATGAATAGACCGATGTTGATGTTAAATAAATCCTTTAAATACTAATCTCCCATACAAATGGGCTTCTTATCTCTATCAATTCATCTCTTGTAAATCACTAAAATATTAGAAAATTGAAATCCAAAATAAATTGCACTAACTAAATTAATAAATAAGCACTACTATAAGTGTTTATTTGTACAATAAGGAATGAGATTAGATATCCTAATCTATAGGAGATTACAACTAATCACACCTTGGAAATACTCCAAATAACTAATCTATGTCAATCAAAGGTTAATAACACCTTGAGACATTTATTACAATATAGCTAGGATTAATTAACTATTCTAACATTCCCACCCTTAATTTATCATATCTTGAAAAGAAGAGGAGAGAGAATTCTTGAATGTCTCAAACTTATCACATATAAGTGACTTCATGAATATATCTGCACAGCAATCCTGAGAGGGGTAATATTGGAGTTGTATGTTGTGTTATTGAACATGTTCATGTATGAAATGAATATGAACCTATATGTGTTTGGTTCTCTCATGAAACACTAGATTATGAACAAGATGTAGAATGCCCTGATTGTCACAATTCAAAATTGTAGTCTAAGTCTATAAAACTCCATGTCCTAAAAGAATATGACATATCTATATCACTTCACAAATAGCTCCTATTACAACATGATATTATGCCTTTGTGGAAGATCTAGAAACACAATTTTGCTTCTTACTTCCCAATGAAATTAGACTAGATCCTAGAAAGAACATAAATCTAGAAGTGGATTTCTTGTCATCAATAAAAGCTTCATGATCTACATCTGTGTATCCTATCAAGAAGAACTTATCATTCTTATTTTACTCTATCACATACTCAAGTGTACCTCTAATGTATCTCAATACCCACTTTTCCACTTTCTAATGTTCCCCCTTTGGTTCCTACATGAACCAAGAAAGATAGATGACAACATAGCTAATATCTAGCCTAGTATATGTCAAGTAAATAAGACTCCTAATAGATTGCCAATAGAGAGTTTCATTTACTTCTAGTGATGGATTTGTATGAGACAAATAAAGTCTTGTATCCATAGGTGTTACAATGGGCTTGCAATCCATCATCCTAAATTTATCAAGTAATGTCTTGGTATACTTCATCTATGAAACAAAAATGTAATGTTCCTTTTTCTAACTCCAAACCAAGATAATAGTGTAGTATCCCAAGATCTATCATGTTGAATAATCACTTGAGATCATTCTCAGTTACATTGATCATCTTCACTGTGATACCAGTGATGATTAGATCATCAACATAAATAATCACTATAACAACCTCCCCCCATGTTGTTTGAGGTAGATGTTAGGATCATATGGACTCCTGTTGAATCCATATTTATGATATGCTCATCAATCTTGATGTGCCAAGCTTGGGGAGCTTATTTTAGCCCATAGAGAGACTTGATAAGCCTACACACTTTATGTTCCTAATTAGGTTCCATAAATCCTTTAGGTTGAGTCATGTAGACTCCTTGTTTCAAATATCCATTAAGAAAGGAAATTTTTATGTCCATTTGATGGACTTTCCATCCAAACTATGAAGTTATAGCAAAAACCATTCTAATATCTCTATCTTATTTATGGGATCAAAAGTCTCCTCATAGTCAATGCCTTCTTTCTAAGCATACCCTTTTGCAACAAGCCTTGACTTGTGCTTATCAATAATACCATCTAATTTATACTTGGTTATAAAGACCCATTTGCATCTAATAGGTTTCTTCCTAGGTGGAAGATCAACAAGCTACCAAGTGTTATTTTTCTTTAGTGACTGATATTATAAATCCATGGCATATTTCCAAGGTCTACACTATAGGGATTCTATTACTTTAGAGGGCTCATATATTTCTTGAAAAATACTCATAAGAGCCATATTGACCTCTTCTAAAGTCATGCTTTGAGTCCTCAGTCTTGAAGTGGATGTATTTGGTAATCCATTCAAGTTAGCATCCTGTATAGTACTTGTATACCACTTAGGCATATGTTGAACTCTAAGTGGTGGTTTTGGAGGTCCTATTTGAATATATTCCTATTGAATTTCACCATCACTATCTAAAAATATTATAGGAATTTTTCTTGTATCATTTTCCTATGTATAAGGTGGATTGATTCCACTCCTTTCATCAAACACTACATCTCTACTGATTAGTACTTTCTATGTTTCTAGATTAAGGAGCCTATATGCCTTTGATTATGCACTATAGTCCACAAAAATACATTCCTTTGTTTTCTTATCTACCTTATTTATTTTATTCTTAAAAACATGCATATATGCCTTATATCCAAAAACTCGAAGGTAAGTTACCTTTGTTTTATTCCCTGTCCAAGATTCATGTGGTGTGATTCCATCAAGAGCTTTGGTGAGTGACCTATTCAAAAAATAGATTGAAATGTGATAAGCTTCTACCCAATATGTATTAGGAAAATTTTCATCCTCAACCATGCTATGAAACATTTCTATAATGACTCTATTATGCCATTTTGTAACTCTATTTTGCTAAGGTGAATATGGAGCTGTCAGTTGATGATTGATTTCATTTACACTGAGATAGGTTGAGAATTCTTTACTGGTGTATTCCCCCCCATGATCTGAGTGAAGGGTCCTGATTTTCCTACCAATTTCATTTTCAATTGTGGCCTTGAATTATTTAAAGACTTGAAAAGATTGATCCTTAGTCTTCAATAAATATACCCACATATTTTATGAGTAATCATCAACAAAAAGCTGAAAGTATTTGTACCCTTTGAGATTGGGAACAAAATGTCTACAAATATTGGTGTGCACAAAATGCAACTTACTAAGTGATGGATACTCAATCTTTCCAAAAGGAGTTCTTTGTTTTCCTACTAAGCAACTAGTACACATTTCAAAAGATTGATTGAGTTTGGGAAGACCATGAACCATATCTTGTTTGCTTAATTGAACCAAATATCCATATCTCAAGTGACCATATCTTCTATGACATAAATTTACTAATTTTGTATCTTTGACCACAAGTGCTTGATGATCATTTTGAACAAAATTAAGATAAAACATTTTGCCAATGTTGGAAGATTTGGTAATCACTTTGAAATTCTTAGACTTGTCTTTGATATGGCAAAAATTTTGACCATTTTGGTGATCAAATTCAAACATGAGGTTGTGGTCAAGTAGTTGATTAATAGATAACAAATTTTTTGTAAGACCTAGAACATATAGAAAATTTTAAATGTTGCAATTTTTGTTTCCAAGTTGAAGTTTGATGTCACCACTACCTTATACTATATATGATGTATCATCTCCAAGTGATGCATTTCCCTTTGATTCCAATTTGTCAAACTAGAAAACTAGTTTTTTCTTCTTGTCATGTTTCTAGTTGCTCCTGAATCAACATACCAAATTACACTTGGATGATGGGTAGACTCATGTCATTGAGTAGTTAAACCATATTTTTCATTTGAAGAATCATTATCTTCAAAAACATTGCCATGTTGTTTAGGATTGTAATTTTTTTGTTTCCACCTATTTTGTTGATGTGGTTGCTTTTTTTTAGTTTCTGCTGACTTGTTGAAAGATGAGTTCTTGCTTGATGAGCCCTATTGAAATGTGTTGTACCAACAATGTTTCGAGTCATGTCTTTTTTTCCATAAATTTGACATGCTTTAAGAGAATGTGAATTATTCCCTTGTTGGTTATGTTGATTATTATGCTTTGGAGATTGCTTTTGACCCTTCATGGGTTTGTTCCCCTTATGATTTGATTTGAGTGCATGCTCATCATCTACTTCCTTTGAATTATGAATATCTTCCTCTTGTTGCAAAAAATTAACCAATTCCTCAAAGGTTAGTTTTTGTCTTATGACATTTAATGTGGTCACAAAGATCCTATATGTTGGGCAGGGGCAGGGGGTGGGTGTCGGTGGTTGGGGCAGTGTTATAAGGACTATAGGGACTAAAGATTCATTTGTCACCATTTTGTCTAAATATTGAACTAAAGCCTACAAAATTGTAACTCTTCTAAGGAATGCTTCTACTTTTTCATCTAATTTGAGCTTAAGAGTGTGCAATTGGCTCTAAATATGTAATATTTGAATTTAATTCTTAGCTTCATAAATAGTTTTAAGCTTATCCCATGTATCTTTTATAGTTGTAGCACTATGGATATGAGGTTTTACCTCATTTGAAACACCAAACGTGATTATCAACTTAGCTTTTTTATTAGCCTTATCATATTTCTATTATTGATCAACATCTGTTACATGTCTAACCTATGTGACTTCAACTACTGACCAAATATCTTCAAACTCTATATGTGTTTGTACTTTTTGTTTTCTATGCTACATAATTATCACCATGAAGCGATTATGTGTCGAGGAGCACAAAATGTGGTCCTAAACTAGACATTTTACAAGTTACATATGACAAAGAAATACAAGTGTGTTTAAGTGTAGAAATAAATGTGCATTTGAAAAATGTAATTAAAATGCAAAAATGAATTAAAAAAGATGACAAATTATGCACTATCACAAATGGACATCAGACTCTACCAAAAATGTGTCCAAACAAGCAATGGAAAATTGGACGTCGGTTTCAACTAAAAATGTATTCGAGGAGCAAATGAGGCTACAATTTTTATATTTGAAGTTTTAAAATTTAATGACTCTAATAGATATATAATATAAAAATATGAACTTTTTTAAAAGACAACATAAAAATTAGAGTTACCAGTCAAAAGTTATGGCCTCTTAAATGTCTAAAATACATGAATTAGTCACCTAAATTGGTAAGAAACTATTTTTTTTTGAAATATTGGTGATTATAATGTATAAAATATCATTAACACTACATATATCTAAAAAAAATATCCAATTTGAAAAAAAATCACCTTCTTAGTCTTCATGGATCAAAAGTAATGAACCTTGAAAGAAAAGATCTTTAAATATGGCTCATAATGGTGAAGGACAAGCCCTCAGGGGATTAAAAAATGCCCAAAAAGTGGTTATATGGTGTTAACAGAGGAAACAATATGTTTTTGTTGTGATGGTGGTGTTGATGTTAGAAGTGGTGGATCTAGGTGGTGCTCCACCCAAAAATTTGATCTTGCACCAAATGAAAACTTCTAAATTGCACTCTACCTTCAAACTTTCACCACGGGTGCCTCAATGCTCCATTTTCAAAAAAAAAAATCTTTAAAAAAAGATATAAATGAGATTAATTTTGTGATATAATATTTCATCCACGATTCTACAAAAAAATTTAGAAAAATTATCGTTGTTTCTACTATTCCTCACTCGTTCTACAAAATAGAAAACTTAAAAAAATCATAGAAAATCACCAAAAGCTCCAAAAACTTTGATTTTTTTTATAATAGTATTTTTATAAGTATATTTCATAAAAATTATAATATTATTTCAAAATATTATATATTTTTTTAGATCTGACAAATAATACAAATTTTCATCACAATGACATATACAATCATTTGAAAAACTTAAATCTATTCCTCCACCAATTTAGAATTGGATCTTGACCTTAAATAATTAAATATCTAAAATATGATCTTAGATCTGAAATTTATCCCAAAATTTAATATAAATATGGATAAAATTTATCAAAACAAAACAATTTCCCTATTTTGATAACTATTCTCCTTCCACAAAATTGGCCCAAATTCTGGCAGCATTTCAGCTTGGGATGGCTAAAATTGGAGCACCGTGACACATCCAAGGATCACACAAATATTTATCTCAATCTCCACTAAATCTCTAATGCTTCAAAAAAAATTCTCAAGAATTTCTTGCTCTGGTACCAAATGTGAGTTATACCTCATATGGACTAGCTATGACTCAAACCTAAGACCTTCCATTTGCTGTTAGAGTGCTCTACCAATTGAGATACTAGCCCCTCTATGGCCTTCCCATCATCATATTTGGTGTGGTTTATTTCCAACACCCACCCTTAAGCCACACTACTGGTGCTTGGAGCTCATAGCCTGGCTCTGATACCACATGAAATCTAGAATAAATTGCATTAACTAAATTGAGAAAAGTACTACTAGATGTGCTTATTTATAGAATAATAAATGAGATTAGATCTCATAATATATAGGAGATTAAAACTAACCACACCTAGGAAATACCCCAAATAACTAACCTATGTTAACTAAAGGTTAATAACATCTTGAGAAATTTATTCCAATATAGCTAGGATTAATTAATTATTCTAACATTGGATATCTCTCCAATTTACAAAGTTATGAGAAATGACCCCTTTGTTATCAAACTAATAAATAACCTTGTTTCATTCTCTATAGACATGATTAACAAAGATCCTTTCAAAGGAATAAAAAATATTTAGAGCATCATCCACTAAGTTTTTAATAATCCAACTCCAGATATATTTTTTTGTAAGACAATTTATGATGTCTAGAGAATAAACTACTATCAATATCCCTCTATTGTTACTTATTATACCACCTCCTCCTAAATTTTATAGATTACCCTTAAAATCCCCATCAAATTTTATGTTAACCCACCTTGGAGATGGGGATAACCATTTAACAATCCTTCTATCATCTTTCTTTGGATTAATCCCTATTATTCTCTCATTTGATAAATTATAGGTAGTAGCACCTTAAGTTAAAATTCTCTTATCCTGTCTTTGTTCTTAAATTTGATTAACAAAAAAAATTCAACAATAGAATCCATTATTCTAGAGGCTACATTATTTATATCTCTTTTTCTATCGTAAAAGATTATTTGATTCCTTTCTCTCCAAATTCCCTAAAGAACATGAGGAAAAGTCACATTTAATAGTATTTTCAAGAAATCACTATAAAAGGGTGAGATCCATTGAAAAATACTTCCAAATTTGAATAAGGTTGAAACCAAAGAACTTGGAATTCAACTAGAATAAACCTCAATACTTGGTAATCAAAGATACATTCTAAAAACATATGAACAATAGATTCCCCACATTTTTCACATAGTACACATTTATTTGGTATTAATATTCCTCTCTTCATCAAGTTTTCAATTATGAGGATATTATTTTGAATGGAAATATGGAAAAATAAAATAATATTCATAATAAAGTCTTTATTTCATAATTTATTCCATGGAAAACCACCTAGATCATCTTTCAAAGTTGTCATATAACCTAATTTAACACTATATTTTCCATCCAAAGAATGAACTCACACTATTTCATCATCCTTAACCACTTGACTAATATGAAACCATTTTATTAGTTCATTGAGTTTGGATAGAGCATTGCTTTATTATTTATTTGGATTATCAAAGGATATAGCTTTCTAGACTTTATCTAAACCATTTTTCTCATCATAATCAACGACTCTTTCTCCATACTTTATTCTAATAGGTTCACTGATTTTTTCCCAATGAGATATAGAAACCAAAGGAGAGTTTATAATCCATACATCTTCTTAAAAAATAGATCATTCACTTGAATTAATATTCCATTTACTACCTTTTAATACAAGTTTCCTATTGTTAGCTAAAAAATTATAGAATCAATAAAATTTTGGTAGAGATTCAATCACCAACAGTATTTCAACATCTAATATGTTTAAATATTGAGCATTAATAATATTATTCCATTGATTGATTTATTTAAATAACCTCCATCCAATTTTATCAGCCATGGATTTATGTATCATATTTATTTTACATATGCTAAGTCCCTAAAAACCTTTTGCAGGGTATATTCTACCCCATGCTACGAAAGTAAATGTTTTTAATTCCATACCCATCCATAGGAATATTCTTTGGATTTGATCAATATTATCTAAAATAATATTAGGAATTTTAAATAAGTACATTATATACATTATTATATTTTTAAGGGTACTCTTGAGCAATTGAAGGCTTACTATCTAGATCAAGAATACATCCTTTCCATCTAGCCAACTTACAATCAAATATATAAAAGAGGATTCCATATAAAAGATGACATATTCCCATAGAAGAGTTTCATTCCAAGATAAGTAGAGAGTATATCCTTGATTTTACATCCTAATAATCTAGATATTTTATGTTTTATGATCATGGTTATGTTAATTAAGAATAAGGAAATTTTATCCAAATTAATATTTTCTATCGATGGTTCTTCATAGTCCTTAAATTTAATTTTAGTTCCTTTCCTTATTTCAAAAAGCCTTTATCCAAAATCAACATATCATCAAAAATTTATTGATGAGATATTGGTTTCATTGATGCAGCTGACCTTAACCCTTTTATCTTTCTTTTCATAATGGTTAAAGGGAAATTTATGCTTAAAGCTTTAGCCATGATGATAAAGAGAATAGGAAATATAGGATCTCCTTTCCACATTACTCTTTCACTTTCAAAGAAGCCTTTAAGAGATCCATTTATTAAGACCAATAACATAGGCATGGAAATTTTAGTCTTAATCAGATTCCTAAATTTGATGTTAAACCCAAACTTCTCTATAACCTTGTCAAAAATCCCTAAGAAACTCTGTCATAAGATTTACTCATGCCTACTTTCATTAATGTTCCTTATTTTTTAATATTTTAAATTGAATGCTTATTTTCATGGATGGTAATGTTCCCATATTAAATCTACCTTCCAATTACAAACCCCACTTACTATTGACATCTAATCTTTAGGAGCACAGTTTATAATCAAAGGCCTAATATTTTAGTAAAAACTTATAAATAGTATTTCAAAACTAATCAGACTAAAATATTCAAAATATTTGGTCCAAAGTTTCTTTGGGATAAATACAAGGAATGTAGTATTAATATCCATAAGTTTTTTTTTAGAATTTTTAAATTTTTTCACATCCACAATCACATCAAACTAAATTAAATCCCCATATTTATTAAAAAATATTTGGGAAATATGTCGAGACTAGGTACTTTATCACCCTCCATGGTGAAAAGTAATTATCTTCCTTAGGAGAAATAGGATCCAAAATATTTTTATTATCTTTTTGGTTTAAATTTGATGGAATAGCATCCAATATTTCTTTTTCTACTTTTGTATTATAGTTAATATTGAATCACCTCTTCCTTGATGAATTGACTTTGACCACTCACACTTCCATCCTCTCTGGTTACCACACTTATTTTGTTATAGATTATTTTTATAAGAGTGGGTATATGAAAAAACTATGGGTTTATATCTCCCTCTTTTAGCCACAAAGATCCTAATTTTTGCCTCTAAAAAGTCTATTATTTAGTTGTTATAGAATGATATTCACTATGATTATATTTTTCCTTATTAAACAATTATTGATTCATGCCATTCATAGAAATCTAATTTTTTTATTTTGTCATCTCCCCTATGATTTTTCTCTTTTTTTCAAATATATTCCTAAAATATCTTTGTTCCACTTAATATTAATCTAGACATTCTTGAGATTTTAGGAGATTATGAACATATATGTCCCTTTGATTTCCACATTATACCATTCCTTTATTATTTCCTTCAAACTTGAATGTTGGAACCACTTTTTATCAAACCTAAATGGAATATTTTATTTCTTAGCCATCATTTTCAACTTCAATACTAGTGGAATATGGATAGATTCAATTATTAGTAAAGAAGATAAGAAATTATGATTGAAGAGCTAATAAATATAAATAAGGATTATATATAGTTTTATCCATATAAGGTTCTCACCAATTCTTTTGTTAGTCTAGGTATATCTATCTCTTCTTAGGTTCACATCCAAAATCCTAATATCATAAATAAACCCTACTAGATCCTCCATATTATCATTATAATCCTAACTTCCTCTTTTGGTTTCAAGAGGTGATAAGGGAGTATTAAAATCACCTATAATCATCCATTTAAAATTCAAAAAATATATTCTAAAATATTTTAAATCATCCCTAAGATGCATTCTCCCTATATGAGAGTTGGGGTCATAAATATTAGATAAAATCCACATAGAATTATCAATATTGTTAGTAAATAAAATAGCCAAATGATCATTATTATTGATAAGAAAAATATACTTTAGCCATCTAAGTATTTAAAAAAATTCAATTCCCCCTAAATTTCTAGTTGAACTGACACCAAAATTGAGATATTCTTCCAAATTTTTGTTTTAACATCCACAATCAAACTTTCAAACATCTATGTTTATTGAATTAAAATAAAATTGGTTCTATGATTTTTTATAAGATATCTAAGCATCATTTATTTGATGGGTTTATTAATCCCCATAATGTTCTAAGATATTATTTTCATTTACAAAACTTCATTACTCCCTTAGATCCAATTTTCTCTAGGGTAATATTATGCTCATTTGCAACTTCTTTAGCTATTTCTTTGTTATGCATGTCATTGTAGTTTGGTCTTGTTTTACCCAACATACCCCCATTATTTTTTTAGAATGGGGACCCAATATGTTCTAAAAAAGTCCATGATTATATTGAAAGTCTTCTTCCAAGATAAATTTGTGTTTCACCTAAATTCACTATTCGAAAAACATATATGAACAAGTTGTACTTATTCTGACTAACCTATGTTGTGGCCAACATGCCCCATTTTATTCAAAATGGGGGACTCCTCTAGAAATATCATGAACCATAGTTTTAGGGTCTTTTTTTTTTCTCATCGACAACACTTTCTTAAACCCTTAGAATATACATCGCTTTGATTTCCCTAAATAGTAACATGCCTCTTTTATTTTTAAGACTAAGGAGTGTTTGTTATTTTTATGAATCATGGAGCTAATACTATATGTTGTATTTTTATAAAATATCCTATAGTCTCATTCCATTTAGACTCATCAATGTTCATGGAAAATTTAAATCTCTATAAATGACAAGTAAATTTTAATATATCGCATTCCTTTTCATTTTATTACTTAGTACTTTTTGTGAATTTTATAGAGCCTAATCAAATGAGAATGTACCACATCATCAAATGTTAGATCATCTAGTCCCCTACACCTATCAGAGATGTTATATCCTAAGAGAGCCAATCTAAATGATAAGGTACCATATTTCCAAATGTTAGAGTAGCTAAACACCAAACCTATAAGAGATGTCGAATCCTAGGGGAACCCAACCAAATGATAATTTGCCACATCATTGAATGTTAGAGTGGTCATTCTCCCAGACATATCATAGATGTTAGAGCCTAAGAGAGCCTAGACAAATTAGAAGGTACCACATTATTAAATGTAAGAGCATCTAATCCTTAAACCTATTAGAGATGTTAGATCCTGGGAGAGCCTAACTAAATGAGAAGGTGCCATGTCACTGAATGTTAGAGTGACCAATCCCATACAACTATTAGAGATGTTAGAGCCTAATAAATCTTGAATAAATGAAAAGGCACCATGTCATCAAATGTAAAAGAGTCCAATCCCATAGAATTATCATAGATGTCAAATCCTATGGGAGCCCAACTGAATGAGAAGGCACCATGTTGCCTAGTATGAAAATGAACTAGCAACCACATAAGGCCCTAAGAAGGTTAAAATAAGGTATGGTTGAGACCATATATCTAATTAGGATATGTCACATGTCCCTAGGTTACATATTACCCTTATAAATATAATGATATGGAGTATGAATATCTGCCTAGGTGCTAACCATTATTGTAAATACCAATGAGTAGACAACACATGTTAAAAAGTAGGAGTTAAATAAGAATCCTTTAAGAGATGTGACCATGTGATTACCATGCAAAAGGTATTAACATAATGTTAATCTAGGACTCATTAGATAGTTCAAATCATCCCATCACCATTACTATATTCAGTTGGTAGCATAAGAGCATGATCTCCAAATTTAATTCTAGATTTATAAATAAAGAGAGAAAATTCAACCACTAACTCAAATTTGAATTTGTAGCAAGTGAGACACAAAATGACATTAATATAGGGATGCATGCATTTATAAAAGCATAAGATAAGATCTCTAATGGTTTCCATTACTTCCTTAAAATAATTTTGTAACTCCCTTATTTCAAATTTCCATAGATTACCTTGTATTATGTGTCTTTTACACTCAAGATTCCTAATCACCCCTTGTTCTACTTTAATGGTTGCATCATCCTAAAACCTAAAGGTTAAACCTAAATATAGGGATACCACATTCCTTATTGGATTAACCCAATTCAAGGACTATAATTTTTTATTTAAAGTAGTCAAGCAAGTCCTTAACGATTGAGGCTAAGATGATGACCAATAGGTAGAATATGAGGATGCCCTTAGATCCTACAAGAAGTGTGAAATACACAAAGTTGTAGACAAACTAGAGGTTTTCCCCTATGTTGACCTATTGAGTGACATCCTTCACAATTCCATTTGCATACAAGATGGGGTCAATGACTAGGTATGCTCTCTCAAATATCAAAACTAGATTATAAATATCTCTAAGATGCCTTCAAGGCATACTACTCCCTCTTGGATTACACTTTCTACTATGATGTAATGGTAGTAATGGTCTAGATGGTGTCCTAATAGATATATGATGTCCTTTACAACTAGGCTAAGAACCCATATTCTAAATGGGTTAATAAGGAGGATATTAATGCATACATAGTATGCACCTTTTGAGAGGAGTTATAGGTACATGATCCTATTGAATGAGATATTTAAGGGCTAGGGCTGCTAATATTTCAATAAGTTATGGGTACCTCTCCTACACATGATCCTTACATGCTTTAAAGGTCCTAAACATGGGAGGACTGATCAACTTAAATTTGGTCCATACCATCATAGATGTAAGAGCTAGAGGAAATTTATACATGATGAGATACCTATTAGATGTAGTCTATGAGACACTCTCTTTCAAGATATCAACCTTTTTTGATGGGTTATTGGGGGTCAACAATCCACATAGTCTTTTACAAGCTGTATGGAAACTAATTCTACCATGACATCTAAGACATATACTATCATTTATAACTAGTGGTATACTAAGCCATTAATGAGGCTCTGATGCCCTAGATCTCAAAATCAATTAGGGATTCCATCACAAACATCAAATACTATTGGTTGTAAAAGGATGACATTGTGATCCAGATTGTAAGCTTATTTAAGGACCCCCTTCACCTACCTATTAAATTTTAGATTGATTAGACAAATAGGTGATTTATTATTAGCTAGTAGAATGCATCTTTGAATTTTAAATACAACATTAGTATAAGGCATGCCCATAAATTTTGATCATAATAAGGCACCATGACTACAAGACCTCCCCTTAATTCAAAAGATGGTTACTAGGTGAGACTCCTTCACCATTGTAAAGTGTAAGATATGGTAATGGTATCCTCAAAGGGTAATCCAAGATCATATGGTGAGGTACTCAACCTTATTAACTATCAACTATGGCCATTAGGCCAAAGATGATGATTAACTTTATCTAAATGTCATTGACGACCACAATGTGCTATCTCAAATCATGCCCAAGAAAAATAACAAGGTAAATAAGGATAGGGAAGGCCCCTATGTGCCTCTTTTAGCTCTTACTTGATCTATAGTGGACCTAAATCCTATAATTCTATCCATCTCTCAAATGATCTTACAATGCATTCTACCACCTTCTCCTCCTCAAGTTCCAAGTTTAGTTCCACCTCCATAAGTAGCTCCTACTCCTCATACCACAACTCCTCCATTTTATCCTCATGATATAACTCTACCTCCACCTTATATAATAACTTTATTAACTAGGCTATGGTAGAATCAAACCTAAGACACTCGGCACTAGGTAGCCTAGGCACATCCTACTCAGCCATCAGTACCTTAGCCTTGGGCCACATAGACCTTGAGGTTTGATGTAGATGATAGCTTGAGAGTGAGACCAGAGTGAGGATCTTAATAATAAACCATCTATTTTCCCCTTTCACCCCTCTTTCTCATCCTATTTTCATTCCACCCCTCATTCTTGCCACTTTCCAACACTTAATTCTAGTACTCACTAGTTTTACTCTATTCCCATAAATCCATCAAGTAGTGCTTCTTTTGTTCTAAATTTATCCCCCTATATATTTCACCCACATACCTTTGGACTTGATCCTCTAGATCATCCTTACCTCTTCATTCCCTTTTTCTCCCTCCATCTCATAACCTAGAGTCCTCTTAGTGCCCACCTTGGGTGTACCTTTAGTACCAAGTGTAACTTATATCACTTATAATAGGGACCCTCCTAGTGCCTACTCTTATTAGTTTGTCTCTCCCCTCAGTAGCTTTGATTCCTCCACCATTAGCCCCCATGACTCCTATCATCTTGTTTGGACCAACTACTACAACATTTTGAGCCAAAATAGGTAAGAGGACAAAGAAGAAGTAGAAGGTAACTCACACACTAGCCCCAACCCAAAGGCCCTCTACTTTGATGTATCCCCATATATAATCCATATTATCTCTTCTAGCCCCAGTCATAGCTTCTTAGCACCTAGATCCTCACCCCCCCTCTTTCCATTACATGGGGTGCCATGGGACTGGCCTTCAAACAACTCATTTCTTCCCTACTATTCAACAACCCATTCCTAGGGGAAATTCCACCTTAGGTAAACCTAACTTATGAATAGTGGTGGGCACAAATGTTCCCTTAAGCCTCCCCTTATGTTTTCCCTCCTTTTACTCCCATGCCCCCTCTATCTCCACTAATTTATTCATTCACTCCTTTCACTTACTCCATCTCCCTTCCAACTCATCCTTCACCCTTAATTACCACTTTATACACCCCTCCTACACCTCTCATAACCCAAGGAATGGTCCCAAGGTCATAGGCACTACAAATGACTATCTAGGTTAACCTAAACATGAAATAGATTTTTAATTAAGTCTCAAAAAGAATAAAGAGAATAATCACATAGAGGTTTGTCTAGGATGGGAATCCAATGGTGTGGTAGACCCATCAGGATCTATTCTCCCTCACCAAGGTGAGGACTTCCACTAGGTAAGAGAGGATGGCCAAAGACCCACTGTCTATCCTCTGAGCTACCCATAATATGTATAAAAATCCCCTTGAGGACATGCAAATCCAAGTCTAAACTCTAGAATCCCAAGTGAAGAGCACATGATCCATCAAGATAATTGGGTAGGTCAAATATACCATCCTAATACTTTTCTCAATAATTGGTAAAGTAGTGGAGATTCCAGATTATACCAACTTACTTATCCAATGGACTTAGGCCTATGTGGAGAGGATTATAGAGATCAATGGGAAATTTCAAAATCTATAGGTGGTGGTCAACAAAGGAATGTTACCATAACTTAAACTTATGTTAATCTCAGACTTGGGGTCATACCAAACATACATTGGGAATATGAGAGATATAATGGAGGAGTGGTTGGCCTTGGCTCTCACCAAAATGGACCTTTAAAAGAGGGTAAGAAGAATATAATGACCTTCTTCAAAGAGGTCAATATCTCTATGTTATTCCACCTAGATGTCACCTTTCTAAACCAAGGGGAATTTGGAGTCTACCTAGGTCAATTCAACCAAGTTATGAAAGAGAAAGTGGCCAAGGTAGAACAATAAGGGCTAAGGTGGTGCTAGATCTATTGACACATTCTACATCATGCGTCAACTAGGTTTCTATAGTGCAAGCATCAATTAAAGAACCCTTTTAAGTCTCCTAGAGAATAACATATTAGATTGAGGTAAACTTCAAGGAGCCCTGAATGAACTTGGCCAAGATGGACAAGAAGTTTTTCCTCTTGAAAACCTTGAAATCTAGGAATTCCTAATCAAAGTAGTTAGGATCTAAACCCTCTCAACTACCTCCTCGTGTCTATTGAGTGGTCCACCATAGATCTATTAAAAGTTTGTAGAGATTATTTTGTTTAAATTTTAAAATATCATTGTAATTATAATGAGTGCCCATTGTGTCCTGAGATGGGATCCTCATGTTATTTTAAGGTGAGCCCCATCTTAATCTATATAAGGAAGATTCATATTGTATTATAGTGTCGACTAAAATTTCTTGAAAGTGATTTTAGATTATATCCAAGATTTTACCTACTTTTCCTTCACTACTCTAAACTATAAAACTGGCCAAGATTGATTATTGTAACAACATTGATTCTTTTTAATGAATACAATCTATGTTTTTTGTAAGAGGGTCTACTCTATGTTTCAATTTTCTTTCATCTTCATGTTTGAATGATTATCAATGCTAGGTTAATTAGATTAACACATTTTTTGTTTTATGTATGCCATGGTTATGATGTGTTTATCTATTATAATTACTATGTGAGTTATTTCATTTCCCCTTTGGTAGTAATGATAATTTGTGTGTCAATCTACAAATTCTCATATGGTATTTATGTGTTTTTAAAAATAAATTATTAGTACTCACCATTAGTGAGAGCTAATATTGAAGGCATACTCTTAGTTCTCTCAGAATCCCCATTTTATGTTATTGGAGGTATAAATTTAGTGAAACTTAGTCTACATTGGTATAATTATGGAAGAGTCACTTGGTTCAATGAACAATGCATTGTGCTCATTTTAAACCTAGAGGCTTCCCTTTTGTGCCTTACCCTTCCCTCTCTTTTATGTTTGTTACTTGGATTTGAAATACCCTTTCCCATTATGTTTATAAATAATAATCCCAATACTCAAATTATCATAACAATATTTGACATGTGTGTAAGACATTAGATCAAAATTTTGGTGGTGCTAGTGCATCTCTTAGAGATAATTCATGTAGATTCCATAGGTGAAGTCAAACACCCATAGTCGTGCCTTGGGCTAATCTCAAATCAGTCCTAAAATGGAGGATGAAAGTCTATAGTTGTCACCACATTCCCATTTTTAAGGAATTCCTAATATCATGGGAATTTTGTGAGAAGGAGTAGATTGGAGTGAACAACAACCTATTAATACTCTTTAGAAGTTTTTCATATGCATAGGTATGTGAAAGTTTTAGGAAGATGCATAATTTACAAAGTCTTAGGCTTTATGTAAATATGTATTTATAACTTTTGTTTATAAGTACCATTGACATGTTTTATTCAAAACTTATATTCACAGGTTGGGCCCTCACAAATTTATTCTCCATGCATTAAAGTCTTTACCATTTTCTTTAGATAAAATGTTTAGAATGAACATTATATGATTTTTGCTCTTGGGAGAAAATGTTTATAATTTAAATTTCATAACTTTTGTCTTTGAAATCTATTGTTTATCACCTACATTTGTCATAAATTTTACATATTCATAATTTGGCCTTCAGTTAAATTATTCAGTGAAACTTTTCAAAAAAAATTATTCAACATTTTATTATTTAGAACTTTTGTCTGCAACACTTTAGTCTTTGAAAAAGAGTTGGAAAGTTTTATTATAAATATTTATTCACTTCATAATATTTTAGGTTAACACTATTTTAACATAAAATCCAACTCTTTACTACCAAAAACCTCTATGGTATAGGAAAGCTAAAGAAAAAAGAGTGACATAATGACACTTGGAAAAATGTAATGACATGGAATTCTTATAAATAACTATAGTGCCTACATGGCATACCCACCAAATAAAGTGGAAAATTTAAAATTGAACAATAAAATCAATTTTAAAAATGTTGGACATTAATGATACATAAATTGGAATTAATTACCAAAGTTATATCAATGAATTAGAAGCAAACATCATGCTAATTAATCACAAACTAACTTTGATCTCACTTGCATCATTGAGAATAATCCATAGCCCCCTGTGTCTTGATCAAGAAGTAAATCCATAATATTTGAGCCACTAAATTGAAAATTTTGATATTTGTCAACCCAATGAATTAACTATGGTGTCCTCATCCAAAAATTTTAGAGGAGCCTTGCCCATATCAAGATTATCCATGAAGGATTCAATAGAGTAAAAAGGCACAATATTTGATCTATCAATGTTTAATAATAACTATATCAATTAATTAGTGTTATGGGAAGTGATTCACTAGGTGGATGCACACACTCATGAGGAGAATTGGACACAAGCTCAATGACTATTGGTTATAGAATTCCTCCCTCTAAAGTGGTAGGGATTGCATTTCATACTGGCCAAGCCTAAGATTATGCCATGAAAATACCTCCTACTTCTTCATTAACAAAGTGACTAGGGTTGTGTTCTTACACCACTTAGAGAACAAAACCATTGTAGCATGCATCTCGAGATATGCATTTTAGAGGTATTTATCCCTCCCTATCTTAGATGCTACATATGATTTACACATTGAAGTTACATGGAAAAAGGTTAATTTAATTGACAATACATTGATCAAGTGGATAATTTCTAGGGAGACTATCATCTTGAAGAAGAATTAGTTAGTGCTTGTAGCTAAATTCTAGATGGGAATTTGAATTGGGATGGCCCTCCTAAACTAGTTATATAACTACCCCATCATTTAATTCCTTCACCTTGAATGATTTCCATTGTTGGATTTAATTATGACCTCAAAGCTAACATTTTCTTTGGGTGAGGTAATTAGTGTTAAGTTATGAGAACAAGTACTACACAAGGATAAGAGGCCTGAAGGGGCTCATTAATATATGATGTCATAACTTCTAGACATTGTATTGGGCACAATTTATATCCATAATGGGTCACTCTAGATCACATCTCCATATTTCATTTAGAACCATATATGCGATTCATATTCTTGTATACACATATACACCTATAACAAAAACATCACTCACATTATAGAGGATGTATATCCTTAGGTGTGAAGGGATATTTATGAATCACCACTATCTAAGGTATCCAATAGAATTATAGACACATTGATGGCTAGAGGGGACTATTGGCTATATCTTGACTACATTGTGATTTTGGTCATAGGCCACAAGGTTGCACCTTTGTGTCTTTCCAAACTTGTACTAGATAAACTAGAAGAGTAAGAGGTAGCCTACCAACTATGGTGGGGAATAAATGAATATTTGAATAAGAAGAAGATTTACTTCTATGGTTCTCATCTCATGATTGACAAAATGTGTTATGTCAATCATAAACACTTTTTGGAGGTTGGTAGATTTAGGGAGTATTACTCACTAGCCACAATACCACATAAGGACTGCGACCATCATGGTAAAGTCCAAAATCATATTCAATTCCTTGATGTTCTATACCAACACGATCCTTATGACTATGACTTTCTATTTCTCAATTCCAAGAGTGATTCTTATGTCAAAGAAAGCACATATAAAGTGGGATTGTGTAAGGAACTCTTGAAGATAATTCAAGGGGATCCCTATATTTCACTTGTAGATGCACATATTAGACTCCCACTTGTAGGTGGATGGGATACCTCTAATTTTGTGATCAATGGGCCTTATCAACCATAAGTGGAGCAAGGGTAACCTTCAAAAGCATTCCCTATGGCATTAAAAACTATAAATAAAGATCTTGGGGTGATTAAAACTTCACTTTAAGGATTTCAAGATGAGCCAATTTTCCTTGACTCTTTAGACTTACAAGGCCATGTCCATCCTATTGCTATATTAACCCAAGAGATTATTATTATGGTTACCTCAGCCACACCCACATAAGAGGCTTTTCCCATAGTTGATAAATTATTATTTGTTATAAAAAGAATCCAAGACCTCACATCCCTCCAAAGACTCCAAATATTGAATCAATATCTATAGAAGAACCATTAGGGGAGTAGAAAATGATAGGATGTGAGTCTAGAAATGAAGAAGAGGATATACAAAGAGCTAAAGTTTTAATCATCTAAAACACAAAAGGTAAGGTACCATTTCATGAACAATAAGATGAGGGTACAACCCCTATAGTTTCTATAGCTCCTTTAGTTTCTACCACTCCCATTATGTATTTTCCCCCTTTATCTAATTTTTTAAATTATATTTCTATCAATCATAGTGTTTCCCCTTACTTGGTGGTACCTAAAGTAGAAGTTGTTTCCTCTAAGCCTGGTATCCAACCATATTTGATTGTTCCAAAGGTAGAATATGTTTCCTCTGCCCTTATTTTCTCTACATTTTCAATAATTTTTAATTCTCAAATTGTGTCCTTAGCATCCATTTCTTGCACTTCTACTATGGTTAGCTTAACCAATACCTTAGCAACCCATAAGACCAAAATAAAATCATCCAAAAAATCTAGGGGAGCATTGAAAAGTCTATAGTTACATGTTTCATATACTTAGTTAGGCTTGCCAATGTTGCCTTCTATTTTTTCTCAAGCCACCATTGTAATATCATCAAAGAAGGCTATAAAGAAGAAATAAGTTTATACATTCCACCCATTGCTCCAATATGGTGGGGTAAACTAGTCTAAGATAATTTTGCCTTCCCTAACTGACCTATTACTTGAAGAGGCTTTGAAATTGTCCTTGGGGGATATATTGGTTGAGACTAAAATTTAGGATACTAAACCAATAGAACCAACCCAACTAGTCATCCCACAATTGGTAGTTGATTTAGAATCATAGGTTTCTCAAAGGCCAAATATTACAATCATAGAGATACCCATAGTAAGCTCCATATTTGGCAAATCCATAGGGAGTGTCTAAAGGGTGAAGAAAGTAAAAATTGAAGATGAGGTTGGAAGGGGGATAATTCTAGAGGAAAGACAATAAGTGTTCACCTTGTCAAAGAAGAAGAATAAGATATTGAGGCAATCCCCCTATATTTAGGATTTAAAATCCTATTTTGAGATGCACAAGGATGCTCTTCTCACACTATAAAAAGGGGAAAAAATAGTAAGTAAAGATATTGAGAAAGATTTAGAGCAAGTTAAGGAATAACAACAAATATTCCATGCTCCCATATAGATTGAAATAGATGTCCAAATTGTAGCATCAAGACTGTACAACATTTTAGAGGTCATTATTGTAATGAGGTATAGATTATCTCCTCAAATCATTAAATATATTTAATTATTTAATTATTTAAATAAATATGATAATAAGCTAAAACTCCTCATTATTTACACAACAAATAATTCATATAGCCACCTCAATATGATGACACCATTGGAGGCTACAAATACCCTCAACCTAGTGGTCATTAGGACACAAGTGGCAAGGGAGTGGGTCACAATAGTATAAAAAATAATTCCAAGTAAATAGAACATGAGAGCCTCATTTTGTAAATTCTAGAAAATTTGAAGCTCTCACAAGAGAGGGACTCTACATGTATGCTAATAAGTAGAGCCAATTTTGACCATCTTTTTCAATAGGCCTCAACTGGATTTAAGTAGAATCTATAGGGATTGACATTGGAGGAGATTGAAGCTAAGTTAATTTTTACATGGAAGAAAGTTACTAAAGTGGAAATATTCTGAATCAACTTTAGGAATACTAAATTTGAACGTGCAAGGCTAATGGAATAAACATGTAGGGTACACAAACCCCCACTCTTAAACATGGATATCATAAGGTAACATCATGATTTTGGATTTAATTATTGTCAATAATTAAAATCCAAGAAGAAATCCAATGATTCAACTTTTATCTCAGCTCAACCCATCACTTTAGTGCCTACTATGACAACAAGTAATGCCATATAGTGACTGAGAAAACCTTAGTTTTTAAAGGCTAATTTTATATGTAGTCATACATATAAGATTAATATTTGTAATTTTAGTCTAATTATACTTTGTGTATGAATGTAAAGTTGGTCTGGGTTATTTTTAAACATGCACACATTGCATTGCATTATAAAGGAAAACTTATCTTTTGACATATTTGAAATTAATTTTTAGCATGCACACATGCAGTTTTGACTCTAAAATTAGAACTTAAGTTCTAATTACTTGATGTAAATTTTCTTTTTCATGAACCTAGAGGTTGAGGTAACCCCTTTCCATGTGTGTGTGTGTGTGTGTGTGTGTGTGTGTGTGTGTGTGTGTGTGTGTGTATGTGTGTGTGTAATCCCTCATTTTAATGTAGGGTACGAAAACCCCCACTCTTAAACATGGATATCATAAGGTAACATCATGATTTTGGCTTTGATTATTGTCAATAATTAGAATCCAAGAACAAATCCAATGATTCAACTTTTAGCTCATCTCAACCCATCACTTTAGTGCCTAATATGATGACAAGTAATGCCATGTAGTGACCAAGAAAGCCTTAGTTGTTAAAGGCTAATTTTATATGTAGTCGTACATATAAGATTAATATTTGTAATTATAGTCTACTTATAATTTGTGTATGAATGTAAAATTTGGTATGGGTTATTTAAAAACATTCACACATTGCATTGCATTATAAAGGAAAACTTATCTTTTGACATATTTGTAATTAATTGTTAGCATGCACACATGCAGTTTTGACACTAAAATTAGAACTAAAGTTATAATTACATGATGATGAACCTAGAGGATGAGGTGACCCATTCCCAAGTGTGTGTGTGTGTGTGTGTGTGTGTGTGTGTGTGTGTGTGTGTGTGTGTGTGTGTGTGTGTGTGTGTGTGTGTGTGTGTGTGTGTGTGTGTGTGTGTGTGTGTGTGTGTGTGTGTGTGTGTGTGTGTGTGTGTGTGTGTGTGTGTGTGTGTGATCCCTCATTTTAAAGGGTCAATTTTTTTATCAATATATAAAGAAATCATTTTGATTATTATGAAACTATGTGGATGTACTTTCATTATGTTTTTATGTAATTAAGTTTTTTGTCTTCTTGGGTTATTTTAATTTAGTAATCTTAAGTGTGCAAAATCTATCAATAATTAATTTTGTTATTATTGATATATGCTAATTTTAGATGTGCAAACCCTATTGAATAGTTACCAAGTATCATTGATTTTAAGGAATTTGTTGACCATCCTAAAATTATGAAGCATGTAGGAGTATTTTCATCTGATATAGTCTTCTAGGTGTGTGCCATTAATTCCCCTAGATACCTTCCTGGTTTGAGATGTAATCTCCTAAGTAAGGGTGTGAAATAACTACTCTAAAAAAAGCAAGAATTTATTGATACCCTTAAGTTTCCTATACCATTTCATTATAGATAGCTTAACTATGTTTATCTATGAGTGTGAAACAACTAAAAGTAATAAGAATTGACTATGAAAACACTTGTCCACAAAGGAACCAATCTAGGAAGTGATCCCTTAAAACCATAGATCCTTATTTTTTTCTCTACCCTTCTCTCCTTTTAAAGTTTCTTAGATTAAGATCTACCCACTCTAGAATAGATTCCATCCATCCATCCAACCCACTTAGGTTTTGGTTTCTTTACTAAGATTCATTTCACTAAAAGCACACCTAGTTAACAACATGTATGTTCATCCTTCTATTCCACCTCCAAGTTATTTAACCAATACCTAAAACTAATGATTTAGAGTGGTGTTCACCTCCATTGATATCCTAAAATGTTATAGGATCCCTCATCAAATATAGGTGTGTGTACAAGACCCACATCAATAGGAAAAAAATTTGGTGCTAGAAAGAGGGCTACTTGTGTGCCTTCCATAGTGAGAGGTTATTCCCTACATCCAAGTTATACTAGAGACACCTAAGAGAGTCACCAAGTCTAGGGCCCAAGCTAGTCTTTTAATTTCACCTTTATTAGCACATCAAAGGCCTATATTTGTACCAGTTACTCCCAATATACCTATGTCCAAGATACCTTTTCTAGTTAGAAATATCCATCCCATCAATCATCCTATGGCCCAATAAACTTGGTTAATTGGATAAACTAATACTATCCTAAGGGATGTGCATAATTTACCAAGGAATCTAAAGAAGTATTTACCTTCTTTCACCCCCTCAAGAGGAAGAAATGCAAAGGAATATATCAAGTATTTAAAGGTTAATTTGAGGTCAATGAATGTTATTTATGAAGATGTTACATGTAGACTTTTCCCATTTACATTTCAGGTTGTTGCCTACAATTGGTATCTCAACCTTAAAGAGAACTCAATTACTTCATGAAATGCATTTTAAATCACTTTTCTTTCCTAGTTTATAAAATTTACCAACCCTAGCCTAGTTTATCAACATTTCACCAGTATGAATTTGGATCCTAATGAGCCAACTTGAGATTTCAACACAAGGTTTCAAAAGATATGCACTTGGTTGAGTCTAGCATACAAACTAGATGAAACATTAGCATTAGAGATGTACAAAACTGCCTTGGATTAAATCTGTATAGTGTTCTTACAAAGATTTGATGCGACCACCAGTCTAGCTTTAGAATATGAAGAAGCTATTAATATAAATATACAACTAAATCTTTAAGTACTAGGCACCCCCAATACTAATGTTGGTTTTCCAGCCCTAAATTAAGTGATTTATGTTAATAAAAATGTTACTACATTAAATTACAATCAAATATATGCACTACCTCCTCTAATGAAAAATATGACCAATGATAACTATGGTTATATGAACAATTAGGTACAAATGAATAGTCATAATCAAAACCAATGTGCAATTCCATCTAATACTACAATTGCATAAGTTGTTGATTCTAACAAAGCAAAACTAGATTATATATAAATAATGGTCTAGAAGTTGAGAAATGACTTCTTTAACATGAAAAAGAAGATGGGTAACACTGCTATCCATAATAATAACCAAAATTTTGGGTTTTAAATATATAATAGAATTTTTAATCGATCTATACATAACACAAAATAAAAACCACCTAATAAGTTTACATAAATCAATATAGTAGAAATAGCTCTACCCAATTGGTGTAGATTCCATAGTAAATCACATCACGGTAAACTTTTATGTGTGTAATTCTATGCAAAATTTGATATATTCCAAAGGGAGATGGTGAGATAGGATTTGATGAACAACCCACCAGAGTTCTACCCTAAAGCTAGTCCCTCAAAAATTTCCATGGTATTTTAAATGCATGAGTATTCTTTTCCACGAGAGGATGATAATTAACTAGAGGATAAATCTAATGAAATACATTCCTTCTAGTAGTATCAAAATGTAAATTGCAATCTAAGGAAAAAAACAACCCTTCACAATGCCTACTCCTCCAAACAATACCATTATTCCACCAAATCTAATGGTCAACAATAATCCACCTCCCCCAAAAGGGAATAAACAACCCCAAAATAAGTAGGAATAGATCAAAGGAAGATATAATAGTATTTAAGACATGAATAATATTAAATCTAACATCACTCTTCATGAATTTTCTCAAATCACTGAACAAAAGGATCTTCTATGGAGGTCTATTACAAGAAAGTTGATTGCAAGAAAGACAAAGACTTCTCATACCAATGTTATATACAAGAGTAGACTAGAAGTTAATCCTTTATTATTTACTATTAGATCATTTTTAAATAACATTCATAATTATTTATTTGACTCTATATCTTCATCCACGGTGATGCCAACTTCTAATTGTTGAAAGCTTGGGTTGACTCCAAGCCCATCAAAGAGGATGGCTTCATAGCTCGATAAAATAGTGGTGCCTATAGTATGAGAATTGAATAATGTATGAATCTAATTAGGATCTTATCCATGTGTAAAAATTATTATTTACATAATTATCATGTATATCTTGGAAGGATATAAACTCCTCAGTAGAGACTAGTCTAAGACATTGAATGGGTATATAAAAATATAATTATCTCATATTTGGTTGTCATGAATAGGAGTTGTAAACTAGATTCAAATTTATCAATATATAATAATGAATCACATTATTACTATATATTATACTAAGAATAAATAGGTAAGCTAAAAATCTCCTAACCTTGGGATTTAGAACCATAAGTCTAGGGACCTTCCTAGTTATGGACTCTCCACTTTGATGGTGAAAGATCCAAGAAAATATCAAGAATTAGTGTTGAATTGGTTGATACACAAGGTAATTAATACCTATTAGCATACATATTATAGTTACCTTACACCAAAAAATATTGGATCATGAGGCACTAATTTTGAGATTGATTTTTTCTTGTAAACATCATGTTAAATAGTTGATAATCTATAGAGATTCAGAACTAATAGTCAATTAGGTCATGAAAAATAAAAATGTAATATATCATACTTCTAGAGGTAAAAACATTTATCCTATTATTTAATTTCATCCTTTGAGGCTTTTAATATAGTGGATTTTCTTAAATAACATAATCAAGTTGCTAACTCACTAGTTACTTTAGCTGCCAATTTTACACCTCTATAAAAGTCCTATATATATATATATATATATATATATATATATATATATATATATATATATATATTCCTTTAAAATATCACCTTATCCATATATTCATGATAATTTGGATAATTTCCAATTACTTGGTGATGAACATCAGATCATCTATTTATTGACTAACTCAAGATAATTTGAGTATCAAATCATTAATGATAAAGAGATTAGCTACCTATACCAAGAGGATTGGGAGAAGGAGTTATTAAGTTGAAATAAAACCACCTTTCCTTAGGTATGGTTTCATTGAAAAGGAAATTTGATATGTATCCTTAATAACAATAGTAAAGGCAACCAAAATTAAATGAATCTAAGTTCAAAAATGAGAATTTAGGAGATGAGTATGATTTGTGCTATGTTAACATTGGTCTCAACACACTCCATAAGAAAGACAAAAGGTGAAGAGTTTAATCACCCAATATAAATATGTGATTACATGGACATATGAAGACTTTAATATTTTTAACCCAAGGTTCATCACCCATACAATCCCATTGAAATTAGACCACAAACCATTTAGGCAAAGATAAAGGCCAGTAAATCATATCTTAGATTCTCTTAATCAGAAAGAAGTGGAAACATTGTTGAATGCAAAATAGTTTTCCCTATTAGATATTCTACTTGGGTGGGTAAATTATTCCAAGTCTAGAATAATAATAGGTAAATTAGGTTCCGTGTTAATTTCATAAACTAAAATAAAAATTCTAATAAAGATAACTATCCTTTTCCTTAGATGAGGTCATCTAGATAGTGAGTGGTTCAGGAATGATGTCCTTCTTGGATGTATTTTTAGGATATAACTAGTGCTAGTTGAGTTAGAGGATATAATTAAGACTAAATTCACTATAAATTTGGTTACTTATGCATATAATAATATGCTATTTTGGCCTATTTAAAATAGGATCCACATTTTATCAATCCATGGATCATGCATTCTAAGGCTAATAGGTAAATGTATGATAATCTACATGGATGACCTCATTATTTTCTCAAAGACCATAATTAATCATATAAGTCATGTACAGTTAATCTTTAAAATATGAAAATTATTTGGCATCTCTCTAAACCCCAAGAAGAGCATATTCAGTGTCACTAAAGGCAAGCTCTTGGGTCACATCATCACTAAAGAAGGAATTATAATTGACCTAGATAAAATTAATGGGATATCCAAGATTGCATTCCCAAATAGAAAAAAAGAGCTCAAATATTTCTTTGGAAAGATAAATTTCATGAGAAATTTTATCTTAGTCTTTGAAGAGATCATTGAGAACTATGAATGCAATGCTTAAGTAAGATGCTAAAGTGGATTGGATGGTATAAGCCCAAAATTATTTTGAAGACATCAAAGATGCAATATTTTAGGCCCTTATGCTAATAAGCCTAGAATTCACTAAATATTTCTTTTTATATTCATTCACTTCAAAACATACCATCACCACAATGATTACATAGAGGAAGGATGAAAGTGAAAACCCTATTACAATCATGAGCACAAACTTGAAGGAAGTAGAACTCAAATATTTAATGATAGATAAGTAAATATTTTCCCTTGTCAAAGGGGTAAATAAATTTTGACACTAAATCATGAGTAAAAAGACCATTTCCATTATTCTCAATCTTTCTATCAAGCTCAATTTGTGAAAAATGAATTGGTAGAATGTAGAGGAAAATAGATAGAAAAATTGTAAGAATTTGACATATAAATCAAGCCTACCAAGATTATTGGAGGTTAGGGCATAATTTAACTCATGACTGAAATTGACCTATACATCACCATTGAAGAGGTTTGTGAAACCCAAATATCTAAAATAAATTGGTATACTGATATTATTCAATATTTACTCACATGTACTTGTTCCACATAACTTAAGAGAGAATAGAGGAGAGCTTTGAGGCTCAAAACTACTCATTAGATGATCCAAAATGGGATTCTCTATAAAATAAAATATGAAGGCATATACCTGAGATGCATGTCACAAGAATAAGCTCAAGAAATTCTAGAAAATATATACCAAAAGATAGGCAATGGTCATCCCTCTAGAAACACCATAGCCCATGAAATCCTTGGAATGGGTTATTATTGGCCAATAGTATTCAAAGATGCACATGTTCACATAAGAACATGACATGAATGCCAAGTTCTATAAAAAAAGAGGTACACACATCAAGGCCTTTATAGCCAATTATTGAAGGAAGACCATTCACTTAATGGGGCTTAGACTTTATTGGTGTCATTAATCCCAATTATCTAATTGGACACAAGTTTATACTCATAGCCACAGACTAATACACATGATGTACTGAAGAAGTAGCTATAAGACATTCTAGAGCACATGATGTCATCAACTTTTTGGAAGAAAATATTATAACTAGATTTAGTACTCCCATTTCCTTAGTTTGTGATAATGGGCCAACATTGCAATCAATTTAATTCACTAAATGAGCCCATGATAATAAAATAACCATCATGCCATCATCCAACCATTACCCACAATTAAATGGATTAGTTGAATCAATAAACAAAAACTTGATTGATGCCATTAAAAAGTTAGTAGAAAATAAACCTAGAGATTGACATAATCTACTGAAGTATGTACTATGGGTTGATCGAACAAGATACAAGCAAGCCCTAAATTCCTTGCATTACTTATTGGTATATGGAAAACAATTATTTTTCCTAATAATGATTAAATTTACAATATATTAATTTATGAAAGAGTACATGAAACTAAGTGAAGAAGTGGAGTCTCAATTATTAGACATAATAGAGATGGAATAGTCAAGGACTGAAGCCTTACATGATTTCAATAAACATCAGGGTATAGTCAAAAGGTGGTTTGATAGAAGATCAAAATTTAAAGCATTTATAATTTTTGACTTGGTACTTATATGGAATAAATCCTATGAAAAGAAATGATAACATGATAATTTTACCCCATTGTGGATTAGAACTTATTAGATTTCAGAGATCATGGGTAATAATGTTTTCTATTTGAGGGACCTCTAAGGCAATGAGTTAACATATCTAGTAAATGGACAGTTTTTGAAGCATTAATTCATGGTTTTACCATATGGATATGTTCATGAGTAAAAATAGGTGTTATGTTAAAGTTATGAGTAGAATAAATACATTGTTTTTGTAAATAGATCTATTGCTTTCATAGTTAGTTTCCTACTTCCTAGGTTAACATTTCCTATTTTTTGAATTTCAGTTTCCTTAATTTAGTTCCCTACTTTCTAGATTATATATTTTTATTTATTTCATGCAATCTAATTAACTTCCCCTATTATGCTCAAATAAGTATTTGATCCATTGGACTTCCTATACATGTTTAGAATCTAAAAGTTTAGTCTATGGGAATATATCAAGCACACAAATTTATTTACTTACATGTTTTACACCCTTGTGTTTAAGATTTTTATAATCTAGGAATGCAACAAGAAAATTGATCATGACCATGCTACCATTAAATGCTTTTATCAGGAATATAAAGGTTTCCCTCATTGTTACATACAAATTTAGAAAGTTTTCTCATTTTCATTGAATCAAATACACCTTTCATTTTAATACTTGTTTGAGTAAATAACCATTGATATAGATAAGATGGCAGGGATAGTCTGGTAAAAATTATGCTTTCATAAATACCCACTCACTATGGTTTTTGTTCTTCCTCTTCTAACCATATTCTAAAAAAGAATATCAAAATAAGGATCAATTCATCATAAAAAGAGTGATCCTTTAAATCTAAATAAAATCTAGAGGTGATCAAAGGATCAAATGATTAAATAAGATCAATTTATCATACATCACACAAGAATACAAGAGGAGGAAATAAAAGGAACCAAAGGTACCTCTATCAGATATATGGATGCCTATTTGGCAATAAAACAATTCTAGAGCTTTCCTAGTTTTAAATATGTTTTCTCAGAAACTAGATTGAAACTATAGTTATCCCAAGTCTATACTAAAATCCGCACAACAAGGGTATTAATAATTCACTTCCTCACACATAAATCCAAGGTATGAGTAAGGCAAGTATGTTTTATGTTGTTTTTAGGAGTCTCTTTTATGTTTCTAATTCAATTAGTATTTTGTGAAATGGTTCATGTTTGATTTGTAATTTCTAACCAAAAGTCTTGGGTTATGGAATACTAGGGAGTATTTCTCCTGTAAGTTACCATTTGTTGTACCCAACATACCCCAAATATTTTTTATAATAGGGACCCATTATGTTTTAAAAAGGTCCAAGACTATCTTGAAAGTCTTCTTTTGAGAGATATTTATGTGTTACACCTAACTTTTCTATTAAACAAATGTATATGAACATATTCTACTTATTTATACTAACCTATTAATACTCTGCAAGTTTTGCATGTGCACTAGTATACACAGGTTTTTAGAAGATGCATAATTTATGAAGTCTCAGGCTTTGACAAAATATGTCTTTGGAATTTTTGTTTGAAAGTCTCAATCACAGGTTTTGTTATAAAATTATATTTATAGGTTGGGACCTTACAACTTTATTCACCATGTATTAAATTATTTGTCATTTGTTCTTTAGATAAAATGTTCAAAATTAGCATTTCAATATTTTTGCTATTTAGAGAAAATGCTTAGAATTTGCATTTTAGAATTTTTGTATCTATTGTTTATCACCAATGTTAATCATGAAGTTTACATATTCAAAATTTGGCCTTTAGTGAAATTGTTTAGTGAAAATATTTGGAAAAAGTACTCAGAGAAATTGTTTGGCATTTTTTTCTTTGTAACTTTTGTCTTTGGCACTTTGGTCTTCAGAAAAAGTGTTCAAAACTTTTATTTGAAATATTTGTTCACTTCACAAAAATTTGGGTTATCATTATTTTAACACAACATGTGACTTTTGACTACTGAAATCCTTCATGACATAGGAAAACTAAAGTTAAAAGAGAAACATAAAAACACTCTACAAAAGTCAATGGCATGGCATTCTCTTGAATGCATGTAGTACCTATTTGGCATAGCCACAAAATGAGTGGCAAAGCTCAAATTAGACAAGAAAATCAAGTTTATAGACACAATACATTAATAACACACAAACTAGAATTGAATACCAAAGATATATCAATGAATTAGAAGCAAATGACTTACCTATCAATCAAAAACTAACTTCAAACTCACTTGCCTCCATGATAAAAAACCCTAGCCACCTGTGTCTTGAAGAAGTGCTACATCCATATGAGTTGAGCCACTAAATTGAAAGACTAAAAATTTGTCAACATAGTGAATTAATTATGGCATCCTCATCTAATAAATTTGGAGGAGACTTTCCCCTATATATATTCTCCATTAAGGATTCAATAGAGTACAAAGACATCGTCTTTAATCTAATAATGTTCAACAATAACTATACCAACTACTCAACATTATGGGAAGTGATTCACTAGGTGGATTCAAAAATTTATGAGGATAATTTGAAACTATATCAAAGAAAATTGGCTATAGACTTCCTCCCTCTCAATCAATAGGCTTGTATTTTGTAATGTCTAAGCCTTTGGTTATGCCATGCATAAACCTCCTATGAAACTTGTTCTTCATTGGAAAAGTGACTAGGGACACATCATTACACTACATAGAGAATACAACCATTATAGCATGTATTTCAAGAGATGCATCCCATAGGTATTTATCCCTACCTATCATGCATGCTAGATATAATTTACACATAGTAGTCACATGGAAAATGAAAATTCAATTGATAAAACATTGAGCAAGTGGATAATTTTTGGGGAGACTATCATATTAAAGGAGAAGTAGTCAATACATATAAATATGTTTTATATGGGAATTTGTATAACTAGTTATATAACTACACCATCATTGGATTTATTCACCTTGAATGGGTTCCACAACTAGATTTACTAATGACCTCAGAGCTAACATTTATTTTGGGTGAGCTAATTAGTGATAAGTTATGAGAACAAGTAATGCACAAGGATAAGAGGCCTTATGGGGGACATTTATATATGATTTCATACTTTTTAGACAATATGTTTGCCATAATTTATATGCACAATGGGTCATTCTAGATCCTATCTCCATATTTCATTAAGAACCCTATATGTGAATCATATTCTTTATGTACCTATATGCCTATACCAAGAACTTCACTAACATGATGAAGGACATACATCCTCATGTATGTAGGGATATTAATGAATCCCCACTACCCAAGGTATCGAGATCATTGTAGACACATTGATGGCTAGAGGGGACAACTAGTTGTACCTTGACTAAATTGTAAATATGGTCATGCACCATAATGTTCCACCCCTATGTCTCCCCAAACATGCACTAGATAAACTAAAAGAGTAGGAGATATCCTAAAAACTATGGTGGGGAATATATGAAGATATAAATAATAATAAAAATATTTCCTTCCATGGATCTCATCTCATAACTAAAATAATGTGTTATGTCAATCGTAAACACTTTTGGGAGGTTGGCAGATTCAAGCAATATTACTCACTAGCCACATTGCCATGTAGGGACTAGGAACCTCATGTTAAAGTTTAAAATAATATTTAAGGCCTTGGTACTTCATACTAACATGAGCATTATGACCATTATTTCATATTTCTCAATTCCAAGAGTGATGCTCATGTCAAAGAGAGTGCATAAACAACATGATTGGGTGAGGAATCTTGAAGGTCATTCAAAAAGAGCCCTCCATTTCAATTACAGATGCACACATAAAAATCCCACCCATAGGTAGATTATATACCTCCATTTTTTGGATCAATAGACCTTCTCAACCATCATTGGAAAAAATTTAACCTTCACATGTATTCCCTATGGTATTTAAAATAATAAAGAAAGAGCCTAGGGTGGTAAAAACTTCACTTAGGGGAGCTAAGGATGAACTAATTTGCCTTGAATCTTTAGACTTAGAATACCATGCCCATCTTGTTTTTACATCATCCTAAGAGACTTATACTAAGGTTACCTCAAACACACCCATATAAGAGTCTTCCCCTAAAGCTAATAAAGTTACTATTTGTTATAAGAGGAATCTAATAGATCACATCCCTCTAAAGAGTCCAACTATTGAAGCAATATCTATAAAAGGACCATTAGGGGATCAAAAAGTAGTAGGATGTGAGTTTATATATGAGGAGTATGAGCTATAAAGAGAAATTTTTAAGCCTCCAAGACACAGAAGGAAAGGCACCATTACATGATCAATTAGGTGAGGATGAAACCCTTAAAGTTTCTATAGATCCTTTAGTTTCTACCACTCCCATTGTGTCTTTTATTTCCCATTTATTTATTGGTCATTTTGATTAGGTTTCTCTTGATCCTAGTGTTTACCCTTCCCTAGTGGTACCTAAAGTATAATATTTTTCCTCTGATCCTAGTATCCAACCATCTTTGATTGTTCTAAAGGTAGAATATGTTTCCTTTACCTCTATTGTCTCCACATTTTCAACAATTTCTAATTCTTAAATTATGTCCTCAACATCCATTTCCCCTGCTTCTAATATGGTTGCCTCAACCATTAACTTTTCACCCCTTAATACCAAAAATAATTCATCCAAGAAAGTTAGGGGAGCATTGGAAATTACATAGCTGCATGTGTCATCTACTTAGTTAAGCTTGTCAATGCCATCTTCCAGTTCTTTTCAAGCCACTATTGTAATATCATCAAAGAAGGGTGGGAAGAAGAAACATGTGTATACAATCCACCCATTTCCCTAATATTATTAGTGGAATATTCTAAGTCAATTTGGACTTCCCTTCTTGACCTATTATTTGAAGAGGCTTTGAATTAGTCTTCAAGGGATCTATTGGTTGAGACTACAACTTAAGACACTCAACAATTGGACCCAACCCAACTAGTCAACCTATAACGGTCAACTAATTTAGAATCATAGGCTTCTCAAAGACCAAAAATTATATTCACAAAGCTTCCCATAGTAATATCCATATTTGAAAAATCCATAGTGAGTGTCTATAGGGCGAATAAAATAAAAATTGAACATTAGGCTAGAAGGGGAATAATTATGGATGAAAGACAAGAAGTTTTCACCTTGTCAAATAAGAAGAATAGGAAATTGGGTAAGCCCCCCATATTGAGGATTTCAAATCCTATTTTGAGACACACAAGGATGCTCTACTTGAACTCCACTAAGGGATAAAACTAATAAGGAATGATCTTGATCAAGAGTTAGAGAAGATTAAGGAGCAACATCAAAAAATCCATACTCCCATTTGATTGGAACAGAGGTCTAAAGTGAATCATCAAGATTGTACAATATTATGGAGGCCATTAATGCAATGAGGGATGAATTAACTCCCTAGATCATTAAACCTAATAAATTATTTAAATTTTTAAACCAATATGAGAATAAGCTTAAAATCCTCATTCTTTACACAACAAATAAGACATTATTCACCTCAATATGATGACACCATTGGAATATTCAAATGCCCTTAAAATTGTGGTCATTAGGACATAGTAGGCAAGGGAGTGGGTCACAATAGTAAAATCAATAATGTCCAAGTACATAGAACAAAATATCCTTATTTTGCAAATTTTATAAGAGTTTAATCTCTCACAGGTGAGGGATCCTATAGGTAGGATAATAAGTAGAGCCAATTTTAACCAACTTATTCTAAAGGCCTTAACCAAATTTAAGTAGAATCTATAGGCATTGACATTGGAGGAGATTTAATTTGAGTCAAATCTTTCATATAAGAAATTTATTAAATTGGAAATATTATGAATCAATTTTAGGAATACTAAAGCTGAACATGCAAGGATAATAGAACAAATAAGTAGGGTACATATACCCCTAATCTTGAACATGGATATCATAAGGTACCAACAAGACATCAGATTCAAGTATTTTCAATAATTAGAATCTAAGAGTAAATATAATTCTTTAAATTTTAGCTCATCTCAACCCACAATGTCAATGCCTACTATGATGATAAGTAGTGCCATGTAGTCACTAAGCAAGCCTTCATTGTTAAAGGCTAATTTTATATGTAGTCATGTATATAGGATTATTTTATTTAATTATAGTTTAATTTCACTTGGTGTATGAATGTAAAATTTGACTTGGAATATTTTTAAGCATGCACATGCTACATTTCATTATATAGGCAAACTTACCATTTGACATAGTTGTAATTAATTATAAGCATTCACACGTGTAGTTTTGACACTAAAATTAAAATTGAAGTTATAATTACTTGTTGTAACTTTGAGTTTTCATAAACTTGGAGGATGAGGTGAAACCTCCCCATGTATATATATATATATATATATATATATATATATATATATATATATATATATATATATATATATATATATATATATATATATATATATATATATATAATCCCTCATTTCAAAGGGTCAATTTTTTTATCAATACAATAAGCTATCATTTTGATTATCATGAAACTATGTGGATGTACTTTTCTTGACATTTATATGTAATTAAGGGTTTTATCTTGGATTATTTTAATTCATTAATTTGAAGTGTACAAAAGCTATGGATAATTATTTTAGTTATTTTTGATATATGTTAATTTTATATGTGCAAAATCTATTGAATATTTAACAAGTATCATTAAGTTTAAGTAATTAGTTGACTATATTAAAATTATGAAGTTTGTAGGAGTGTTTCCCTTTCATATAGTTTTCTAGGTTTGTGTCATAACTACCCTAGATACCTTAATGGTCTAAGCTATAATCCCCTGAGTAAGGGTGTGCAATAGTTACTCTAAAAGGATAAACCTTTAGTTGAGACCCTTAAGTTTCCTACACATTTCATCCCAAATAGTTTAATTATGTTTGTCTGAGTGTACAATAACTACAAGAAGCAAGAATTAGTTTTGGAAACACTTGTCCACAAAGGAACCAATCTAGGAAGTGACCCATTAAAACCATAGAAGACTTCTTTTATGATCTACCATTACCTCCATTTTAAGTTTATTTAAATAATATCTACCCACTCTATAATATATTCCATCCATCCAACCAACCCACTTAGGTTTTGATTTATTTACTAGGATTCATTTCACTACATGCACACCTAGTTAACAACCTGTACACTCAACCTACTATTCCACTACCAGTTTATTTAACCCTTACATGTAACTTGTGCCCTAGATTGGAGTTTACCTCCATTAATTTCCTATAATGTTATAGGTTACCTCATTAAATATGGAGATGTGTACAAGACCCACATCAATGGGTCTATCCCTCTTATTTTGTCTACTAAATTGAATAATTTTTTAGCATTTATTATCATTATAACACAATATTGTTCCACTTTTTCATTCAAACCCTTTTGAGGTGGATTTATAATCAATCCTATATTTTTAAAATAACATGGGATAATTTAGTCCATATCCTACTCTAATCCACTTAACCTTATCCTATTTATATCTTCACTTTTTGTGGGGATCTTAGCCTCAATAAATTTTATTTTAAGAGGGGAGATATTCAATTTAAAGGTATTAGGATACTTACCTTTAGGGATTACTTATCCTTCTTCCAAATCTTCTAGGACTGAGTTATGACCATTGATCTCATCTAATACTAATGGTTTCATCCTCTGATTTTAATCATTTTAATCCTTCATTTGGTCATTTATTTATTGAATTTGGCTCTAATTTTCATTTATTTGTTTCTTTTGAATTTGATCAAGTCAATCATTAGTCCTATTCTTTTCTAAAAGTATTTATTTGGTGTTAAGTTCCTCCTAGTATTTTTTATTATTGTTTATCTCATTTTTATTCCATATCATTTATTCATTCTTCCATAGATTATAGAGTCTAGATAGATGTACAATTTTGTGGTAGTTTTTATATATCAAGGATGTAAATTTATATTTTATAGTTTAATTATAGATGCCAAACTTAGAATTTGGTTTTATGGACAATGTTATAGGTCTATCCACAAATTCCTTGACACATAATCTAGAATAAATGAGCCTTATCCTTACTTTAGTAATTACACCAAAGGTAATGAGTTTTATAAATATATTTTTTATTCCAATGATTATCTCCTCCTCCTAGTATTAAAGTGGGATTCTATGTAATCTAACCTAGACAGGCATAAGATTTATATTTTCTTTGTTAAGGTCAAATGTTGGCTTCCATTTACTTAAGAATACTCTAATGTTTCCCAATAACCATGGGCCTCCAACCATTTTTATATCATAATAATTATTATTTAAAAATGAATTAGGAAGAAACATTTGGGTGTTATAGATATTTTAATAAGTCCTTTCAGTTTCCATTTTCTTTTTGCCCATTTACAAAAAGTCTATATGTTTGGTCTAAATCCTAATGATTTACCAATAAGAGAATTATCCATTCTTGAAAAAGAGATATACAAATTTATCCCTAATTTTAAGCTCAAATCCATATTATTCAAGAACTAACCCTAGTGATAGGATGTTTTGGGGATTCTAAAGATTTTGAATTGATTTTTCCCCTTGAACCCTGTCCACCCACATTTTGTGAATATTAGGGATTTGATTAACTTCCCTAGCATTGAGATATAATTTCAACCCTAAAAAAATTAGTGGGGCCCTCTCTTTCCCATCACCATAATCCTATTCATGACTACAAAATAATTTTTAACCAAGCCCATCATTGTCACCCTTTTCCCAACTAGAACTAGAATACAAATCCATCATTTTTTGTTTATATGGATCTTTCATAAAACTATATATATTTAATTTTTTATAATTTATAATTTGAATTATTTTATACTTTATTTATTATAATTAATCTTGGTTTATTAAAAAAAAATAACACCACTAACATCATAAGAAAGAATTTAAATATTCACACCAGTAGGGAATTGAATTCAAATTATCACAAAGACCAAGGGGTTGTCGAAAACATTGTATACAATGTATAAACCATAATTGATGAGGGAAAAGTAGTTCAACATGAGGGGTGTTACATTATCCCCATTTTATAAAATTATATTCCTCGATGCATAGAAAACTACTAGGTGTCATGAGGAAAACACCCTTCTATGAGATAAACTAATATATATTATACCTTAATACAACTCAAAGCATGCATATTTGTAATAAAAATATTCTTTTTAGTATTTTAAGGCTAGGTTAATTTTAGAGTCAATTAATGTTTTAACTAGCTTATGTCCTCTTAAATGAGATTAGTTTTCTCAAAAATTTCTAGCAAAAGATTTACATGTAACATATTTCAATATAATTTATCCACTTTCAATGCCTAAAACAAGGATTTTCTTAATCTAATGCATACAAAATTTAATATCATGCCTTAGTTTGACTATCAATTAATTGGATCATGTTTGAGAGTTAATTTTTTTATAGTATTCAGAATGTTTTAAGTAATTAATGCTAGTCTCATCATGTATTTCCTTTAGTGCCATATTAATACTCATATTCCATCATAATTCAACTGATACCTAATTAATTTATAATATAAATCATGTTTATAATAAAGTTCAATTATTTTTTATGATCATACTGACCAAAATTGAACACCATCTCATGGTGAAAGTACACTTGTATAAGTCAAGTGCCATCTGAGTACAAAATTTCATAAGGATGACATAAGAGAGAAATTAATTTATCTCTAATTCTATATTCCTCATTAGACCTCCCAATAAATAATCCTCTTTATACCTCCTAATAAATAATACTTGTTATACCTCCCAATCAAAATCATCCATAGACCTCCCAATAAAAATAGGAAAGCAATTACTTTGGCTAAATATTTATATAAAATCATTGCATTTAGTGAGGGAAAGATGATTTTAAGAATTTTTTCATACAAGTTCCCATCTCAACCCTATATATTTTATTAAAATATATCATCTTCTCTCCCATACTCACATAATATGAATAAATATTCATATTATGAACATATAATAAACCAAAATTTATAGCCAAATTAAAACTTTTCAAAAGTAATCAATGAATGATCAAATAAATTAATGACTAAGTAGACTCAAAATAATTATATAAAATAAATGAATAATTCTGAAAAATTTTAAGTAAAATTATCCAAAGAAATAAATGGTTGAGTATCCTTAAAAAAATGAAAATAAATAATGTGAGTTTCAAACTAAACTTTAATAATCAATTAGACTAAAATAAATTAAAACATACCAATGTTAATAATTTTCACATTACTTGCATTATGTGTCTTAAAGAGCCACCCTAAGGAAGCAGGAATATAAATAATCAAGAATAAATCAAATTTAGACTTCCCAAAATCATTTCTTGGGGCTCAACATAGAGTGCTCATCACAATGGTTTTCTTTCCAACAACTAATAAAGGGTGAGTAAAGAGGAACCTTGTTCATAAAATGACCATTATGCATAGAGAAATAATGTTAATTTGCATGAAATATTTAGGATGATACAACATGAAAATATAAAAGTGAGTTTTTAGCATATGTAAATATCCACTTCCTAACCCATAACCTAGTTAAGACTAGAATGAACAAGTTCTCAACATCTCCCTCAACCTCATAGTTGCATCAATATCAATTCTTAGAGTAATGATGTTGTGTTATAAAATTAAAAATTAAGTTAAAAAGATGATAATTACATTTCATAATAGTTTCACATGGGTCTTAAACACACAAGGTACATCATAAGTTCATTCACATTCACATAGGTACATGATATACACATAACACAATTGATTTCTTTTTGTAATTTAACACATACATCACAATCACAAAACAACACAATTATTTTAGAGAGGATGAGTTTTATCCCAATAGTTATGTATAGATACATAGTGATGAAATGGTTTTAATAATAGGTTTCACACACATACATACATGTAACACCACCAAGGATGACAAATCATGTGAATAACTTAGGTAAGACTAATCCATAATGTCTTGATAAAAATGAATATAAAGGATACATAATAAAACAATGGAGACAAGTACACTAAAAATATACATGGGCTAAGTGGTCATCCTATTGGACCATAATTATAATACACATGCTTTCTTAGTATCCTTAAATAATTAACCAATCATGAAGATAAACTACTATCAAAATGAATAATATCAAAGAAGGAATCCCTACACATAATAATTTAGTGCATCAAAAGTATCAAAGGTATCTCTATGAATATACTCATCTTATCAAGGACCATACTAAAAATGTATAAATAATTATTTTTTCATTGTATAACATAATGAACCATCAAAATATATTTCACCCATATTTTCCAGTGTTGAACTTGGGCTCTGGTACTAAAATGTCATGCCCAATATTTTCATCCCAAAAAACCAAGTAAAACATGGTGAATTTTTTAATTATATAATTTATTTTTTAGTTAATTATTATTTTGAAATAACAAATGTCAAATAGGAATTATGATGCATAACTAAATAACTAATTTAATTTACAACATTAAGAAGTTTAACTCGTTCAATTAAATACATGAAGTAATTGATCACCTTTAAAGTGGCAAAAAAATAATTCATTTGTAATAAATTCAAAATTTAATTCAATTAATTTACTAATTGATTTCAACAATAGTGTGTTATGTATGATTTATAAATAGTTAATCCCACACCAATTCTTTTTTGTAATAATGAAATACCACATCTGTAAGGTGTTAAGACCCTAACATGTTTTTATAATTTACCACACATAAAAGGATTTATTTTAAGGATAACTTATCATTATTTTATGTTGGAAAACATATAAAAAATAAAAGGTGTGTGTGTGTGTGTGTGTGTGTGTGTGTGTGTGTGTGTGTGTGTGTGTGTGTGTGTGTGTGTGTGTGTGTGTGTGTGTACACACACACACCGACCTTTTATTTTTTATATGTTTTCCAACATAAAATAATGATAAGTTATCCTTAAAATAAATCCTTTTATGTGTTAAATTCTAAAAACATGTCAGTGCCTTAACACATTAGAGATGTGGTATTTCATTATTACAAAAAAGAATTGGTGTAGGATTAACTATTTATAAATCATACATAACACACTATTGTTGAAATAAATTAGTAAATTAATTGAATTAAGTTTTAAATTTATTTCACACACACACACACACACACACACACACACACACACACACACACACACACACACACACACACACCAACACCATAGTAAAAATGTATCATTTAATTATATCTTCTTCTCATTACTTAAGTGTGTGTAAGAAAGATACCATCCTCCTTAGGTAAATAATTAATAAATACAAGTTACAACTCACATTTCATGGAGTTTTCACATAATGGAAACCACATATGTCCTTACTACAATCCTATACCAAATAGAGAAGGTGTTACCCTACTACACTTAAGACAAGGCTAAAAAACAACATTTCATTATATGTATATTAGTAGGGTCCATAATACTTAGATCATAGATTGATTATATATGTTTTATCTAATTTTTACACTATTAACCCTTACATAGAGTCTTATTTTATTGGTGATAAGGAAACACTAACCTATACTAAGACCTAAAACTCAATGCCCCACTTGATTGGGATAGCTTACATCTACTCCTTAGAATCAGGAATAGACACAATTTTCCACTTGAATGAGTGGTTGTATCTTACATGATATTTCATGTCCAAGTGTTTGGATATATAATCCAATACAAAGGATAAACTTATCTTGATACTAATAAGCTTATATAAGCTCTAAACATGTAACACTAAAACCTTAACAATTTGATTTCTTTAAACCTTAGCAATTAATTACATGCATAGGCATTAAAAATATAGATTCAAAGTAATTCCAACTTCTTATTCCATTGTGCTCTCATAAAATTACCATCTCACAATGGTATAATATAGTCTTGTTAGGAGAAATAAAAGGGCATATATTCTCTTATTCATTTACTATTTTTGAAGTTCAAACAATAATAAATCTCACATCACTATGAATAACTCTCTCTCAAGAGTGTTTTCTTAAATGACAATGATTAATCTATAATCACAAAGTTCCAAGATTTACTTAATTATTATAAAAATATAGGTCACCACCTAGTTATATTTTTAGGGCCACACATTGATTGGTCTTATGCCCTATAATTTCAACAAGTTAGGGAAGTACACTTAGTGTACAAGGGAAAACACCTTAAAATTTAGTTACTAATTTCTATGCTCGCTTCCCTATCTTCCTATATATCTTATTATAAACACCTTCATAATTAGAATCAGGACTTTTATATTCAACCTTTAAAAAAATAATTTTTAGTCCTTATTTCAAATGCAATCAGACTTCACCACATAACCTCACAAAATTCCCTTCCATAAGTACCTTGATGGGCAATATTGTGTCCACTAATGGCCCATGTGTAGTTAGAACTTACCAAGGGTTAATAAGAGACACTTTTAGATAAGGAAATATGATTGATTTAAACTTCCCAAGTCCAATCAAGGTAATGCATGTTCTATTTTTAGAACACTATCTTAGCTCTATGGCCAACACTATTTTCCCTAGGCTTACACAAGGCACCTAAAACATTATTTTAATAAATTATGTTTAAATTAAATAAATAAAAATAATGTTCTAAATGCATTTCATAGGATAACAAGATTGTATATAAATCATCAACCATTTTTATTTATGGAATTATGCATTAAGATATTCATAAAAGTAAACTACAATTACATACAATGTTTTGAACATCAATTCTAGGCTAGTAAAATAAAAATGAAATGACATCTAATTATTTATCCTAAATGAATAATAAGATTATTTTATAAGTCAAATTCACTTTTTATACTATAATAATAATAATAATAATAATAATAATAATAATAATAATAATAATAATAATGAAGTCACCTACATTTATTATTGATAAATGAAACACTAGATAGTTGTGGAGGTAAACATCAGTTTCAAAACAACATTTTTCATACCAATTCCAATTTAATAAAGTGTATTAAAAAACTATTAAATAAATTACTTGAGTAAGTCATAAATTATTCCAAGAGTTTGATCATGTTTTCTTAGTTAAGGTAATTATAAATGTAGCATCAAATAATATTTTTGTCAAAGTATGTTATAAAGAACACTAACATTCATAGATGGCTTTTACAAGTTAAAAATTATACTACAAAGTGATCATGAAATCATTTTTAAAATATGTCTAATTTTAAATAAAAAACCAATAATAAAATAATTTTAAAACTTCATTGGTAATTCAAGATATTTAAAAAGTATTTTACTTTTTTAGATTTGATAAATTTAGTGTTTGAATATTTATTTTACATCGGTTCCAAACCAACTTTTATGATCTTGAAAAAACTTAATAACTTTCTTTTGAAAATTAATTTTAAAAACAATTCATTTTAGTTTCAATTATTGATAATAAAACTATTTAACTTTTGATCCAATATTTATAATCCATTTAGAAAGTATCTCAAATCTCAAATTTAGTAAATTTCAAAAATGAGTATTTAATTTATTCAAATTTCAGAATGTTTTTGTTGGTTTAATTAAAACAAAATTAACACTTATTTACTAATTTTTTGTGTCACTAAAAACTTATTTTAATAATTATTTAGTTTCCTAGGCTAAGGAAAAAGTGGTA